>JAWWES010000042.1:9211839-9235465 GCA_035583135.1 Lophotriccus pileatus
GTTGCACCAGGATGGCAGATTCTGGAGGGGGAGGAGGGGTGAGGGGGAGGGAGCAGGGGGAGGAGAGGCGGTGCGGGTGCGCAGAGAGAGCCGCGGGTGTGCGGTTCGTGTCGGCGGGACAGGGAGAGGAGCAGTGTGTGTGACCCTGAGAGACAAGCGGGGAACACTGTGTGTGTGCGAGTGCACGGGAGAAAACTCGTGCGTCGGTGTGTGACAGACACTGTCCGAGGGCCAGTCTGTGTGCCACCTGTGTGCGTGTGTGTGTGTGACACTGTGTAAGGGACAGACGCTCTTTCACCCCGTGGGTGCGTTGGTGATACCCGCGCGTCTGTGAGAGGCACTCCTGTGTATGACAGTCACCGTACCTGTAACAGCAAGACACCTGTGTGTCCATGAAAGGTGCCATGTGAGACACTCTGTGTCTGTCTCCTCTCTGTGAGAGATGGTGTGTGAGGCACCGTGTGTGTCTGTAATACCAGCAGTTATGACCCCCCGTGTCTGAGACAGTGTCTACATTCGTAGAGACTAATTTCTGTGTGAGACATCTCTGTATGCCTGAGACACTGTGTGTGCATTTGTTACACACGCCCAAGGGTGTGAAATCCATTTTGCCTGAAAGACATTGTGTGACACACCCAAGCATGTATGAAGTGTGTGTGTGACACGTCCTCAAGTGCATGTGTCTCTGCAACACTCGGCTGAGTACACAACTTGCTTCATGTGTGCATCTGACTGCAGCACGTGAGTGAGACACCCCTGTGTGGCACTCAGGTCAGTGTGACACTTCTGTGTCTGTGAGAAGTGCTCTGTCAGGGTGTATGTTACACTCTCATCTGGGTGACACTTGTACATACGTGTGTGTGAGTCACCATCCTCTGTGTATTTTGTTTATAAGCACCCACTCTGCGCACAACCTGCTTTGGGTGTGCCTGCCTGCCTCACTCTGCAGCGTGTGTGTGACTTGTGTGTTTGTCTGGGTAAGTTACATCTGTCTGCCTCCACATGTCCTGATTTTGCTCTTTGCCAGCCCCATGTTTAGGTGTGTATGAACACGTGTGTGTGTCTGTCCAGGTATGCACACCTGACTCACTGCATGTATGTAACCTGTACCTGTACAAGCACAGGTCTGGATGTGTGTGTATGAAGCCCAGGCACACATGCATGTGTGACCTGCTGCAGGGTGGGCTGCCCTGACCCACTACACTTCCTTGTGTGTCTGAGAGAACACATGCATGTCGTGAGACTTGCCCACAGAGTTCTCGAGGTCTGCACATGCACAGAGGTGTACCTGCAAGGCAGAGCATGCACACCTGAGTGCCTGTGCTACATCTGGTGTGTTGTTTATGAGATATGTACCTGTGTGTTTGTGTATGAGTTTCACAAAACTGTCTGCAAGAAACTCAACCTTGTATGAAAGCGTGGAGATGTTTTGTTGTTCAGGAGACACCTGTGTGCTCATTTGTAGATTGCCTCCAGGCACTGTGTGTATAAGCTGCAGTGTGTTCATGCATGCTGCTCTGGAGAGCATGAGGTCTGTGCCAGGGATTCTCCTGTGTACAGTACAGAGCAGTGTCCATATTCCATCACGGAAACCTGGTTGTCCTGGTCTACTACACAAGAGTGCCCATTTGTATGCTGCACATTTGGGTGTGCAACCTGTGTGTGAAGCTCCTTGCCCATCTCTAACTCTGCCACCTTACATGTGTCCATGATCTCTTGCAGTGTGTGACAGTCAGGTGTTCACCTGCCTCTGGCTGTCTATGTCTGTGCAACTCACTTCAGGGAGCAGGTGCTGGGGTGGGTCCTGCATTTCAAGACACTTGCATCAACTTCTGTCCCAGTGGAAAGGTCACAGGTGCCTCTGTGAGCCACTCCACAAGTTCTGCAATATTTTGTAGTGTTGTGCTGGGAGATTAGTCCTTTTCATAGACCCCATCTGGCCACTAACTGCTGTATGGCCTGTCCTGTTCCTAGAATTCAGATTGCTTTCTCTTCCTTTTTTTTTTTTTTTTTTTTCCATGGAGGAAGAGCCTCCAGTTTCTCCTTTTGATTTGTTCTTGCTTTGCAATCACTAATGAGGTGTGAGTTCAGAACAATTACCATCTTTGGTGCCCATAATGTATTATTGTGTGTGTATCTCCTGGCTTGGGGCTGTACAGGCTTTTTATTTATGTAACACTTGCATAAAGTATTTTTATCTCTATCTCTTCCTGGAATTTTAGAAATTCACAATACCTGTTTCTCTGAAATGAGCACTCAGGTAGCCTGACTGTAGCCTTTCTCCTGGACCTTTCAAAAGGTGACTTTCAATGTAGCTGTCCTTCATTTAGACAGCAGCAATCTGAGCTGAGCTCTCCAGTGCTTTTTCTTTCAACAATTTTCAGACAACTTTCCACAGTTCTATTTTTGATTCTCTGAATTGTGGTAAATTGTTTAAATCATCCCCTTTTGTTTAAATCATCCCCTCTTCATAAGCATTTAAGCTGATAACTGCTGATCTATGATCCATTATGTGGTATTATCATACCAGCTGTGCTTTGCTTGGCAAAACCCCACAGACCTGATATCATGGCACATATCCAGGTACATCTATCAGCAGTATTCTCTAATAATGCCCTTTAGAGAAGGAGAGAACTGAAATCAAAACAAATTCCCATATTCTTCTTCAGCATATACAAACCCAGCTTTTTAATATTGCAACTCGAATTCAAATAGGCTAGAGCTTCCATGTAAAATAATGAAGTTGAGTTTAAATTTTGCTTTCCTTATGTTTGATGTTAACAGAATACTTCAGTGATGTTTTCTTTGGTTTACTCTCTGATATTTTTTTCCTCTACTTCCAACTTGTTGTTTTTATTTACTAGTTACCCTTTCTGCTATTTTTGCAGGCTCCTGTCCTGCTCTGCTTGAACTTTCTTGAGGGGACAGCCTCTAGCAGGGTTGCAGTCCTAGGGTTGTCCACTCCCCGAAGCAACTACAGACTTCAGCTTTCCAGTAGGCAAGCCCAAATGTAAACACTAACTTAATTTTTATTTTAAAATGTCTTTCTAAACTACAACTTAACTTTGGCTTGTGTATGAATGCCCAGTCTGTGGGAAGAAGGTCTCTGTTTCTGTCAGAGGATGTCTTTTAGCCACTGGAGGTAAATATCTCTTGAACAGGTCCTCATTTTGTTGTGCACATAATTACAACTGTTGGTTTCTCTTGAGTCATGTCTGGTCCTTCTCCTCAACCTGCAGGATGGCTTTACTTCCTGCACAGAGAGCAGCTCTTGCCAAAGGCTTGGATCTGTCTTTGCTTCTGCAACATGTAATGTCTGTATTGTGAAGGACGTTAAAGGGGGACAAGTTTGCTATCTATAAAGAAAATTAATTCTGAGTGTAGGCAGCTTTTTTATCTAGCATAAGACACCAGAGCCAGAGTCACGATGGGATGTAGAAGCTATCCCAAAAACATGGATTTACCACTTCAAGGGTACCAGGCACTGGGATGAATTGTTCTGCTTCCAGTCTCAGCCTTCTGTTTCAGCTCAGCTAAAGCATCTCAGTGGGATGCAGGTGTTCCCTGGGCAGCACACAGCAGGTCTGACTGGATATTCAAAACAATCCCTCTGCCTGCAAGATCTTTCTGAATTTATTTCCTGAGCCATCACAACTGTCATACTCACTCTGCCATCTGTTCTAGGAGGGTATTCCATTTTGCAATAAGAAACCAGCTCTAAATTACTATCATGTGAACATATTCTGGTTTAGGGTGAGGTCTTGAAAGGGCCGTTTTCTTCCTGTCTATCACCAAAGAGCCCTGGGTGAAGACCTCAGCCTTGGCCACCTAACTTTTTAACAAACCCTAGTGTCAAGAAATGCTCACTGTGAATGAGAAAGAACCAACTTCATGTAACACTGCAGAGAGCCTCTGCTACCGTCATCCAGTCAGAGAGAGCTTATTCCAGGATTTCACAGCTTGTACCTGGGGCTTAAAACAGGATTTCACAGCTTGTACCTGGGGCACTAAAACAAGCCCTGTACAGATGGGCAGATTCCCTGAAGAGAGACCTTAGAACATCTTGGGAGTACCAGAAAAAGGTGTACATCAGGCAGCTGGAGGAACACCATGGTCTGTGTTGTTTTTTTTTTTTATTTAAAGCAACATTTGACAATCTCTCTGGCCCATGAAAAAGATCTGAATTACCCCAGCTGTCTCCACTGAACAGATCCTGCAGAGTGCACCATGAGAGAGGGTTAGCATAGGTGCATGGGAGAACTTTTGACCCATGAAGGACTGGAGATTCACATGAATAACTGATTGACCATACCTGTTCACAAGACACAGCAGCTTCAGGTCTCGTGAGGCCAGCAACGAGGAAAGAAAGAGACTAAAAAGCACATGTAGCACTGGATCTTTAAAATACCTTAAAAGTCTAAATGATTAGCAGAAATTAGTTCCATTATTAGAGAGGAAATGTTCTGAGCCTGTACACAAAGCATACTTTTAGTTGTTAAAATTCTTAAAAGCTGTAGCTTTTGGTGGGAGGGGCCATTTCGGTGCTCTGAGCAGCCAAGACACGAGAACAGACAAGGGAGCTCAGAACGAAGTTTGATCTGGTGTCCAGTCAGCAAGTCCCAGAGAATGCATGGACTGAATGAGAGAGCAGCACAGCACACAGCAGTGCTTCAAACTGCAGTTTAGGAATTTCCTAAACAGAAATTCTGGAGTATCACACTTGGAAATTTGAGCATCCAGGACCTCAAATGTTCCAAGTAGACGACTCAGAGTTATGAGTCATGTTCATATGATCAAATATGTGATTCAAACATGAATTTTAAAAAGCACCAAAGGATACAGAATGGCTTTATGTTTGATTTCTGCCTTCAGAAGTTTTTCAGGTGGCTTTGCTGAACTTGGAACTCCCCTTGTACACGATCAACTCTGAAAATGGGATCAGACATGCAGTGCCCTGCCTGGCTGTGGTTGTAGTAAAACTTTGTGATATTCCAGGGCAGATTTAGTCATCTTTGTCTTAACAGTGCCCAGAGCTGTATCAACTATTTTAGAGTCAGACATAAACAAACGTAGTCTCTGTCTATAAATGGACAGTGATGTTACATGAACAGCTTGTGGTGATTCACCTGAGAATAAACTGGATTTGCCTGCCAGGATAATTCACCTGGAGAGATGACTGCTTCCATTCACTTCCTTTCTTGGAAGCAGGCTGAGAATAACAAACTGTTCCAATAACATCAGGCTAGTTCCAGTCAACTTATTTCCTACTGGGAGGCAGGGCAGGTCCCACCCTGTTACGTGCTGGGCACATACTTGGTCATAGAAATGTGACTCAGAAGTCTGACACTTTGCCTCAGAGTTAGGTGTCAGCAGCAGCCAGTTGTCACGAACCCCTGTTAGAAAGGGTGATGCCAAGCCTTCTCTCCAGCAGTTGTGTTCACCTCTCTTTCCTTGGGGCTCTGAACAGCCTCAGTTACAGCTGTTACAGCTCCTTTTAGCTGCTACAGAATTTCAAATGAGAGCTTCCCTCTCTGTCCATCTCGCTGCTGTTCCTCTTGCTGCAAAAACTAAACGTGCAAGCACTTCGTGGTGGTCAGGATGCTCACAAAGAAGAGGACAAGCCTGACTTTAGGCCACCTCAGTGATTCCTAAACATTTATTTTTGTTAGAGCAGATGCTGTGGCCTTGTCCTCCCTTCTTCCAGACCTATAAACACCAGGTCATTGAATGTTTAAGGTTTTTGGGTTTATTGAATGTTTGACTTTTTCATGCTAAATGGAAAAGTCATTGAAAGGAAGAAGTTATCTACAAATTGTGTAATTAAAGAAAACCGTGACCACTTGGATTTCAGCTTCTAAGTGTTATACAACAACGTAAGACAAATAGTTCTGGATCAGACTGTATGGTTTATTATCCTGTTTCCAGCAGAAGTCTAGGGAAAAGGACAGTTGCAGAGACACATTTCTGAGAACATCTTCTTTATTTGCAGCAAATGATTGCTCGGGTCTTCCCCCATTAGAGGAGCTATCATTTGCACTATTTAGGGTTATTTTTATTTTATTTTTGGAGCCCATGCAAAATTTTGGCACCTATAAAATTCTGTAGCAAGGGTTTCCAGTGCAGGCACTATATTTTGGAACCTTTCCCTTGCCTGTTTTATCTGTTCAACCCACTCCCAGTGACCTAAGAATTGCACTGATGTCCAAACCTAAACCATTGAACTGAAAATTACCTGTATATGAAGATGTGGGCATGACCTACTTTAAGATCCCTTATGACTTGTCCAAGATTTCATGGAGAGGCACTGGAAAAGCAGGAATACATCCTAAGAGGACTCTGATGAAAGCACCCAAACCTTTTTTCAAACATCCTTCTCTCTCTGGCTTAGTATCAGTCTTAGTGGTATGATCTGGGCTTGCCAAATAATCTGAAACAGCTCGCTGGGTCCAGAGCATCTGATCTGCTCTTTTGATCTCACAGAGAACTAGGCTTCTGGCCAGTTAAGAAGAGCAATCCAACCAAGCAGCCCTCCGGCCAAACTCCCTCAGGGTGTGCTAGTTTGGACATCGGTATTTCCCTGACACTAAGCTTTCCTCTTCAGCATGAATTGCTCTTTACTTGAATTCCACCAGGGATTTCTTATGTCATGAAAGAGTAGAGATTCTGCCTGAACACACTGAGCAGGACTGACTGCTTTCTGTGGATAAAGTTGTTGATCTCTGTGTGTGTGTGTGTGCCTGTGTCTGCAGGACATAGATGTCTCCGTGTTTGCCTCTCAATGGTGTCTCTGTTCTACAACCATCTGTGCATAAAGCTGCTATTCTCTCATGAACAATAACTCATACAGGAAAGTCTCTAAGAATTAGGCAAGAACTATGTTCAACCCGAGCAGTACTGAAGAGGAGGATCCAATCCCATAAAATCTTGGAAACTCAGCGTTAGTTTTCCCTTGACAGCTTTAATCTTTAAAGTCTGCTGTTGCTGACACATACTTACAATCAACAGATTGGCAGCAAACTGTCTCTGTAAAGGGTGCAGCACATCCACCCCTTGCCTCTGACAAAGACCCAGCACAGCCCTGCTCACTGTGGCCAAGCTTTTCCTCACTCCATTTTCCAGTGAGGATCCAACTAGCAACTCTTTCATCTCCCATTCTTCTCAGCCTGCACAGGGGACTCTCTCCAGTCCCTTTGTTTATATTTCCAGGATACTCTACTCCTCTGCCAACAGCAGTGGGTCAGTGGGAAAAAGTAGGGTCACTATTCCTGACCCCCTGCAAGCTACACCTGGACCTTGGGCTGCCCAGCTGGCTGTAGGGACTATCTGAGGCAGGGATCCATACTGGTATCAAAAAATCACAATGATACTCACTTCATATGTCTAGTGAGGTTTGGATACTCAGCTGAGAGGAAGGAAGTATCCAGAGGATTTGAGCAGACAGTCTCCTGTGGTCAAAATAAGTGCAGAAAGAAGAGTTTCTGAAAATCAGGTGTGTTTCTCTGACTAATAGGGATGGTTTTAATTTGTGATCCCTTGTTCAACCCCGTGGAAAGGAAAGATAACAGGATTCTCATACTCCAGTGCCTCAGAAGGGCAATAGTCTGGGGCTGCAGATTAAGATGACCAAGAAAATTTAAAACAAATGGTGACACATCCTAATAACGTAATTGTAAGAAAACTCCAGATATGTAAACCATACATAGAAAAAATACATAAAACAAACAGTTTTTTCAACTGGATTAGAGTTTATTAGAAATTTTATTATCAGATTTTGAAATTTCTCAAGGATTTTGGGTGTTTAAGCAAGGGTCAGAGGTAGCAATAGATGAAAGGAAGCATGCTCCTGTGAGCGTGAGTGAAGCTGAGTGGCTGGAGATGGACAGAATATTAAAATTAACAGATAAAATAAGAATATCAGAGTGGCTGAGGTTAGAAGGGAATACTGGAGGTGACACTGGAGGTGATCTGGACAAGCATGGCCTCCTAGAGCAAGTTAGCTAGGACCATGTCCAGACAGCTTTCGAGTGTCTCCAATGGTGGAGATTACAAATATATGCTGTAAAAACATCACGGAAAAAAGATGTTGGCACTTTATCCCTGGAATCACCACTTGGAGGACTCACAGGCTCAAGTAGGTGTTTTGAGGTGGGAGGCTCACTTGGGCAGTGCATGAGACAGAGGCTTCATTCCCATGCTGTCCTTCCCTGACCACCACCCTCCCTGCTCCCTGCGTGGTCCTGACCCTTGGGTGCCTTGTGCCAGGTCAGTGCTTCTGGCCTTTCCAGTGAATTGATCACTCCCCAAACAGCAGAATGCAACTTGCTTCTCGCTATCCAGTGAGTCCAGCTGAATGAGTGAAAAATGTACACTGAAGGCCCATCTGCTGCTTCAAGCAGGGCTGACTTCAAAGCTGGCTGAAGTTGCTCAGAGCTTTGTCCACATGTATCCTGGAAATCCCGAGGATGGAGATTTTACAACCTCTCTGGGCAGCCTGTTCCAAGCCTACAGCACTCTCCTGGTAAATAATGTGCTCCTTTTGTTGAAAAAGGAATTTCCCTGGTCTGCAACATGAGACCGTTTCCTCTCATTCTTTCAGGAGAAGCCTGGATGCATCGGAATTCTCACCTCCCTTTTCAGTAGTGTCTCTGCAATGAGCTCCCCCAGCCTTCCCTTCCACAGGCCAAGCAAACCTAACGCCCATCACAGCTCCTCACATGGCACGTGCTCCTGCTGGCTGATACTGGGGCTGTTCTTGAAGCCCCTGCAGTGTGTCAACACCTCCCACATGATGAGGGAGTTTTCTAAAAGCTGCAGAGAATACTGCAGATGCAGCCTCACCAGGACCAGGCAGAGAGGAATAACCACATCCTCCATTTGCTGACCACTTGTTAATGCAATCCCATGACTGATGTTGCTGCAGGGAAGCACTGCTGACACAGGTCCAACTTGTTTTCCACAAGAATTCCAAGGCCTTTCCTGCAGGGCTGCACCCTACAGTCAATCCCCAGTCTGAACTGATGCATGGAGTTGTTTTGTTCCAGGTTGAAAAAATAAAGTGATTTTATTTTTCATAGAATAAACCCAAATATATAAGGTGAATAAGACCAAACTTATCATGTGATTAAAAAGAGTTAAACCTCCTTCCTCTCATACTGAGTGTGATACTAATACAAATATGGAACAATGGTGGTACCTGGGAGCCCTGTTTCATACCTGAGAAATCTCAGTTTTCTGCAGGAAATTCTGATGTCAGTCACAGACATAAGCAAAGGGGCTGTGACTCTCAGCACAAATTACCCTTGTCCTAGCAAAGGTCCTGCAGGCTTGAAAGAGGATCTGGTAGGCCACTGGAATGAATCCCACTTCTATCTGTTCCCCTAGGACCTCAAAGGAGGAGCAGGCACCATGCCTAGAGGGGATGAGCTCTGTGTGTGCAAGGTGTGGTTTTGAATCAGCATTTTAATTCTTCTTTTGACTTTGCAGATAAGCAAACTAGCAAGAATTATCCTTCGTATACATTGAGGTAGGACACAGCTCCAGCTCTCCTAATCAACTAATTTGTTACTGTTCTAAAATAAAGAGTTTCTTATTTCCTACAATAAGAGACAACTTATATCTCATGTTAGTTCTGGTTCAACTAAATGAAAAATGGTACATTTATTTTTCTTAAATAAATAAATAAAATTTATTTTGAAAACCCACCAGTTGACCTGTTTCGATTTCCTTCCAGCTTTCCACGCTTTTTTTGAGGGGAACTTTTTTTTTGCCACCTCCTATTTTCCAGAACTGTCTGCTTCTCTTTAGAATGTTAAAACACACCTGCATGTCCTATAAAGTGAGTGCAAAGAACTAAGCAGAGAGATACAGAAATACAAAAACCGCTGAGCTGGGAACAGGCTGGAGTTGCTACTGGAACTGCTGAACCTGCATTCAGGCCCTTGCCAGGCTCTGGAGGCTCCACATCTCTCTCCTGCCTTCTCAGTTTCTCTGTGTGGAGATACATGGCTGAACAGGGAGCAGTTTCTGAACAACAGATGACACAAGTGTGTGCTGTCGTTTTTAAGGTGGCATGGTCTGTGGTCACAAAAGGAAGCCAGTGAAGCTAACAGGCTTTTCTACTGAAACACTCCTCCAGTGAGACGGGTGATCCCACAGACTGCTCCTCCCTGCTGCTGCCCAGTGTGCCAAGGCACAGCCAGTGCTGGCTCCTGGGCCACGCTCATGCATCTGCCCACCCCACTGCCTCTCCCTTCCTGGTATACTGGGACAAGCAAAGGACTCAGAGGGCTCTACAGATCTCATGACAACTACAAAGCACATCTAGAAGCTTCTGGGAGTGCAAAGAAATTTTCAGACAAAGGCTTTTCTTTCAGCTTTATAAATATGTTTTCAGCCATCATCATAATGGATCAAAAAATAGCCCCAAGAACACTCCCACAGAACAAAACTCCCCTGCAAGAGCTGTTTCTCATTCTTTCCATTTTTTTTCCCTTGCTTTATGTACAAATTAGATTATTGAGAACAGGTTTGTACTTAACAAAAGGATAAACCCTGCTAATCTACTGATTTGTCAGCTAGCATTGTGCTTATCACAGCACTGTTTGTTGGCCGGGGCAGACGTGGTCCCAGTGTGCACAGCTGTGCAATGAAAACTGCACCATGTCATGTGAGAGTGAGGGCAGGACATGCAGTTTGGGGGGCTGGACAAAACGGCCGTTCAAGTCACAAACTGCTGTGTTTGTGATCTGGCTGTCCACGTCCATCTCTGACAGCAGACTGGAGAACATGTAAGCCAGAGCCAGTGATGGCAGGTAGCCACGGAGCTGGGAAATGAAACAATGGGGTGATTTTTGTTAGCTTGACAGCAGAGATGGCAGACCACTGTCCAAGGGGGCGCAAACAACACACCAGAGAGCCTCGACCGGCACAAAGGACCCTGAATGCCAACAGGACGAATGGCCAGTCAGGAGGCACACGGATAACAGCCAGCAGTGATGACAGGGTATAAAACTCAGGAGGATGACAGAAATCCAAATGGAACACAGTGTAGGGGAAAAACTGATGCAGATCAATACACTAGGAGAAAGGAAATGACACAGGAGGAAGGGCCACCGAGTGCTCAGTGTGAATGGGAGGAGACAGGAGCCTTGGCTGGGGTAACTAGGGGGTGTGGGTGATGGTACTGGTGCTTGGAGACAGAAATGGGACTGAGAGCAGCCAGAGCCACTAGCTGTCACTTGGGCCACCCAGCCGAGCACAGCCACCCGGCACAGCCCGGCATGACCAAGGTCCTGGAGCCAGCACTGCCAGTGCCTTGGCACGCCGGGCAGCAGCACGATCAGTCTGTGGGATCACCTGCCGCAGTTCAGGAGCGTTTCAGGACACCACAACGAGCCCCTGGAGCTGTCAGTGTGCTCCGAACACTGTGTCCTCTCCCGGACAAGGAGGTGCAGAGGCCAGTGCTGGGCACCGCGGCCAGACCATCCGCTCCCTGCCTCGCTCTG
Organism: Lophotriccus pileatus; assembly: GCA_035583135.1. Classification (NCBI taxonomy): domain Eukaryota; kingdom Metazoa; phylum Chordata; class Aves; order Passeriformes; family Tyrannidae; genus Lophotriccus; species Lophotriccus pileatus. The sequence continues at coordinate 9,223,344 of JAWWES010000042.1, forward strand.
CTCCCGGGGCGGCTCCGCGCACGGGCGGAGGATCGAGCCTGACCCCGCTCCGGGCGGAGCCGCACCCCCTGGACCCGCACACACCCCCCACACCCCCAGCACACCGCCCACCCCGCGAACACCCCGCACACCCCGCACTCTCCTCCCTCACGGTCTCGGGCCGGCGGTGCCGCAGCGCCACCGTTGCCGCCCTCGGGCAGCGCGGCTGGTCCTGGCGGGGCTCCCGCCGCGTCCCGGCAGCGCCCGGGGAGGATCGGGGGGTGCTCCGCAGTGCCGAGCCGCTCCTGCGGGTGCTGGCAGAGCCACCCGCGTCCCACGAGGAGCAAAGCTGTGCCCCCTCGCGCGGCGCGGAGCAGATCCCGCCCCACGCACCGCGTGGAGCAGTGCCGCTCCGAGCCCCCTTCCCCCGCCCCGGGATGGAGTGGGTGTTCTCCACTTCCTTCCACTTCCCTCCCTCCCTCCAGCAGAGCACGGCCCACAGCGCGCACACGCACACAGACACACGCACACACGGAGACATGCACGCACAGGCACACGCACAGACACACACACAGCCACACAGGCGCACACACACACACACACACACACACAGTCATATACACGCGGTGTCGGGTTCTGATCCCCACTCACGCCCTCTGCTCCTGCCAGATCCACAAACACGCGCTGCCTGGAGGCGCCGCTCCCAGTCCCTGCAGGGTTATGCCAGGACTGTTGCGGAGGCAGCCGGACACAGCAGCTCAAATCCCTGGTTACGGCCTGACAGAGATCTTCCCTGTGTTTTCCCTAATTCAACCAGGAGAGTAAAAACTGCGAATAAAGCAGGAATGGGCTCCCACTGCCCCAGTGAGCCACTGGCAATCCTGCTGCATCCAGTCACAAACTCTCACTGTCCATCTCATAGTGAATCAATACTCTTTACAGTCACCAGAGCATCATCCAGGTTTATTTTTATTTCTCACAGCTTCTACTTAGGGTTGGCTAAATATATTAGTTACACACACACACACACACCTGGTTACTTGAAGACAGCAGTGGGTGACTTGAAGAAAGTAGTGAGTTACTTGAAGAAAGTAATGGGTATCTGCTGGATACACAGAAGTTTATATCCAGAGGGAACCTGCCACAGCTCTGGTCAGGGACCTCATTTCTCTGATTTCTAAATATAAAAAAAAAGGAAGATAATGTAGAGAATATTGGAGCAACTGAATTATTTGTGGACTTGTTTCAGGTTTGTGGCTATTGCAAATGTACTACCATTTTACTGATTAAGAGCTATTATCTCCCAATACTGCTGAAAGACCTTATTACATTCATATTTGGTCTGACTCTTGGGAAGCACCAAAAGGACTTTCAAAACACACTAGTTTTCAATAAGTGCCAGTTTTTGGCCTTGAGGTCACTCCAGTGAACGAGTGGGAGGAATACAGCTATGGCTGTATTCAAGGTGTTTGGGCAGAGGCCTTTGTGACACTGGCTGCCACAAAGGAATGGTCCCTCTCTGCATCCCTACAACTCACCTGGCCTTCAATGTCTCGACTTTTGGCTCGCAGCTTGTTAACCTGACATTCGGCAATATCAGCTCGTTCTTCGGCCTGTTCCAGCTCGTGCTGGGCCTTGCGGCATCGCGAGAGGTTGATGTTTGCCTGTTCTTCCTGAAAGTCAGCCAGCACCGTCAGGGACATGGACACAAACGACACTGCCCTCTTACCATTAACACCCGTGGCTGTGCCACAGTAATATCACCCGGTTTAGCCTCACAGGTGCTGCATGGCCACTACCCTGCACATTTCTATCTAGTACCCCTTGGAGGGCAGAACAATCAGTCCTGCTCAGTTCCAGCTGGGAAAACTGGCTTGTGTGGCTCCAGAGGTGCCAGAGTTCCAAGATAATTACAGCTACGCCCACTCTGTTCTGAGCTGTCTTTATAAAATAAAGAATATTCAATGGCAGTGGCCATAGTTGCCCTGTCAAACTGAGTGTTCATTTATTTTAACGAGCTAGGGAGCCCAGACCTTTTGGAAATCTCTACCCAGGGCCCACTGAAAAAAGTCCTGCACTCACAGCTTCCTCAGCCTGTTTCTTGTATGCTTTCACTTTTAACTGCAGCTTGTCCACCAGGTCCTGGAGCCGGAGAATATTTTTCTTATCCTCTTCAGACTGTGGGAAGTGAAAATCATGTCAGCTTTGGAAGATGGAATGAGGTGATCCACAGAGGAGGGCAGAGGATTTGCAATACCTGGTAAGTGAGCTCCTTCAGCCTTCGTTCGTACTTGCGAGCTCCTTTCAGGGACTCTATTCCTCGTTTCTGCTCAGCGTGAAGCTCATTTTCTAACTCATTAATCTGAAACACAGAATCATGGTGAAGACAGCAAGCTGCCAAGAATGGCTGCTGATCCTGCTGCAGGATCCTGGGAGCAGAGCAGAGCAGAGCAGATTCCTGTAGCTGCTTCTTGGGTCTAGACTAGCTAAAAAATGCTCACCATGCTGTGTTAGTAGTGACACAGTGTATTTATAAAAGGATATATAAAGGTAAACTGTGCAAACCTAGAGCATTTATAATCAGAATTAGGTTTAAATCTGTCAGAGAAGAGGAAATTGAAACAGGGAAGGGAGGATCTATCAGTGTTCACCAGGTAAATGAAATGGTGAAAATCTGTTTTGGTATCTTTGAGTCTAGCTCATCCTCATGAATAGTTCTTAACAACCTCCCAATGCTCCATCTCTCTTCTGCAGTGTGTATCAGACAAACCCAAATACCAGTGTTTTTAATTCTGTGTGGATGTTTCCTTTCAAAGCCAAGCACCAAATTCCCAATCAGTTGTGCTGTATTTTGGAACAGAAACAGCTGAAGAGCACAGTAAGTGGGTCAGGCGAGTAGTCCTCCTAGGTCAATGTTCTCTGCCTTTGGGAGTGTCAGCAGCATATGCTATTTAGGGACAGTGTGGAAACCTGGCTGCTGTCTACTCCCTTTACACTCGTCCAGTTTCCATAGCCATTAGATTAGAGGTGTAAAGTGTGACATATCTATGCCTGTTCCCTTAAGTATGTCTATAAACCTGCTGATTTCTACTCCCTTTTTGAGCCTTTTTCCAGCTGCCTCTATAGCCTCCCATGGCAGCACATTCCAGAATTTCACTGCCTACTCTTTAAAGTACTTCCTTTTATTTATTTTAAACTGATCTCCAGGTGAAGGTGTCCTGGTCTCTTCAAACAGCAGAGTCCTAGTCTTGTTTATCAATACTCCTAAGGCTTCACCCCCAGATCCTTCTTGAGCTTCAGAGACCAAAACCACACATGGCATATTTAATGCAGTGGCAAGGATGCTCTCTGTCTTGTTCTCAGTGCCTTTCCTAATGAAGCCCAAATTTTTTTCCCTTTTAGGTCTTTGCTTCGACTGCACATTGAACAGTTTCTGAGACCTGTCTTGGATGAGACTGAGATCTCCTTCCTGTCTGGGCTGTATTTTTCAGTCCCAACTTCATCCCACAGTAAGAATGCTTTAAATTATTTTTCCCTAGACAAAAGTTATTGTCTGTGTCTGCCTGATATTTATCTGCCCCCGTTTTTGCCCACTCAGTTTATATGAGGTCATTTTCAAGTTCCTTGCTCACAGTGCAATGTTTATCTACTCAGCATAGCTCTCATCAAACCTGCTGGGAATACCTGGGGCTGTCCCTGTTGCCACCCTCACAAGAGGCTCCAGCAATCAAAAACCCAGTCCGAAACTTCACCTCAGACTACCCAAGTCTTCACCATACCCTCGCCTCTAGTTTCTGGAGTTGCTTCTTTCCACCCTTCAGGGCCAACTGCTCGGCCTCATCCAGACGGTGCTGCAGGTCCTTCACTGTCTGCTCCAGATTCCTTTTCATCCTCTCCAGGTGGGCACTGGTGTCCTGCTCCTTCTTCAGCTCTTCTGCCATCATGGCTGCCTGGTTGGAGGGCACAGTTATGTTACAAATACACCTCCCCATCCTGGCAGTTCTGTGTCCCTGGGAGCAAGACCCAGCTTCACACTGGTGTGGGGCCCTGCAAGTTCTCAGCCAGTGCCCACAGCTGTGTTTAAGGATACATCGTACAAAGAGGATCATTGTTCCTCAAAGTCTAAAACTGCTTCACCTCGGAGAACAGGCAGGGTTGACATAAAGAAAAAATTAATTAAGGCATGCAAATGGCCTGGTACCAAAGTTTTATTTTTTAAGTCAGTGAAAATGAGGGGTATTGTGAAGAATCACCAGCTAGCACTCTGTGTCTCTGGGCTCGCAAGTGATTATGGATGTCTGGCTCTTTGGTGCCTAAATTTGCCAAAGAGTCAGACTACTAAGCAGTTTTTGCCAATGAAATGACCCTGAGTACCCCAAACTGCACTGAAAAGCTTGTGCCTGCTGAGATCCTCAGGACCCAGGCTGGATAGCTGTCCCCAGTTTGGCAGAGCAGAGAGGTCAGGGGGACATGCAGCACTGCAGGACCAGACACTGGTGCACCAGGACTTGATGCAATAGTGTGACTATTTCCTGTTTCATTTCCATATACCTTTCCTAGATGGTCCTAAATGTTGGTAGTTCTGGTGCTGTGGAACTGTAGTCTTATTTAAATGGAACATTTGTATTCTCTCTTTTTATTTCTTACATGTCTAGCATTTGTGTAGAAGTGTGTATGATTTTTGTCTTAATTTCTGCTTTTCTGTGCTATGTCTAAACAGGCCTTGGTCCAAATAACTCCTTTCCTATTGCAATTTTGCCACCATCTGTTCTATCCTGTCTATTACAATTATCCTGGAAGCAAAAGTGAATGGGTTTGGGAAAGGGGAGAGGAGATGCCTCTCCAATACAGATGGCTAGCAGGACATGAGAGCCATTTCTGGAGGGGTGTTCTGTAGCAAGCAGTGGGACAAGGCTGTGTGAGATCCATGTCAGAGGGATTGTGTGTCACAGATACTTCCTGTTGAAGAATTGGTTCTCCTCCACCTGATTCCTACCATGTAAAAGTGACTATGGTAGCATAAAATGGAAGGGTGGCAAGCAAGAGGACTCACATCTGTGATCGCTTTTTTTGCTTTCTCCTCTGCATTTCTGGCTTCCTGAATGCTGTCTTCGACTTCAGTCTGTAAATGGGTGATGTCCACTTCCAGTCTTTTCTTGGTGTTGAGGAGGCTTGTGTTCTGTTGGGGCAGTCAGAAGATGGGTCATTCCCACCCCATTTGTGCCACTCCCATATGCCTGTGGTGGTCTCCTTTACCAGGAGATGCCAAATACCTGCGAGTGGAGCAGCTGCACTCGCTCACTGGCATCTGTCAGCTCCTGCTCGGAAACCTTCCGCGCTCGCTCGGTCTGCTCCATAGCAGCTCGCATCTCCTCCATTTCTGTTGTCATCAGGTTGTTCCTGCGCTCTACCATGGCAAGCTGCTCTTTCAGGTCATCATTCTCTCTCAAAGCATCATCTAAATGGATCTGGGAATCCTTAGGGGGGGTGGGAAAGCACCATGAGACTCAGAGGCAAGCAGAGTGAATGGCAAAGAACTGTGGGACAGAAGCTTTGTGGTCCCTACCTTGAGTTGCCCTTGCAAGGCTTTAAGGTGCTTCTGTGTCTCTGCTACCTGACAGTTGGCATGCCTCAGCTGTATTTCCATGTCATTCAGATCTCCCTCCATCTTCTTTTTCAGCCTTAAAGCATCATTTCTGCTTCTGATCTCAGCATCCAGTGTGGTCTGCATAGATTCTAATACCCTCTGGTGATTCCTCTTCAGCTGTTGGATTTCCTCATCTTTCTCTGCAGTCCTTCTATCAACATCTGACTTCACCTGGTTCAGCTCCAGCTGAACACGTAAGATTTTTCCCTCTTCATGCTCTAAAGAGCCCTGTCAGGGTTGAAATGTTATTATGTTATTATGTTATTATGACATCTGCAGTGTCCATTGGTGGGAAATGCCCATGCAGAAATGTGACTCTTTGCAGCCAGCAGGGCAGGTATATTTGCCTTACTGTGGACTTTATACTCCTAACACTCCTTAGGAAAATGCCTCCAATACCACAAGGTCTGAGCACTGAGGGATATTTTGACACTGCAGAGATAACAAATCATATGAAAACATAAAATAGGACAGCAAAACCTCCTGCTCAGAAGCAGCTTGCCTTCTCTTGCACCTCCATGATGAATTCTGCTGAGGGACTCTACCCTTAGTCCCATTCCAGTGCCTGTGTGGGCATGTTCCCCTTCCACACAGCCTTTTCCCTCTGGTACTGATGTCATCTAGCTTCAGCTAAAAGGAGTTAAAAACCTGAAGCTGGCTCTTTACAACCAGTGGACAGAAATAAGGCATCCAGAGAATGAAACAGTTGATGGCATCCCTTTTAAGAAGAGACTGTCCAGAGATGCCTGTTTCTCCTTTTTGCTTCTAGAATGAGCCTATGGTGACTAATTCAGGATTAGATTGATGACATTTAGATGCATGAATTAGAGCAGATGGATTTCATGACCAATACCTCTTGCTCCTACTGCCCGCCCATCTAGTGAGATCTAGAGATGTGCCAGTTGTTTTATACTTTTTTTCTACCTAAGGGAAGTTACAGAGAAAATAAAGTGAGGATCTTAGTGGTGGACAGCAAAATGACAAAAACCAACAGTCAGCAGTTGGTACAAGGGAAATCCTGACTGCATATAAGGATAAAAGTGTTTTCTGATGAGAATGGTGTCACACTGGAGAAGGCTGTCCAGCAATATTGTGACATTGTCATCCTTAAAAATTATAAAAATCAATTGCACAAGGCTTTGAGCAACCTAATGTAAGTTCAAAGTTGGCCATGTTTTGACCAGGAAGTTGGACTAAAGACCTCCAGACATCCAGCCCAACTTAAGTTAGTTCTGTTTTTGAGGTATGCCATAGGTATACCATGGACACCTCATGAAGTGCTCTCAAAGACATTCTGTGGAGAATCAGATGTGGTCATGCAGAATGATAGAACATTTTCCAAGAGACAGGCAGGGCAGATAGGGAACAGAAGGCAGAACCCAGACAAGAGGGAACTGAAGGAGCTACAGTGTGGCATGGAATGTCAAAAAAAGGTAAGATTTGAAGTAATGGAGAACTGAGGGATAGCCAAAGACAGTAAGGAAGACAGAAATCATGGAACTGTGGGACCCGGCATGCAGCCTGTGCCAGCAAAGCATGACAGTGTACCACTGTCCTCCAAGATTCAGCTGATCCCCAGCAACCTGTTCATGTTCATCAGAACATGTCCTGTGAACTGACTCCCCTTTAAACAAGTTACTGACTCCCATTCATTCGAAGTGGAGAAACTCAAGAAATATTGTCTTAATTTTCTTCAGCATTCAGCTTGCTTTGAGCAGGGGGTGATGTTGAGAAAACTTGAGTATTGGTTAGACCTTCTCTGAAAACATCCTTGATTAATTTGACTAGAAAACAAAAATTATCAGTGTTTTGAAATACAAATTACTTTTCTTCAGCTTTCTGTGGGAGCAAATTGAAACAGATGATGCAAAATGAACTCAGTTTTGGGTTTTGACTGAGGTTATTTTTTGTGCATGCTAGAACAGCAAGGAATGCCACATTAATATGGAAGAGCCAAGAAGACCAAATATGCTATTTGGTCTGTCTGTGCTCTCTTGCTGCACCTTTGGGACAGTTTAAGGGTATCAGGAATATAAAATATATATTTAAATTTTCCCCAGTCTTGATTTCTTTGAAAGCAAGCACCTTATTGAGGACACTTACCTCTGCTTCTTCTAATGCTGCTTGTAGGTCACACTTTTCTTGCTCAATTTGTTTCTTTGCTTTCTCCAGCCCATGATTTGCTTTTCCAGACTCGGCAATCTGTTCAGTCAGATCAGAAATTTCCTCTGCAACCAGAAAACACATACTCATCTCATCTTAGATAATGTTACCAGTGGCACCTGCATTTGCTCTATGGCGACAGGAGTGATGGGACAGAGCTGATGTAATGGGATGCAGCAGTGAGGAGAATTCACAGAATCATGAAATCACAGAATATTCTGAGTTGGAAAGGACCCCCAAGGATCCAGTCCAACTCTTTAGTGAATGGGTAGGGTATGGAACCTGTGACCTTTGAATTACTAGCACCAAGTTTTAACCAACCAGGCTAATTGCACACTTCTCTCATGTGCAGTCTTTATATCTGATAACTTGCTCATCCCAATTCAGTGTGCAATTTGAAAATGAGAGGGACCAACTGGAGCGAGCTCAGAAAATAATGTCAACTTCCCTTGGGCAGTGAAATTACATCTCCAGAGACAGTCCTCAGTGACCATTCAGGTCACAAAAAGGATCTGAGTTGTATTTCCTTTATGCAGTTAATTTGCTTATCAAATACCAATTCCTTGCGCCACAGCTGCGTAAACCTCTAATAATCAGGATACAGATAACAGCCCTCCAGATTTTTTCTGGTGGCAGTGACTGACTAAAGTAATCTGAAAAAACTTAGTCATCATAATTTCTGTGTATTCAGTTAATTTGGTCCCTATCCATGCGTAGGATCATGATGGTGTGAAGGAGCAGAAAGTGGGATGCTGTAATGTACTGTAGGCATGTGCTTGCAGGTGATTTTATGATCAGCTGAATAAGAAGGAAATGTGCTACCTTTATGGAAAAATCATAAAGAACAAAACCTCTGGGAAGAGGCAGAGCTCTGGTAGTCCAGAGGTGGGGAAGCATCTCAGGGCTCATGGTGAATCCCTGGTGACAGATATCTGAACTTACGCTGGAGGTTCTTGTTCTCCCGTCTGACAGTCTCAGCCTGGTCAAGCATTTCTTCGTAGGCATTCTTCATCCGGAAGATCTCAGTGCTGAGAGAGCGAGACTCCTTCTGGGCAGCCTCCAGCTCAGCCTGACTCTCCTGGTACTTCTGCTTCCATTCTGCCAGGACCTGGAGTAACAGAAGCATAAGAATGACCTGTTCTGCAACACTCCTGTCTCTGCACCTTTACAAGAGCCCAAAAGATGTGACCTGTCTTACAGTGTTTTCCTTTGGACTGTTCTCTGCCTGTGACAATCAACTCACTGTGATACACATACTCTGGCTGTTTTGGTGGAATCTACTTTAATGTGCCTTTTCATCCAGCATTAGAGCATGCCCCAAACTCTCAGGCAGAGGGTTGGTGTGACACCAGACTGGACACTGTGGTTAGTCTGAATAAGGGTGTGTGAGCCTTTGTATTATTGCAGGAGCCAGTGGTCCTGAACTCAGGACAAGACTCCAACAAGAAAGGTCATACTCTACCGGTTCTCTCCTGAGTCTGATACACAGCTCTGTAAGGCATCCTTTTTAGTACAGCCACTTAATTCACTCACACAAGACCAGACCAAGGCACAGGGCTATGCAGCATCCATAACTTGGTCCAGCAGTGTAGATTCTTTTAAATGTTGGTAGAGGCAATGAAGGCTGGAACTTTACATGGCCCTGAGGCTTTGTCTCACCCAAATACAAGGCTCTTAGACTAGCACCAGGCAAAAGTCAGGGCTTGATAGCTTGCATGTGAGTACTTGCTCAGTCTGCTTGACCAGAGACTACATATGGATTGTGCCAGTCTCCCTTGCAAAGATTTCATGCTTTCAGAAACTATCAGGAGGCTACTTTATCATTTGCTGCAGTCATCTGGGTTTACTTACACAGTGACTTTACCATATGTCACATTATGTGGTCCTTACCATAACTCTGCTTTGGGTAAGATGCAATTTATCTTACTGTTAGTGTAGAACTTTCATAATTTCAGAATTTGTCCTGGCCTATGAAACATTTAATGATGTTCAGATCTGACATGGTCTTTTGAATGAACCTTGTCAAAATTCTTCTGCTTTTTATCAAATGCTGCACAGACTGCATTTGACCTCTCCAGGTCAATCATCAGGTCATCCACTTCCCCCTGCAGCCTCTGCTTTGTCTTCTCCAGTGAAGCACACTTGGCATTGACAGCCTCAATCTGCTCCTCTGAGTCCTGCAGGCGCTGGGCCAGCTTCTTCCTGCAGAACGAGAAAATTGCCCCTGAGAAAAGGAAAATTCTGGCCTTCTCAGAAAATGGACATGAAAGGAGTTGGGAATGGGAGAGCCACATAGAGCACTGTGGTGCTAAGAGCCTGGGGTGACACAGCACTCTGGAGTGGTGCATAGGAAGGGAGAATATGTACCCAAATACATCCTGTACCAACGTGGAGTGGGACCAGAAATACACTTTTGATATTGGCAGTGTAAAGAACGTGATTTTTCAACTACTATGATTAGTTCAATAGTTAATGCATTGGAATTCTCTTATGTAGACACTCAAGCCTTGACCTCTTCTCCTCCCTTAAATGTCTACTCAGTCCCCTTTTCACTCCTGATATGTTACAAAGCACGCTGCTCTACATATTCCCACTATAAGCACGTTCTGGTTTCCTTCAGTTATACTCATTTATACTTAAATATCCTTCTACTTGTTCCAGGCCATCCCACTGCCCCCGTACTTGGCCTCCTCGAGCTCCTCCGTGCGCTGGATGGCGTCCGTCTCGTATTTGGTTCTCCACTGGGCCACTTCGCTGTTGGCCTTGGACAGGGCGCGCTGCAGCTCCCCCTTGGCTTCCTGCTCTTCCTCATATTGTTCCCGGAGCAAGTCACAGTCGTGGCGAGCGGACTGCAGGGCGTGGGCCAGGGCGTTCTTGGCCTCGGTGGTTAAAACAATAGAAATTGTCAAAACACTAACAATTTGTGACTGGGTTTGTTTTACTGCAGTTGGATCAAAGCTTCATATCTCCCTGCTACAGTTGACTAGAGCAACAGAATGAACAAAATGAACAGCATTAAGGACTCTTTATTTGAAACTTGATGTTGTTAAACAAGGTCAGGTGCTTGTCCATCTTTTCTGGAACAGCACCTCTCAAACACATCTGCACCAAATGCTTCAGGAAAAGACAGAATAAATCTGGTGACAGACAAGGTGCAACCACTCCTGCTCTATTTCCTTTTTCTGGCTGCTGCTGTTTGCTTTGCCTCAAGGATTTCCAACAGCAGTAAGGTATGCACACAGAGCTGATTTTAGTCACTTCTCTCATGTTTTTGAACTTCAGAAGTCTTGATGAGAAGGACTTAAACTTTCTTCCTTATTTAATTTCTGATGTCTCTTCTCTATATTACACTCCAAGGCAAAGTTCAAAATTTTCACTGTTCTGATGTCACCACCTTTCTCTGAGAAGAAATCTAATTTATTCTTTAGTGCATTTATCTATTTTACAATTTGTTGGTCCAAATGAAAGCAAGTCACCTTATTTTCTTCCTCTAGTTGCCTCTTGAGCTCTTCAGTCTGCTGAGTGAAAGCGTGTTTGCCTCGAGTCAGCTGAGAAATCAAGGACTCCTTCTCCTCCAGTTGCCGAGTAAGTTCACCTAACGAGAAAAAGTTGATTTTTTAGATAGAGATAGGAGACATAAAGCTAATGGATGAGCGAGGCTAGCCATGTGGAAAGTGATTACAAGATATAATGTGGTAAATTGAAGGATTAGAAGCAATATCATTCCCACCGATAGGAAAACCTGTCAAAGAGAAATGCTGTGCTGGCATCAAAGGAAAGGAGATGAACTGATCACAAACTCACACATTCATCTTGATTGACAGTTCTTCATTTGGTTTGGTTTTATGTTTCCTTGGGTGGCATTTGTGTGACTGCCACAGGAGGAAATTCTACACTGTGAGTTTGGTTCAGATCACCGAGTAATGAACATGTTACAAAATACACAGGCATTCAGGCAGCATATTTAGGTACTTGACACAGGAGTATTACATCTCATCAAGGGACATACCATTCTCAGTCTGTAGGCGTGTTTTCTGCGTGTTCAGATCATTAATGAGTCGCACATGTTCGTCATCTTTCGTTCTGACTTCACTGAACTGGTCTTCAAGAGCTCGGCACATCTTTTCCAGGTTGGTCTGTGAAGAGATAGAAAGCACCTCCTTCAGCTCATCCAATCGTTCAGAACAACAATGGTAACGATGAGAAATGTTTCTTCGTGTGCAGCAACCTTGGCTTTGGAGACCGACTCCATGTTACTGGCCAAGTCATCAATCTCCATCTTGAGCTCGCTCTTCTCCTTCTCCAGCTTCTGCTTCACGCGCTGCAGGTTGTC
>JAWWES010000042.1:9236446-9253864 GCA_035583135.1 Lophotriccus pileatus
TCGCTGATCTCCTCCAGCTCCCTCGACAGGTCAGCCCGATGCTTCTCTGCTTTAGCGCGAGAGGTTCGCTCTGCCTCAATTTCCTCCTCCAGTTCCTCAATGCGGGCCTGTGAGAGTTAATTGGTTAAAAGAGGACTTCTGAATAAACAGATTTGAAATTATCATTAAGGAATAAAGAGCAAACATTCACATCCATTTATATAAGCATAGAAAGAAAAGCACCATCAGAAACTTCACTGAACTGGGTCCTAGGACATGCAATATTCAGCTTTGGAACAACAGTGAATGTAAAATCTGATACTTCATTTTAGGTTATAGCTCAGAATGGATTTATTGTTTTGTGAAGAATTTAGAATTGCACTTTTCTGAAGAAACAGGAGCAGTGTCATTGGAAAATGTAAACCAATGCAAGTTTCTTGAAAATTTTGCAAAGGTCAAGCCAAAACAAAGCAGTGCCCCTTCTCCATCAGCAAACAGGATGGAAGAAACTTTGAGCTGAGCAGTCATGACATAATAGCACTGAAGAGAGCTGTCTTCCTGGCTCTGCATTTAGACAGTGATCTTTGTCCTGATCATGACCGTTATGTCACATTCTGTTTTTTCTTTAGAAAAGCCATTCTCAGTGACATTTTTAAAGCCTACCACAATCTTCACCTAAAAAATTTCCTAAATAGTTATGTATGATTAGAGGCCAGAGTCACTGTGAAAGTTCCCTGAGATGGGAACAGCACACAGAGTCCATGTTGATGGTTATTCATTTGAGAGAAAATATTTTTGTAGAATGGTGTAAGAATAAATATCAATTAATTCTAAGAAACTTGTTCTTGCTACTAAAAGTATTAATAACTCTTTAGACTTTACCTGAAGCTCCTTAATTTTCTTTTGCAGCTGAGAACTTTGAGCCTGCTCATCTTCAATTTTACTTTGCAACTGGCTAATTTCAAAATCCTTTCTGTTAAAGAACAAGAGGGAAAATGCAATACAGTTAAGATAAAACCTGAATTTCATAACTCAGAGCATAAGAAGGCAGTGCAATACTTTTTTAGCCTTTCATCCATCTGCTGCTTGTCATTTTCCAGATCCATGATGGAATCCTGAGACATTTTCAGATCACCCTCCAGTTTTCTCTTTGCTCTTTCAAGGTCCATTCTCAGTTTCTTCTCTTGTTCCAGAGATGCTTCAAGCTAAAACACATAAAACATACTTTGAAACACATAGATTTTACTTTGAAAGTAACTGTTCTTGTTTTAATAATCTAACTAAGTTGGAAATTGATGCATAGAGAAAACAATCAGATCATCTCCACCTGTGCTACACTCTCACTGTGAGATCAGAGCTGCCATGGTCATTTGGTTTCAGTTACTGAGCTGTCCACAGCTTGGCTGTGCACAGTAGAAATACAAGTTTTTGAAAAAAGCAGAAATTAAAATTTTCCAATGCCTGCAGTCCCTAGCACATAGACCACTAAATATGGGCAAATTCCCAGTGTTCATAACTTCCTGGAGGATATGCACACACAAGTAACTGTGCAGCGACTCTCAAACTGTCACAGGTGTCCTGCTCCAGCTAATGCTTTAAATCAGGTCACAGAAGTCTACAATGCTGAAATGCCCAGTGATGAACATGAGAAATGTACTGGATTCCACAATTCCCTGTCGATGATTTCTTAGCTGAAATTATTAGAGCTGGCTCGATTGCTTTAGGTATGGCTTATACTCCCAACTGCAGATTTCTAGTCTCTTCTAATCTGTGAGCACATCTATGTAGAGAAATCAAAACCTTTTACTTACATCATCTACTTGCTGCTCCAGTTTGGTCTTGGCTTTGTTGAGTGTGCTGACTTTGTCTTCCTCAACTTGCAAGTCATCCAGTGTCTGCTGGTGGGCTTCCTGCAGGGCCTTTTTCTCCTTAGTGAGTTTAGAAATATTTTCATCCAGGGCTGCTATCTCTTCAGTAAGATTCTTAACCTGTCAGACAGCCAGCATCCATACTATGAGGGGGTGCCTTGAGAAATGGCAGACTAAGAACACAGTGAGAGCATCCTTGCAAACTCTTGCATGAATGCAGTCAAAATGCTCTCCATAGAATGTTTATGTTGATTGTGATGAGGGCAGCAGCAAGTGTTATGCCTTTGAGTCTGACTTCTCTGGTCCTGCTTGTAGGAATTCTTGCTTTGGTTATTTTTGACCCCCAGTCCTACCCAATTGAATTCTGTAGTGGAACATGTTCTAGATCTTCACTTGTCTCTGCAAGGATTTCCCACTGGGATTTACAAAAGGCCTCTGAATTGCTCTTGCTCAAAAAAAATGACTCTCCCGCATGTGATATGTTTGCTATGAAAACAGCTGTAAATTCTCAGCAAGTCAAGTTCTTTAAAAAGATATGATCAAGTGCCAAGCATAGCCAAAGATATGTTAAGTTTTACATAAAAGTGAAAGAAACACAATAATATGACAAAACCCCTTATGTCTGTGGAACAAGCAATCACATGTTTAGTGGAGGGGCTTCTAACTGGGCTCTGCTAAGCTTTATCTTGGAAACTTACTCCTTGTACTTCAGTAGAGCATTGCATATCAGCAACCTTATCTCAGATGCATCAGGCCTGTGCATTAACCTGCCTAACCCTTGCTTCCCATCTGTCACATTTGAATGGGAAAGACTGACAGTAGGGATGAGGAAAGTCCATGCTGCTAAGCATGTAAATGGCCCTGATATCCTATAGGAGGCTCCCTTATCCTAATACCCACCACTAGATTTCCTCTAATCATTAATGTATCAGTGTCCAACACATCTGTAATTGCAAACAAGATCTGGTATTGATCTCAGTGATGGCAGTGGAGGGAACTCAGCATTGGAGCTACAGCTCTGCCAGCATTGTTTCTACAGCAGGACAGAACACTGTCCCCACACACATGGACTTTCGAATTCTAACATCTATAACCCAATTCTGTTTCTTCATGTTGATTGTAGAGATGTACATGTGCATTTTTGGGGAGATAAATGAGTTAATGTCCACTTGATATATACCCTCCTTGCTACACTGACAGTATGGACACTACAAGTCAGGAAATCTCGTTGTATCAATGGTCAGTGGAAGGGAAGGATATCCTGGCTGAAACCTGGTCTTCTTAAATACATCATGAGAAAACATTTAACATCTGCAAAATCAGTTCTCATGCATTTGAGAAAGAACCAGCATAGCTGTTCTGTGCTGAGTTGCTCACAAGCATCACAGTCCTCCATTATCCACAGGAGACAAAAATGTACTGATTCCTTAAGACTGCAAATAGGCAAATATGAAAATTCTCTATAAAACACCATAACAACCTCTTGAGTCTTTGTGAACTGTCACAGAAAATACTTTGTTCCTAAGAAAAAGTTAAAATTTTAACAGAAAAAAATCTGGCAGCTGATTAACTGAGAATACCTCTCTCCTATACTTTAGGCACATCTCACTTCTGTTCAGAACACTTAAGAATGACTGCAACTTTCCCCAAAACTGACAACTGTGAAAACTGTCTGGGAAAGAATAATTCCCCAATTCCTCTGTCACCTTATTCTCTGTTGCATGCTTCTCCTTTTCCACTTTGGCCAGAGTCATTTCAAGATCATCAATATCTTTCTTCAGCTCAGAGCACTCATCTTCAAGTTTCCTCTTCTTTGCTGTCAGTTCAGCATTTGTCTCCTCTTCATCTTCCAATCTTTCATTCAGTTCTTTAATTTTAGCTTCCAGCTGGATTTTACTTTTAATGAGTCCTTCACATCTCTCTTCAGCATCAGCTAGATTTTCACTCTCCTGTCAGGACATATTGAAGGCTTATTAGATTTATCATAAAGATGACAAAAAGCAACAAGTTCAAGTGCCATATCCACAAAACTGATTGCACAAGTCAGGGCAGGAATGCCTGTGATTCAATCATGAGGAAATTACCCTGTTCAGCCATGGCAAGGAAAGTGGACTATAATCCCATGGTAGAGACACTTCCTTTTAGCTGGTCAGACGGTTTGACTACAGTACCATATAACAGACTCACAGGGTTCAGTCATAAATTAAAGTCCCAAATGCTTGTAAACTGGGTGGGTTTGGGAGAACAGAGCATTAAGTACCGGGAAATGTACAAAGAAACTCAGAAAACCAGGTGAGGTTAAGTTCTGAAGAAGGATTCAGAAAATGAATCTGAGGTTTAGCAGACACAGGTAAAGGTTTTGGTGTGTGAAACAATAGACTCTTGCTGAAACTCAACTGATTCAAAAGCACATGGCAACAAGTGACAGGTACTCTTGCACCAGACTGCCTTTGGCCTTGTTATTAGCTATTGGAACCTGACATGTGCAATTTCAGTCTCTGTTAAGCAGTATTCCAGAAAAAAAACAGTTTCCACAGTTTCAGTCTTGCCTCTGACAGAAAAGCACCCCTGTCCTGGCTCCATATTTAACGATCAGCAGATGTGCAAAGAGCCTATATTTCATCCAGAATGTGAGAAGCACATTGTATATACAGTGGGACGTCTGATTCTCCCACTGGTGATTGCTTAATGGTAAGGTGGGTTTATCTGGGCGGCCAGTTGGAACTTCCTGTATTCCTACTGGTGTTAATTTGTGTGCTTTGTACTCACTTTGCTTAGGTGTAAGTGAAGAGACCAGATACAAAGCAGTGTTCCTGTTACATGCCTGTTTATGAAGGACAATGAAAAAGGGAAGGGAAAGAGCAGCAAAGTAAGAGGGAATGGGGTCGACCTGAAAATGGAGGTTACTCACAGACTGAACCTGAAGCTGCAGGTCATTTTTCTCCTGCACCAGTTTCACCATTTTTTCCTCCAGTTCTTTCCTTTTTGCCTCAGACTTTGCAAGCTCCTCCTTGGTTTTCTCAAACTCCTCCTTCATGTTGGCCATCTCCTTCTCAGACTCTGCACTTTTCAGCAAGGGCTTGATCTTGAAGTACAGCTTCATCCAGGGCCAGTGTTTGACATTCATGAATGCACGAATGTTGTACTGGATGATATAAATGGATTCTCTGAAAACATAAGAAAACAGTTTATGAGAGTGTGTGGCTTGAGTTGGATTACTGAAATACTGCCATTATTTGCCACACAGCATCAGCATTTACCCCAAAGAACTTTTGCATAAGACTTTTTTTCATCACCTCCCTCGCTTTTATTAAAGAGTCATTTCTAGGCCCTTATTGCAGAATGGCTCATTTGGTAACCTGAATGACAACTGTGTCATGATACATGAGGGAGAAATACTCCAAAACAGTCAGACTTCTCTGGCATATTGGCTGGGAATCTCTGAGACTTTCCTCAGTCTCAAGGAAAATGCAAGTGCTCGGGTATATCCCGGAGTGAAAACTGAATCCCCGAAGTACTCCTGCTGAGATTACAAATCTGTCAGTTTCTGTCAATTGTTGAAAAAGCAGCTTGATGATTTTGGGGTCACTCAAAATAGCAAATATCATATTAGAAATTATTAACAGGAACTAAAAAAAAAAAAAGAAAGAAACTTTTTTATGTTATTGAATGCAGAAGGATGTTGTTGATGCTCAAAGGGAGATCAGACAATTCGCTGCAGAGAAATTCAGTATGAGTTATTGAATTCTTAGAAACCATGTGTGGCTCAAGGAACACCTGAGCTAAATATATGCTGCACAGTATTACAAACAGCTGATTGGCAGAGCACCCTGTACATTTATGCAAGCCTTGCTGCCCCTAAAGCTTTCACTCGTCAACAACATTTGAGACCGTTTGCTTGGCTTGCCTAGTGCTGTCACTCCTGCACTCTAAATTTTGCATGTGGAATAGCTGAAAGTATGGAGTACCTTCTCTGTACAAGGGAGAATTGTTCATCTTAGATGATGGAGCCAGGAAAGGAAATTAAAGAAAAGGAGAGCAGAGAGTGGTTGTATGTCATTCCTTACAAAACCAAGGTGATCCAATGAAATGATGAGACAACATGTTCAAATCAGACAAACCTTGGCCCTTGTTCAGTTGTCTATCTCTGCCACGGGGTTCTTGAAAGGTTGAAAACAGTAAGTGCATTTCTGCTTGTTAAATACTTGGTCCAATTGCTAAACAGCCACTGCCAGAATTTGTCAGGCTGTTATGAGGAAGCTGTTAGTTTATACTTGCTTTGTTCCCACTTTCTAAGGTTCTTCCCCAACAATGGTTTTTTTCTCTGAGACCATACACTGCATTGATGGGGCTTTGGTCTGACACAGTACAATCATGACTGTTTTCTTATATTACCTTCTTTCATTCATCTTTTTAAATTCAATTCTCATGAGGTACCCTCTGCACATAGCCTGTGTGTGAGTGATGAGGCTCACAAGCTTCTCATCTCTCATCTCTTCTAGGAGTCCCAGGAGACCTGCCTTGAAGAACACCTATAACAAAAAGAGGGTCAAACAGTTTGAGGCTAAGGCAGATACGTGGCCATTGACAGTTGATGCAGGGTAGTACAAGTCAGTTTTGGAAAAATGCCTGCAGAGTAAAAGTTTAACAGCTTGAGAAATTCTGTGTCAGTATTCAAATCCTCAGTGTTCCTGTGATTCATGACAAGTTGCTCTGTATGATCTAATCACATTATTGCAGTGTTATTTGATGCCTGCTCCAGTGTAGGTCATGAAGATCTAGCTCATCAATTGTTATTAAATTAAAGATTTAACTTTCAACTTAGTACTATATCCTACTCTGTCTCTTTGCTGTACTCTACCCTTCTATGTCAGTCCTTAGAACTGGCTTGAGAAGCACACAAGGTGATGCATTCTAGAGGGATCTGGGCAAGCTCAAGCAGTGGCCTCTGGGAATTCCATAGTCTAACAAGGCTACCTGCTAGTGCTGCACCTGGGTTGGAGCAGCTCCTGGGATCAATCCCGGCTGGGGGATGAACAGATCAAGGGCAGCCCTGGGAGAAGAACTTAGGGGTGCTGGTGAGAGAGAGGCTAGACATGGCCCAGCCCAGAAACCCTCCCTGTGCTGGGCTGATCCCACAGTGTGGGCAGCACAGGAGAGGGGGATTCTGCTCCTCTGCCCCCTTAGGTGAGACCCCACTTGCAGAGCTGCCTGAGTAGCTTTAGTTTAGATATTAGGAAGAAATTCTTTCCTCTGAGCATGGTGAAACACTGACACAGGTTTTCAAGGGAAGCTGTGGCTGCCCCTTCCCTGGAAGTGTTTAAGGCCGGGTTGGACAGGGCTTGGAGCAACTTGGGCTAGTGGAAAGTGTCAGTGCCCATAGCAGAGGAGATGGAACCAGATGACCTTTAAGGTCCCTTCCAACCCAAACCATTCTATGATTCTGTGTCTGTTTAGTAGTGGAGGTGGTTGGGTTTGTGTCCAGAGTTAGCACTGCCTTGTTTATGCTCACCAGAGAATCAGTGTCTCACCTAACACTGTTTTGGATATGGAAGACAGACTTTGTGTGCCTAAATCCCCTGAAAAGTAGGACTGTCCAAACTTGTCTGAGCCTGTCTAACATGCACTGATATAAATGTGTTCAACTAGCAGGGGAAAACCTTGCTGCAGCCATGCTGGATCATTCTGGTAGTGTGGTTCCCAGGGCTGGCAGTACTGACTCTCACACAGGAACCAGACAAGTTTTCTGTACTCCCTCTTGCTAGTGGTGTATTTTGTTTATAATCATCCTGAAGGCTGTTTTTTTTATGCAAGAAATACTTTCAACAAACAAAATATTTTTCCATTAATTATACCTACTCTTCCACAAGGGCTTTTTACCTTAGTGTGGCCAAATTTATATTGGTTGTGGTCAACATCAATGGAGGAAAGAAGCTTTTCTGAAGCCTTTTTGCTGTCAATGAATTGGCCTTCTGGAATGGCTGAGGCATTAAGGATCTTGTACCTATAATGAGAAAGATTGCAAGAATTGGTTGCAAACAGGGTAAGGAAAAGAGGATCCATTGTATTTCATGAAATATATGGAAACAGAGCTATCTCAAAGCAGCTGAATATGTCATCTGAAATATAGACCATGTTAGCTGGCTAAACAGAAGGTGATGAAAAGGGGATACATCTACAGAGGAATCTGTTGGGTGTGCATATGCTGTTATATACAAAATTAAGGCACATACTTAAGAGTGTCTGCAGATTCAATTAAGAAGAAACTAGTGAGAATTTGTCAACCTATTCTCAACTTGTTTTATTGGTCAGAGGAATGCTACTCAAGTTCGAGTTGAAGATAAATTAGAACTACTGACAAAAAACAGCTATATTCCAAAGGGAATGCAGATCTTGCACAGCTCACAGCCTCTACAAGTTGTGCCAATGAGTCCTTGCATGGACTGAAAATGACACAGTATTGTTTTCTAAAGGCTAACAGCAGTCTCAGAATTTTGCAAGGTAACTTAATGATTAAGGTAATCCTGTGTCATAGACAGGACCACCTAATCCTTCTAAAGGAGTTTCTTAGATATGTCAGTGTGGATTTGTGACTGTACCTGGGAGCACTTCTTATTCTCAAGTCTGCCTTGAAAAAAAATATGTAAAATCATGACAGGGATAATAGTGCAGTGAGTTTATTCTCCATTTTAGGCTTCCACTGTAATTCCTAAAGTACTTTGTGGTTCTGGACCACAGCCATTACGGATGGATTCCTTCACCTATCACATCAAATTAAGATTTGACGGCTGATACCAGCTAATCCCTTACTAAACATCAGGGTGGGGGCATTTTCAGAGAGATCTTGGGTCCTTTTCGCACCAGTGCAGCACAGAAGATTCTGCTGTTAGATTTAATTATAACAGCAGTCAGTTCTGATTTAGCCCTTTATAGCAACTGAGCCCACACAAACCCATTTTGTTGTCTCCATGTTAAAGATGAGGAAGACAAGGCACTGCATGCAGGCCAGGGACACAGCACCAGCAAAGCCTCGGGTTTGTGAGTGCTCAGTCAGTGGGGTGTGAGGAGGATGCACTGACACATATTGATATTGCATCTGCACTCTGTGAGACTTCAAAAAGCAGCCTGTAATGGCACTTCACAGGCAGTAGTAACTGAAGACCTACCGTTGCTTGAAGTCTGCATAAAGGATTCTGCTTGGAAAACCCTTCCTGCAAATTCGGATGCCTTCCAGAACCCCATTGCACCGCAGCTGGTGCATCACCAGGTAATGGTCCATTTCACCTTAAACAAAATACATCCATCATGATTCCCTTTTGCTTCCAAAGAATCTTCATAAGTGTTAGCATTCCAGAATGATCTTTTTTTCCCCAGGCTCTTTCCCATCAGTCCCATGTTTCAGAGTGTAATGATGGACTTACCAGGTGTCTTGGTCTCGTTAGGAATCAGGCAGCGCACAAAGTGAGGATGGGTGCTTCTCAGGTTAGTCATCAACTTGTTTAGATTTTCCTGTGATAGAACAAAACAAGGGTTTCAGCTTCAAGCTACAAAGCTTTTGCATTCGTATTCAAATGTCAAGGAGTTATAGAATCACAGAATGGTTTGGGTTGGAAGGGGCCTTTGAAGGTCCTCAAGACCAACATCACTGTCCTAGACAGGGACATTGTCCACTATCTGTGGTTGTTCCAAACCCCACTGGCCTTGGACACTTCCAGGGATGGGGCAGCCACAGTTTCTCTGGGCAACCTGTGCCAGGGCCTCCTCACCCTGACAGTAAAAAAAAATATCTTCTTTCTATCCAATTTAAATCTACCCCCTTCCAGTTTAAAATCATTGCCTTTTGTCCTGTCACTGCAGGCCACAGTAGAAATGTCTTTCTCTGCCATTCTGATAAGCTCCAAAAAATCCAGAATAAGGTGTCCCTGGAATCTTCTCTTCCCCAGGCTGAGCAACCCCAATCTCTCAGCTTTCTTTATGGGACAGGTGTTCCAGCCCTCAGATCAATTTTGTGGAACCATGACCCATATAAAAGAAAATTCACATACTCTGAACACAGCAGACACTGTCTGGAAAGAACCTCCCTTCTTCTTAGCACCTTTCTTGCCACCACCAGCACTATCACCTTGGAAGAAGTAGATGGGAAGTGAACAGTTAGAATAAGCAGTACATTTTGTAGGCCTCACCTTCCTGTCTTTGGCCAATAAAATACTCAATTTTAATTACTGACACAGTGCTACATGAGAGTTTAGCAAACCAGTGCTAGTGGGTTGTTGATAATGTAGGGTGTATTTGATCTCAAATGTAAGATTTATGTTGCATCACAGTGTATGTGGCTTTGCTGATATGGAACAGTGTGGCCTGGCATAAGTTTCCTAACAGTGTACTCTGTGCCACTAATCACATTGCTTTTACTATTGACCATAGCCCCATTTTAAATTTTCGAGGTGAAAAATACAGTTCTATTCTGAGTTATGGCAGACCCGAGACAGGAAGCAAATTATAGTCTCAGCAACGCAAGACAGCATCTCACTGTCTTTTCATGTTTGCTACACCCTTGAATCCAATTAAATTGAGACTTAAGTGGAGTATGTCTGCTCTGAATTTCATACCTTATCCAAAATTTTATCTGTGCAACCAACAAGTGTTGTCTTCCTGATACTGACTGTACCTGCAAGGTTCACAGCTGACTCGTCCCCAGTATCTCCTAGGGGCTTGCTGAGGCATGCTATATGTCAGCCAAGCCCCCATGCATTGTTGTCTTGAGTCTCAAACCCTGCTGTACCTGTGCCTGACTTTTTGCCCAGCATCCAGGCTGCCAGAATATTGAGGGTTTTTTGTAGAAATCTGGGTGGTTTTTTTTTGTTAATGCCTACTGACTGACTTGATAGTCTTCTAAAAAAAAAAAAAAGGCAAGAGATCGGACTGCTGTCTTATGCCCATAGAGAACTTCTAAATTATATTCCTTGTCTCTCATTTTCCCTTGCAAAACCAGGACTGCTCAGCTGGATATGGAATAGCTCCATGATCTCCTTTTAGTTCTTCCAGTTCACCTCAAGAAACAAAACTCCATCTCCAAAGACTATAAAGTGCTTGCCCTCTGCACATGTGTTTGGCACCTGCCTAGTGGCTGGGTAAACTCGATGTGATTCACAACACACTCAGGAAACATCCACCTCCTGTCCCTTGGGTTTGGACTTGCTGCACTTGACTTCTGTGAACGGCAGCTGGTTCTCAGTGTTGGCATATTTGGATAGACAGCAGAACAAGGCCACATTACGGGATGGTAGCTTATGGTTATACCAAGAGTGGGGACTTTAGTTGATTTTTGCCTTACTGGTCATCACTGAAAAATCACTTACCTGTTTCTGCACCAGCATAGTTAGAAAAAAGGAAGGACAGCAGCTTCAAGGATGATTTCTGGTACAGCCCCACGACAGTTTCATTCAGGGGGTCCTTGTTCTTGTCAAGCCACCCAGTGATGTTGTAGTCCACTGTGCCAGCGTAGTGCACCAGGGAGAAGTGAGCCTCAGCCTTGCCTTTGACGGGCTTGGGCTTCTGGAAGTTGTTGGACTTGCCCAGGTGCTGGTCATAGAGCTTGTTCTTGAAAGAGGTGTCAGTTGCCTTGGGGAACATGCACTCCTCTTCCAGGATGGAGAAGATGCCCATGGGCTGGGAGAAACATGAATACAGGAAGAAAATAAGGGTTAAAGAGGGGAGGAGTTATTGCAAGGAGTAAGAGTTGAGGTTCACCTTACTGTTAAAGGCAGTCATTAAAGGCTCCAAATTAACATTGTGTAGCCCCTCTCCCTTCCAGCCCAGCCACGCTCTTCAGGAAATCATTGTTTGTGCAGAGGCAGTTCCTTTATCCAAAAGCTTTGGTTTTATAAGCTGCCTCTTCTGATGTGAGAGGGTAGTTCAATAGTAATTTGTCGGTTGATCGAGAATTACTGGACTAAAATAAATGATCATAAAAAGAAATGTGCTCTCCTACAATGAAACGATTGCTTCTACCTTCTCAATGAGCTCAATGCAGGCAGCCAGGTCCATCCCAAAGTCAATGAACTCCCAATCAATTCCCTCCTTCTTGTACTCCTCCTGCTCCAGCACGAACATGTGGTGGTTGAAAAACTGTTGCAGTTTCTCGTTGGTGAAGTTGATGCACAGCTGCTCCAGGCTGTTGAACTGCAAATTCAAAATATAAAAAAATGCCAGTTAGTTTCAATTGCAGTCCTCAATAGGCAAGTGTACCTATGGTAACTCACATCAAAAATTTCAAAGCCAGCAATGTCCAGGACACCAATGAAATGCTGCCTGGGCTGCTTCGTGTCCAGCTGTTGGTTGATGCGAACAACCATCCACAGGAACATCTTCTCATAGACTGATTTAGCCAATGCACCCACTGAGTTGTACACCTGTAAAAAGCGCAGCCACGGCAGTTACAAATGCTGAGAGAGCTTTAAAGTTGAAAGAACTGTGTGAAGAAATTGAAAAACTGATCAAATGTTTATGTACCTGTTGGACATTTTGCCCTTTAGTTACATATTCATTCCCGACTTTCACCCTGGGATAGCATAAAGCCTTGAGCAAATCAGCAGAATTCAGACCCATCAGGTAGGCAGCTTTGTCAGCCACTAGGATTAGAGACAGCAAACATGTTCAAAAGAGACAAAGAAAGGTGTTGTGGGCTACTGGGATGTTTCTGTTACAAGAAGTCCATTTTTGGAACTACTCAAATGCAACTATTGTCAAGAGAAGCTCCTCTCCAGTCCCACAGAGAATACTCTCCCTGCTCCAAAGGCAGTGTACCAGCTGCAGCTCACTCCTGTTCCATGTCTGGAGGCCTGCAGCAATGCTTAAGCTCTATGTCTCTCTGTTTCATTGTAGAGCTTAAATTAAGTCACTGACTTTGTGGAACTCGCAATAAACCTAAAAACATTAGTTTCTGGAAGGGAAAATAACTTTCAAAGTGTTGGGCACTTTATGGGACTGCTTTACTAGCTCTCTCCTGGAGCAGGTCACAAGCAAACTCTGCAGTCAACTCTACCTTCTGTGCTGTCCGGCTCCGCCTGCTCCTCCCGCTGCTTCTGCTTGAATTTCATGTTCCCGTAGTGCATGACGGCCCCTGTCAGCTTGTACATCCCCACCTTCTCATCGGGGCTGAAGCCCAGGATGTCCACAGCGCTCTGCAGAGGTAAAGGGCAAGTTGCAGAAGCACAAAGGCTGACGCACAGGTGGGGTTTCTCTCCCTGCCTGCACCGAGCGTCCAGCACCGTCCCAGTCCCGCAGCACTGGGATGAAGGCACTGAGCCCCGGCTGGCCAGGCCTCCCTGGCTGCTGGACTGCTGGAGAGTGCTGGGCTGAACTCACTTCTGTCGCCAGCAGCTCCTCACTGTCGTCAATACTGGCGACTGTGACTTCTCCTTGGCTCACGTAGGGGAAGTCATAGGGGTTGGTGGAGATAAGCAGGAGATCTGCAGGTACATGGGGCACCTTTAGTGGTACTGGAGCAGGTCACAGCAGAGCCAAGTCCAGCACTGCTAGCACTCACCAATGAGCTCTGGCTTCTTGTTGGACATTATCTGATAAAAAATATGGTAGCTCCTTTCACTGGCCAGCTGAAAAGTCACTCTGGATTTCTCCAGGAGATCTAACCAAAAGAGAGGTGCCATTAGTCTCCTGATAAATTTGAGGTTGTAAGTGCACAAGTTCTGCCTACACTGACTTGCTCCAACTCACAGGTTTCAATGTCTGCAGAGGCCAGCTTGCCAGTTGCTCCGAAGTGAATCCGGATGAATTTTCCCTATGAGGCAGTGCAGATCAACCCACTGGTTATGACAATCAATGAATGAGACTTGTATTAAATATCTGTATGCCAACAAATCTGAAATGAACTCACAAAGCGTGAGGAGTTGTCATTCCTCACGGTCTTGGCATTGCCAAAAGCCTCCAACAGTGGGTTGGCCTGGATGATTTGATCCTCCAGAGTTCCCTAGTTACAGGAGAAAAGGCTTCTTACGAACTTTACTACTGGTTAACAACAAATATTGCAAAAGAGTTATTACAAGCAGATAATTTTTACACATCACCTGTGATTTTAATCTAAAAATTAGCATTTTTTAAGCATTCGTCACCCAACACTCATGGATATTGCCATTGGTTTCGAAGTGGAGAGTGCTGAAATAAAGATCTGGATTTTGTTTGCTTCTTGTACCTGATATCACATGTTGGATATCACATACAGAGTCACTGCAGTGCAGCTCAGGGAGTTTGAAATCTGTATGAGAGGTGTTTCCACATTTCTGTTCACAAAGGCCATGACAGCTAAAGAAAATGTGAAAGTTCTGGAAATGTTTTTTAAGGTTGTTTGAGCCCAGGACACACAGGAAGAGGTAAATCCTTTGGTAGGAAGCATCTACCAAGGAGAATGCAAAGTTTTGCAGTTGCATTCAAACAACAGCAGCCTTTCAAGATGAAGAAATACATCTCTCAGCGTGCTTTGAAAACAGTGGGACATGAACAAAGGCTGACACTCAAATTCCTGTGTTACTGCAGAAGGAATGTTCAATATGTAAAGTTTTGATACTATATTGTATCTCTCATTGCTAACTGCAAAAATATGGGTGGAAAAAAAGGCTTCTGTGACGTTATGTCTCTCCTTTTCAAATAGTGCCTGTAGCACTAGTGTGTCTCTAGCAAAGTCATGACTGATCCTACACAGTCAGGGCGTGAAAGTGTTGCCAGGGATAATTTCCAAAACATATGGAAAAAAAAGAATGAGAAAAAAAAAAAGAGGTAAATCAGCTTTTATCCAGATGAAAGAGGAGCAGCACTGCTCCAGTTCCTGCATTTTTGTGTGTGCAGTGCTCAGGGCAGCCTTGAACAAGTTGCAGTGGGGAGGGAGTGCCATTCCCAGAACTGTCTGCAGATGGCACAGCAGGTTTAAATTAGTTTTTGTTAGTCCATCGTGAAGATGGAGCCTACAGGATTAAGGCAACCCAGTAAAATATGAAGCTCTGTTTGTTTTTGTTTTTGTTGTTGTTGTTGTTGTTGTTGTTTGGTTTTTTTTAAATAAAAAAATCCTAAATCTTTCAGCTTTCCAAGTGAACTTTCTCATGGAGAGGAGAAGAGAGGAAGAGGGAGCGGGGGAAAAGGAGAGGGAGAAGGAGAAGGAGAGGGAGAGGTCAGTGCATCTGGCTACACCAACATCAAACCTCTTTTTAGTGCACAGCTGTTAACCAGGGAACTACCATGGGAGAATGGTATGTGGATAACAGCATGGAAGAAGACATGCCAATCCTTCACACGAGTTCATTCTAGAGTCCTGTCTACAGGCTGTGTGATGATGTGCTGGGGGCTGAGGCAGAGTTCTGGGGAAATGCTGTTACATGGGTCCCTTATTCCTATACCCTTGCCTGATTTCAGCCTCTATCTGCGATAGAATGCTGGGCTACAAAGAATGACAACCTGAGTGTTTTATTTATGTTCTTATGAAGAGGCACATCATATTGTCATAGAGATTGGAATACTAAAAAAAAAATAGAGTGCTCTGTGAATTAACTCAGAAGAGGGCAAAACAGGTTGCTGTCAGTCTGAGAGCCAGGTGATTTTCCTTTCCTATATCACGCATGGTCTGCATATCTCTCAGCTGTCTCAAAGCTTTTCTGAGATCAGTCCTGGCATAGTGAGCAGCTGATGAAAGCTGAGCCCAGGAGATTCTAACATGCTGCTGGTGGAAAGGCAGCTTGTGATGAACTTTTCTTGTCCATAACAACCCGTCAATCACAGCCATCTGCCTCGGAGTGCGAAAAGAACATTCAGCCTTGGAATCTCCTTAAGTTCCGCTATGCCCTTTGGTACTCAAATAATGTGCTGACACATGTCTCCCTGTGGGTCAGGGGGGTCATATGTGGGGTCATACATTTGTGCCACAAGGGTGTTTGCTCCTTGCTCGGTGTGGGGGAATGAAGCCTGTGCCTTGCAAATCTACCAGTGGGCTCAGATGGCAGCAGCTGTGCTGCTCAGCAAAGGGACATTGCGCCATGTGCTTTCTTTCTTGGAAGGATCCTTTTTTGAGGTTACTTTCTAACTGTCAGGCAAGTAGTCCCAGCTGTCCCAAATCTGTCCCTTTTCTTGTGCTGCCCTTCAGGGCTGTTCCATTGACCACAGGCAGGAAAACAAGCCAGTGGAAACTACCCCCTGATGCAATTGAAATGGTTCTTAACTTCAGCACAATCACTCTGGAATCCAGAGTTCCTGTACTTCCCTTGTCAATAGGAATGAACCAAGGCCCAGGAATGGCACAGCCATGTGTCAGTGGGAACTGACTGCTCTCTTTACACCTGCAGCCACTCAGGTGCTGTGGATGTGGCTGATCTCAGAGGATACTGATAGGTAGCTACACAGATGGACAGCACAGATGGACAGCACAGTTAGACAGTTGCTGTCTAACATTGTCTTTCCCTGGTGAAGACTCCTGTGTGTAAATGGAGACTGGAGGGAAACTGAGGCTTGGGCCTTCCCTACATTGACCAAATGGTTTTATAAGTAGAGTTCAGAGGGACGGAGGCTGGGTAAGCAGGGGTAAATCAGTGTAGGTATGCTCGGGCTGTGCATCCTGACTGCCTTCTCAGCTGCACACACTTTCTGGCTTTTGACAGTCCTGTAGCCCCAAAATAAACATTGGTATTTTTGCTCTGTGGGCACAGTGTGGGCAAGTCAGGGGGAGCTGATGTCTTACCTGCATTTTGCCAGGCTGTGGATCTTTCTTCTTATCACCAGTAACTGCAATTGTTGCAAAGTACTGGATGACACGCTTTGTGTTCACAGTCTTCCCTGCACCAGATTCTCCGCTGTTGAAAGAAAAATATTAATTATTACAGGAAATATTTTCACTTCTCTGTCAACTTTGTCACTCAACAAAATATACTCACGTGATAAGGATTGACTGGTTGTGACGATCTGAAATCAAAACCACAGAAAGAGCTGTTCAGATGAGATGCGGAGGGCTTTTGGTCCTCAAATACAACTAACTGACTTCAAGGGAAAGAACTGTATTGTATCTGTATTTATCACTTTGTTACATGCTAAGGTAAATTCTGCATTAGTGTGCATCTGGATTTTTTTTGTTCAGAAAGAGTGAAGCAGCTCAACATTTAACTTCAAGCAATGATTATTTATAAGGCTTCCGACTTAATCTTTGGGTTTCTTATGTATAGACCTTGGCTTAAATATTTACTTGAAATCAAATTGTTTTCTGTGTTTCTTCTTTACCATTTTTTTAGGTTCCTTACAAGGAGAGGGGGCACAAAGCCATACAGCCAGCTACTGCTTTTCCTTCATTATCTGACAGTCCAGAGGTCATTAAAATGTCACAGGCATTCTGATCCCGAGTTGTGCTGTAGGATTATGGGACCACTGAGTAGACTCTAAGGCACCTAAGATATCAAGTGTTCCTTGACCAAATGCATATCAGGTTTTTCCACTCTTGCCAGAAGACTCACCAGTCAGCATGAACTGATAGGCGTTGTCAGAGATGGAGAAGATGTGTGGAGGGGCCTCCTGGCGCTTCTTG
>JAWWES010000042.1:9267600-9277837 GCA_035583135.1 Lophotriccus pileatus
TCTCCGATTTTCGGAGGTAAGGAGCTGCCTCCCCAAAAATGGCCATCTCGGCGTCTGTCGACATGGCTGCGGTTTATTACAACCAACGCAGCGCTGTGGGTGAGGGTAAAGAACACATTTCAATAGTGCTTCATGGAAGAAACACTCCTAGAGCACAGTGGATTGCTCTGCTTTGACTGAATTGCAACTTTTTCTGCTGCTTCAGAATTCTGTTAGGAAATTTTATTTCTGTTAGGAAATTTTATTTCTTTTTTTTTGTGTAGTCAGATCTTTAAGCCTACTGCGCAATTGCATTTACAGAGGAATGCTTTATGTGTTTTGTATTTGATTTTGGTTTCTGATTTTTTTTTTTTTCATTTGTTGTATTAACAGGATAAACAGATCCTTCCCAAGCTTCCAAACCCTGCACTCAATAGATACTCCTATTTTGGAATTGTGAAAGCCTTCTCATATAAACATACAAACATCATGAAGTCCAACAAGGCCAAGTGCAAGGTCCTGAACCTGGACCAGGGCAACCCCTGGTACCAATCCAGGCTCAGAGATGACCAGATGGAAGCAGCCCTGGGGAGAAAGACTTGGGGGTGTTCATGGGTGAGAGGCTGGACATGTCCCAGCTGTGTGTGGTGGGACACAGAAACCAACCATATGGTGGGCTGATCCCACAGTGTGGGCAGCAGGGGAGTGGGGGACTCTGACCCTGTACCCCACCACACCTGAAGTGCTACCTCCAGCTCTGGGGTCCGCAACAACATCAGAAGGATGTGGACCTACTAGAGTGAGTCCAGAGGAAGTCAGGGAGATGCTCCAAGGACTGGAGCCCCTCTGCTCTGGAGCCAGGCTGGGAGAACTGGGGGTGTTCAGTCTGGAGATGAGAAGGCTCCAGGGAGATCTGAGAGCCCCTTCCAGGGCCTAAAGGGGCTCCAAGAGAGCTGGAGAGGGACTTTGGACATGGGCCTGGAGTGACAGGAGAGGGGGGAATGGCTTCCAACTGAAAGAGGATGCATTTAGATTAGATATTAGGAAGAATATTCTTTACAACAAGGGTGGGGAGGCCCTGGCACAGGTTGCCCAGAGGAGCTGTGGCTACCCCATCCTTGGAAGTGTTCAAGGCCAGGTTGGATGGGACTCTGAGCAACCTGGTCTAGTGGAAGTGTTCCTGCCCACAGTGGAGGGTTGGAACTAGATGGTCTTTAAGGTCCCTTCAACCCAAACCACTCTATGATTCTTGTCCAAATGATTTGGGTTTTTTTTAGCCTAATGTTATGTATGTTCATCACCTACAATTTGGATTTTGAATAGCTTTTCTGAAAAAATCAAGAAGTTAACTTCTTTATCAATACTTTCACGTATTGCAGATGTCTAGGTGCAAATCAAGCGATTGGTTAATTTTTCCTTGAGAAACACTTTCACTTTGATTGCAGAAAGGATATTATGGACTTAGAATATTTTTTAAACTTTTTTCTGAACCTTTTACCATTTAGTAACCTCATTATTGCAGTATGGCCAGCCTAACAGAAATAATAGTTTAACAATGATCACAGTATTTTTGTACACTCTAAAATTCATTCTACTCAATATTCCCCTGCTTACATGTAAAAAAAAATTGCTTTGCCTTCTCTGTCAGCAGAGACTTCATGACACAAATCGGTGCTATCAAGTCAGAGGAATGGGTACAATTTCCTGACATGATTTGGTTTCTAACTACATGTTTTTCCACTTGAGTTATGAGTTATAACCCAGATGAGACCATTTCACAATATAATTACAGACAGTTGAGAAACGGTCCCAGTTTTTTAAGAGCAATTTTAACATTGCCAATAATACCTCTCGCGTTCTTACAAGATTCCTGACAGGAATCATATCACTATTCCTAAGATGAATAACATTACCACGTTACAGATATTAGTATATCCTATGTCAGCATATATCATGTCATTATATCTTGTAGTATATTAGTTTTTATTATGTACATTGCATATATATTGTATATTGTGGGTTTTTTATAGACACTATAAGCTTTTATCACAATATATCCTTATGGTATTATTAAAAGTAAAATATATATAGTAGGTCAGTATACATCATGTTAGCATATAATATATGTGTGCAATCTGTGAGTATATTGACTTTTTAAAGAGTTAAACTATTTTCTTTTGACTGTTTTGAGTTTTCCTGAAATCAATGCTGTGCTAACTCTCCTCCACTTATTCAAAGCATGCTGGTTATATTCCTTACACGATTGCTTGTTGCATTTTATAATTTTGAGGGATATATTCTAGTGACAATATTTGACAAAATTAATATAAATTAATGTAAAAAATAAATGTGAGCAGTTTATTTTTGGGGTGTAAATATTTAAAACTCTAAATTTAGTTGCTGTCCCATCTCTCTTTTTCCAGTTATCCCAGTAGGTATCATCCTTTCTACAGTTCCCTGGGATTACAAATATTTGCTTATCTAATTATTTCACAATTATGCAATTTATTCATATTCAGAAACAAGCCTATAAGGAAGCTCAGGATGAAATACTTGCTTTAATCACTTTAATGTTTTGATATGCAAAATTCTAACCCTGTTTCTCAAGCTTCCATGTGAGAAAAAGAAAATATTACCATTATTTAAGTATGTATGTCCTTTCTTGTTGCTTCACAGCCAGTGCCAGTTACCCTTGATGTTTGAGGTAAATGCAAAAGAACCCACCAAGTAGTTGGAAACTACTTTCTGATGGGGTTTTTCTTCTCAGGACAGTTTCTCCAGGAAACTGGTCTCTACTGGAGATTGGTGGGGAGAATGCAGCAGTGATCAGTACTTTTAAGATCACTGTCTTTAAGAATCTTGTGGTAAAGATATCAGCAGTCTCATAATGTATTTATACAGTGGAGGTAAACATACTGAATACAGGCATTACCTGCACACAGTCCTTACCTTAGAGCAACTCTGCCTGTCCCTACAGAGTGAATAAATCAAGATCTTACCTTCTGTGAGACAAACTGAATGGGTTGTAGATTGGAAGCTGGTCAGTATTCAAAAAGAGAATTAGTAACTTCCTTCTTACTGCTGCACCCCAGACATTTATTGACTAAAAACATATGGATGCCTTGAAAGCAGACTGAAAATCCCAGCTGACACTGGCAGACCCCCATTGAATAAATGTGAGCATCTGTAGGAATGCACCAGTGCTCTGGGAATGCAGGGCCAGTTTTCCTACATCCCCCACTTCCCCAGTCCCAAGTCCCTGAAACTCTTACCTTAGAGATTTCTGAGGAAGGACACGACACACTGATCCCAGAGTACTTTTATAGGATCTGATCTGCATATGTAGCCACCACCTCCTCTTTCTTAGGTCAAAACATTTTTGGCAATCTTAACTCCTAGCAAAATTGCCATTCACATTAGAAGTGAATGGATATAATTAGACATAACAGGTCTATGAATCAATGTCCTATAAATAATTTGACAAGAGAGCCTGAGAAAGGGGGGGGGAAGTAGGAGGGTGTGGAAAAAGAGATGAAAGGGGCTACACTGGTTCTGTAATGCATCAGATGCTGACTCAAGCAAAGAAAGTGAAGAGTAAGAGACAGTGTGTTTTAGTAGGAAACATGTAGGGATGGAGACATGAAGGCACAGGCTCCTGTCTGCTGAAAATGCTCAGTCTCAGTGTGGAAAACCATGAGGGGTCCTACTGAGAGGCAGGGTCATTGCTGGAGGAAGAAAATGCCAGTGCGGGAGGAAGCAACTGAAAAGGGACAGAAGTCAGAGGAATGAGAATCAGTGGATGATAAGAATGACCAAGTAGTAAAGTGGATCAAAGTCAAAGCAAGGGAAGGGGGAAAGAATGAGTCTGAAAGTAGTGACAAGGATATGTGAATAAGGAAGAGAAAGTAAATAGGGGTTTGATTCCAATGGAATAACGGCAAGTCACCACGGACACAAGGAACAATAAAAGAGCAGAAAAAGTTTACCTTGAGTTAAAGATAAAAGCTTCAAAGACTGAAGTCACTGAGGTAGGTGCCAGAGAAAAGACACAGAAATCCAATTCTGATTTTTGGAGCTGAAGAGTTTCAAAGATCACATGAACAGGACCATGGAACTGTTATATTGAATTTAAGACATATCTCTCACTGGAATCAGGAGAGGTAGGTGCTGTCTCAACATAGGGTAGTCATTCAGCACTACTTTTTCCTGATAAGTGTACCAGATGGAGGGAACCCCATTCTAATTTGTGTAAAAAGCCAATGTACCACGCTGATCCTTGGTTGTTGCCTATCCAGATTAAGGAGGGGATTACACATCTTCTATATTCACAAGATCAGAGTGGTGAAGAGAGCAGTGAAACCCTTTGCTTTACTGTGAAACAATTTCATCCCCATGCAACAGATCTTGATTTGTTTGTTTGTTTGGGTTTTTGTTTGTTTTTCTTTTAGTGTGTGTTTTGTTTGTTTGTTTCTGTGGGGTTTTTTTTATGTATTGGTCTTCACCTTCCAAATTATAACTCCTATCACAAACAAAAAAGTCTGAAGTGAATCATGTCTCAGCAGCTTCACCTGGTCCCACAGTGTTCTGCCTCCCCCGTTACAGGACCAGTTGTGCTCCTCTCTCAGCATCTCCTACTCAGAGGTCTGGATAAGAAAGTGAGGAAATTCCTTCCTCCTCTTCTCTCAGCTGACTGTGTCTCTGTGATGGCACTGTAATCCTGGGGGTGGGGAGAAGATTAACAGACATCGGCTTCACATTTGGAGTAAATTCCCACTGAAGAGTAAGACTGAGTCCTATGGTTTAACCTTAACAATTAAATCCTCACCTGACTACAAAGCAGCACTTCTTTCATGTGTTTAATGCAGTTATGTTGTCTGAGAACTGGAATTCAGTGTGAGTTTCAGGTATTTCAATGACTATATATGTTGTCTCATTTTGCTGGTGCACACAGGTTTTGACCTGGATTAAAATTGGCTACAAAGAAAAAAAAAAAAAAAGGAAAACCTCATGATTTTCCCACAGATATATGTAATACTGCCATAAAGCTGATGGCTGCCTAAAAGCCTTGATTTGTAAGATTTTTCCAAATAGAAAAAGAATAATCCATAAAGGTTTGAAAGCTCAAAAGAAAATAGTTTTTCAAAGGATTTTTCAAAATTACATGGATTTGAAACCTTCCACAACCTGTAACATATTGCTTGATCTGTTTTCACTTATATTTTTCCCTTTCTTTATTTGCCTTTCTGTTCCCAGTCAATATAACAGAACACAAAGTGACTACTTTTTTTCTATCTGTGTGTATTCTTACTTTTTCTTTTTTGTTATTTTAAGAGGAAAACTTTCTTAATCTGGAAAAAACTTTGTAGCTGACAAAAAAAAAAAAAAAGCTGTAACTTTCTGAATTGGACAAACTTGGACAAACTGCAGATATGTAAAAGCTGAAGGTCAAGAAAAAATGTGTGTGTGTGTGTGCACGTGTATCTGGGGGATTAAGTTTTGTATATAATTAATTTTACTACTTTGCTAGTAAAAGAAAAAAGTGAAAATTTGGGATAGCTCTTAAAACTGCAGTATTTTTCTCCTCAAAAATGTCAGGAAATCCTTTGCTTTAACATAACAATTTTGTTTCAATCAAGCAGAATGAAACCTGCCATAACTTTTCAGAGTCTTTCACAAAAGGCATTTTAGCTTTTTTTTTTTTCTTTTTTTTTGCCATCTTTAATATTCTCTCAGGGTCTCCTCTTCTCTGCCAAATCCAGTGCAACTCCCTCCCTACAACCTGCACAAGTGTAGCCCTCCTGCTCCATATATGCATTCCCTATTTGCTCAAGTCTTGCATCATCAACAGCCCATCACATGCACCATATGCAGACGTTCCTAGCTGGGATCCAGGTGTTGGAGATTCTGCTGGCATCAGAGCTCAAGTTAGTAAAGACTGGAGAATGAACCAGTTCTCCCAATGTGGTTGTCTACTTTAGAGTGACCCGACACATGTGATTGATTCTAATACTATTGTCTATCAGGAGCTTAAACATTCAGCTCACTTACCTACAGATACATTTGGGTATGAAGATGACTAAAAGTGGATATTTGAGCTTGGAATTGAATCTCATCCGCACATGGAACAAGCCCAAACCTAGTACTGAACCTCTATCCATCACTGAAATTCCTCTCTCCCTGTGTCCAGTTCCTGCTGATTTTGCCTCTTCCATCATTCTGAGGGTGTCCACACTGGCAACAGTTACTGATGCTAAAACTGGTGCACTTCTGCTTGAGAAAGGGGAGGCAGCAGTTGTTTGAGCACAGAGGAACCTATAAATCCTTCTAGAGCAGCTGCAGTGAAGTGGCTGCCTCTTCAGTCAGCTCTTAGACCTATTGAAAGGTGATGGCTTCTTCAAAAGGAAAATTTAAGGCACCTAGAAAAGACAAACTTTGCTTATTGAACATAATGGCAAAAACTATGCCAGTAAAATTTTCTCTTTTGTATTATAAATAGTTCATACTTTATAGTGTGTTCAGTTTGGGCTAACAATGCAGCTTTCCAAGAAGTAAACAATGATAAATTGTTGATAAACACCAGCTGGAAAGCAATTGCAACTGATTGCTGAGGGCGTTCACTAAACAAACTACTGTAAACTGAAAGGACATAAAAACAAACTAATGACACAATTCCTGGAAAAAAAAAAAAAAGGAAAAAAGTATATGGAAAACAAAACAAATTATTTCACATTTTAGGTATATTCTAGAAGTTGTCTGGGCCTCTACTGATTCACTGATACTTTCCTATCTGCCATCACCTACATAGGCAATGCCATTTCTCACTGGCAGAAAGAAAGGACTAAACAAGCATCATGCCACAGTATTGTTCTGCATCCACCACCTCTGCCAGACTCACCCCATGCTCCCCTCCCTCTTTGTGCTGCCCTGACACAGAGGGTGCAGCCGGTCTGGATGGGCACCACGTCTGAGCGGAGCACCTCGGGGGGCAGGGGGGCCGTCTGTGGGTCCCGGCGGTGTGACCGGCAGTGCAGCACGGCCACAAGGACAGCCCTGCCACAGGGACAGCCCTGGCACAGGGACAGTCTTTGCCACAGGGTCAGCCCTGGCACAGGGTCATCAGCCCTGGCACCGGCGCCCTCAGCCCACCCAGGCCCGCAACAGCTGTGCCGTGGGCGAGGAGACCCGGCCAGAGCTCAGGGAGGTGTCGGGGCAAAGCACGGGGCGACCGAGGCTGAAAAACAGTGAAAACAGAAAGTGAACGTTGAAATTCCCAGAGATAGGGACGGACCATCGAAGGAGCTTTTCAATCCGGCTCACGGCTGGCATTCAGTCGCCCCCCTTCGTGCACTGCCCCCGCCAGGGCCCCTGTGCTGGGGCGTCGGCCGGGCCGTGCCCATCGCTGCACGGGCACTGAGGGAGCCTCCCGCGCCTCCTGCTGTGCTCGACCGCTAAACGCGTCCTCTGCTCCCCTCCCGGCCCCCTCTGCTCCCTCCCGGCTCCCCCTTCTCCCCTCCCATGCCCTGCTTTTGCGGTGGAGGAGCTGGATGGAGGTGAAATAAAAATGACCTGTCTCGTGATGCACAGCCAAACGGGTAAGTGCATTAGCAGAACAAAGTTCTCCCTCCTCTGCCTTGTCGGCAGAGCGTCCCTTTGGTTACTGCAGCTCCTGAAGCTGTCTCCAGGTGCACTTCCCCCCGGATTATGGCCTATGTGGTGGGCAGGAGTGTTGTGGTGCCCCATCTCCAGCCAAGATCTGTCCCCACAGGGGTTCTGGCTCGGCATAAACCCCATGGATGGCGGGGGAGATGAAATGCGCTATAAGAGCAGAAAAGAGGCTTTTCCTGCTCAGCTTAGTTCAGTTCCCTTGTTCACCCTGCCTCCTTTCTGAAATGTGGCTGGTACCAAAAACTGTGATGTGTTCCTGCAGGTCTCTGATAAGCCCTTGGAGTAGCAGGGCACATGGTAGTACAGTGACACATCCTGCAAAGGGCCATGAAGTGGGGCTGTGTTTAGTGTTACCAGTCACAGGGAAGATGGGTGCTGCTCGTACAAATAACCCAAAGGGTCCAAGGGAGCACCAAAAGCCTCAGAGATGCTCAGCTATGATGGATTGTGAACAGTGGTTTCTAAAATGGGTGGAGTAGTGTCCCTTCCTAACTTCAGCCGTCTTCTGTTCTTTGTTAAGAACCCTTAGCATTTTAAAGCAGTGGTTTTACAGCACTTGAAGGATTAGAAAAGATATCCAAAAGGGACACATGAAGGTCAGATAGGGATTGACAATTCTGGTGGGATGGTCAAAGATGTTTAGCACATGCTTTAAATAAACAGCAAGTTTGAGGTAGCTGCTGAAGCTTGACCATATGCCAAAAATACCAACCAAGTCAGTCTCACACTGTGTCTTGGCAAAAACAGATTTATCAGTAACAGGAGTCCCTATTCAGCTTCACTTCTAATTTACCAGGCACTTAGACACATTTGAATGTATTCCCAAACCATCTAATTTACTTACAGTAAAGCATGATCAGTAGTTAGGCACCTTACATTTTCAATCAACATGTAATTGTTGAATGACTAGTTCAGCTTAATACAAAATATTATATCATAGGCTGTTCTTAGGAAAATGAACAGGCCAAGTGTGTTGAAAATGGCAATAAACAGGCAAAAGAGTAAGGCTGTGGACAGAGTGGAAGGGGTAAGCCTAGAAAGGCAAGGGAGGGCTTGACTCGAATTATAAACGGAATCTGCAGCCTTACCTATTCTTTCTTCCATAGTTTTTAACTGTGGATTCTCATTACTTATCCCATATGTGAAGGGGTATAATTTGTGCTATGCATGAAACAAAATAACTTCAGAGAAAGTGAGTGAGGATATCTCTTCATGCCGCTATCTCACCACGATGTTTGGACTGCTTGTCAATGCTTGGAGTGAAATTTGAGTTTCCCATACCATTAAGCCTAACCAAATAAGTTTTTCAATTAATAAAAATTATATATATATGTATAGACATATTTTTATATGTGTGTGGGTGTTAAATGTTTTTCATGCATTTTTAAAATGCAAATGTAAAAATAT
This sequence comes from Lophotriccus pileatus, assembly GCA_035583135.1. Taxonomy (NCBI): domain Eukaryota; kingdom Metazoa; phylum Chordata; class Aves; order Passeriformes; family Tyrannidae; genus Lophotriccus; species Lophotriccus pileatus. Next base: position 9,276,652 of record JAWWES010000042.1, read on the forward strand.
AATGCTGTTTGACATACTTTTAAAAGTAATGAATGCTAGAATAAAAAAAGCATGCTAGTCACTGTTCATGTGCAAAGATCTCTACTGTATTTATTACCTACACATAAATGATAATTACAGAAGAAAGCAACAGAGAGGTTTACATTTTATGCAAGCCTCAGGTCACTGTTTAGCTTTGGGAACCTCATTCCTCCTCTGCTGCCTTATGAAACTCCCGACTCTTGGCTCGCATCTTGTTGACCTGTGACTCTGCAATGTCAGCCCGTTCCTCGGCTTCCTCCAGCTCGTGCTGGATCTTGCGGAACTTGGAGAGGTTGACATTGGAGAGCTCCTCCTGTGAGGGGAGAAGGAGTTGGTGAAAACAACAGACAGAATATGGACATTTAATATCCGAAAACTGGGCAAAGAAAAATTCAAATGGCACAGCTGGACCAGCAGAGCAGGTTCAAAACCAAGTCAAGAAGCTGGTTCAGGGTGTTAAGTATGCTGGAAGAAAAAGACTATTGGAATGTCAAAAAGGCCATGGCCCCATTATACACAGCATGACCTAGGCAGACTGGTAGCTGCTTCTGACACCCAGGGTAGAGTGTGAAGGAAGAATAAGACTTAGAGCAAAACAGAGCGGGAGAAGGATAGCTCCTCCCAAACCCAGCAAGTCTTACATTCCCTGTTGTATCAAAATGTTACCATGTTGCATCACAGCAGTCAAGGCTTCAAAAAGATGAACAGAAGAAAATACCAACACAGAATTCGACAAGCAGGAAGTCTAGTTTGGTCTAATTGGTACTTACAGCCTCCTCAGCCTGTCTCTTGTAGGACTTCACTTTCATTTGCAGCTTGTCCACCAGATCCTGAAGCCTGAGAACATTCTTCCTGTCTTCCTCAGACTACAGAATGGCAAGTAACAGAAAACCTTGTTTACATCATTCTCTAAATTTCATACATGTGAAACAAAGGGAATAATATAGTTTATGGAACACTGCAATCCAGAAGGACTGCAGTGAAAATTCAGTTAACTGTCACTGTCTGAAGTATAGAAAGTAATCCCTCTGGAAGGCAATGTTCCAACGTTTTGAGACACTGTTCCATCAGGAAGCCAACGCAAAGGAGCCTCCAGCCTTACCTGGTAGGTGAGTTCCTTCACCCTCCTCTCGTACTTGCGCACACCCTTCACGGCTTCAGCGCT
>JAWWES010000042.1:9291411-9308670 GCA_035583135.1 Lophotriccus pileatus
TTGGCATCAAAAGGCTTGTTCTGGGCCTCGATTCTCTCCTTCTCCGATTTTCGGAGGTAAGGAGCTGCCTCCCCAAAAATGGCCATCTCGGCGTCTGTCGACATGGCTGCGGTTTATAACGTGCAGCAAGGCACAGCGCTGGAGTGAAAGCAGAGTGCTGAGGGAAGGAAGAAATTCCTTTGAACCTGAGACCTGAGTCTTGGTAGTGTTCTGCCCTGCCTGTTCTTACAGTCTGCCTCTCTGTCTTACCTGCTTGTCACCCTAGATGTCTTTTAATTTACTGAGATTTTAAAGAAGATATGTTTCTTTGATTAAGGTTAATGTTTTCTCCCTTATTGCTGTTTACATGTTCAGTTCAGATCTGGTAGTGTTTCAGTAAGCTGTATGGAAAAGTTGGATTGATTGTCACAGTCAAGACTAATCAAAGATGCAGCAGAGATACCAAGTAGAAGCAGAAGAAATGCCAAGAGAACTCATCTTATCAAAATTATGAAAGCCCACTTATATTCCTTCTCTCTTGCCCATTTTAGGCCATGTAATTTATATTGACTATAGAGATGGAGCAATATAAGGAAAAAGATGTGGAGTAAGCAGAAGCAGAGGTATGAGTTGTCCATGCAAACATTTTTCCTCAGTTATAAATCAGATTTTGTCTCCTCCAATTGTTCTGTCTTTTTCAGTTCAAGCTAATCATTTAAGCTTAACTTGTACCAAAAGAGGAAAATAATTAAAAAAAAACCACTAATAAAAAAATATATCAGAGGGATTTGACAAAATCTTAACTATACATGTGCTGGTGATTCACCTTCTCTTTCCTGTATTTCTGTTTACAGGAAATCTGTTTTTGAGAGTTCTGAGCTTAAGAGGTCAGTTATTTCCCAGCAGGTACCAAACAAATGTGTCCAACCCAGTTATGAAAGGAAATTTGCTCCTTTAGACAGCAGAGCTCAGGTAGAACTGCACTGTGTTAGTGTGCGTAGATGCAAAGGAGTATGGAAAGTGGCCCTAGAGGTGCACAAAAAAGCCAACTTAGACTCTATTCCTAGAAAGTAGGTAAATCAGTCTTACCTCTTGTGACACCAGCTGACTCTCAGGCTGGAAGATGGCCAATACTGAAAAAGAGAAATGCAACTTGCTTCTTATCTTTGCATAGACTCCCAAGGATAAGTTATAGGGGAAAAATATGCAGGTGACTTGAATGCAGAATCAAACTGTCTATTGATACAGACAGTTCTTTAAGAAAAGCAGTTCTACAAGCAGTAGGAATGCAGTGAGATTCTGCCAGTACCCAGTCCTCCATACTCTTACCTTTAATCTTTCCACAGAGACAGAACAGACTTGTCCTACGAGCACTTTTATAGGTTCTGGTTTGCTCATTCAACTCCCTCCTCCTCTTTCGTAGGTCAAAAAATTTTTGGCAAAGCATTGTTTGGCAAAGTAGACTGAGTGCATGATTCCCATTCGGGCTCATGGATATATTTAGAAATATCTGAAGTGTTCCTAGCTATGTGAATAAAACTCCTATAAATATTTTGACAAGGAATCTGGAAGGAGGAAATGCTGTCCAGCAAATAGGACAGCAGGACTAGGTCTTGGAATTGTTGGCTTCTCTTCTCTTGACTGTGAATTGCGTTAACATATAAGATTTGTGTGTCTTAGGACTCAGCAGCAGTGAGAAGGATTATTATTACAAGAGCTTTGGAGAGATTATCTTCAGAAATATCCTGGAAAGAAGGAAGAGGAACAATCCAGTATAGTCTAATTCTAAGACTGGACAACCATATCATGCTTGTGTTACTGCATCTATTTACAATTCCTTAGATTTTTGCTGGGTACTTTCAAAGGATCAGATTATCCCCCTTGCTTCATACATTTAATTACATCATTTGCATTCTTCTGAAGTTTTGCCTATGGACTCTGATTTGAAATTCAATTTTAAAGGTATCATTTTACTGTTGTCCACACTTGGCTGTGCTCGTTTGCTCAAATGTATGTCCAGCAGAAATTTTGGTGTCACATTAGCAGGAATTCCTAAGGATGGATTTTACATCCTTCATCCTTTAGGTTTATTGGCAGCTTGAACTTGCCAATCTGCTGGTACTGTAGAGACCTTGGACTGCAGCTGTAGTTACCAAATGCAAGAATGTGATTTAGATCACAAACACACCTCCTCCAGCCTTCCCAAGCACAAACACAAACTCCACAGAAATGTAGGGAATTCCTGGGAGGATTTTCATTTCATTTGCAAGGAGGTACATAGGATTTGCTATTCTAAGTTCTTCCATGGAGCTTGGATGAGGTGCTACGATTCTGTACCATATTCTGAAGACTCATGTTTTCCCTCAAACATCAAGGAGTTGAAGCACTGTAAGAAGAGTCAGAGAGAGTGAGCAGTCCTCTCAACTCATTGCTCTAGAAAACTTTTGTGTTCTTCCAACACTGAGACATCTGAGATCAAGAATTCTTTGGAGGCTGCCCATGTCCTTCTGAAAAATAAATGTAGAGATTTTATAATTTCTGTTTGAAAGGTAGAATTTTCATTGAAGAAAACATCATCCTTTAGCAAGCCAAACAGGATAAAGGGAGAGAAAGAAAGGAGAGATTTTCCTTTTCTCTTTCCTCTTCTACTGCATTATATAATTGCTTAGCAAAGAATAGATTAGGTTGTTATTTATATGTCACATGAAATTAACTCCAAGATGGATCTGCACTTTTTTGATAAACATGATTGTTGACATAATGCCTTCCAAGTTGTGTGGGAACTGAAAGCTTAGCAGCTGAAATCCACATAGCTGAAAGAAACTTCCCATCCAATATCCACTTTTACCATTATTGCTGTGTTTATGGATCTAGTTGCAGCTGCAAAATGATTCTTTGCATTTCAGTTTGCCTCCTGGGTCCTCGGGGCATGTTAGTTAACGAGCATGACATGGATGCCAGTGCATCAGTTCAAAGATCACACTTGCAGTATATCAGTTTCTCTGTCAGTTTGGCATCTTGTATTTATTTCACCTCCTAGATTAATGGCAATCAACTGGGAAGGCAATAGATTCAAGAAGTAATAACAGGTAATGTGTTTTTCTGTTTCCTCCTAGAAGCTAGAAGCTCCACAGTGCTTGGGTTTTGTCTGCCTAGTTCAGGAAATAGCACCTAATGTATATTCTTCCCACAGTGAGAACACTATCAGGTCCCAAAGCCCTTCTAGGGCTCTGAGTTCTTGTTTTGCCTTGCCTCTTCATGTTCTGTGAATTTTCTGAATATTTTTTCATCTTTGTGGCATCTCATGAGCCCATTAAACTCCAGATTTTTTACAGAATTTGTTAAATAGGCATGGGATAGTGTTAACTTGTACTTAAACTACTTTCTTCGGTTTTCAAATTTTGGAAAAGATTGCACAAAATTTTTTCACTTGTGGAAGGAAAAAAGATTCACAAATAATAAGAAGTGATAGTTCTGCTTGTCCTGTGATTGGTTATGGAGGTGGACTTCATGCTACTGGACAAGTCATTGGCCTCAGTCTTCAACTCACCTTTGTCCTTTGCCAACTTCTCCCTGGTGCTTTGTGGGTTTTTACTCCCCAAATTAATCAGTCTGCTGTATAAAAAAGAATAAGAACCCCATAGAACCACAGAAGTTTCAGTGATAAAGGACCTCTAGGGGTCCTTACTCATGTTTTCAAGCCACAAAATCATCTCACTTCTCTCAAAAATTTGCTGCCATGGTGCACTATCCACTTACTGAGAAAAAATGTGAGGTTGAAGCTTCCAAGCTGTTCTTTGTGTTTTATCATGTAACACTACCAAAAGTTTGTCTTCCTTGCTTTTTTGATGGTCTGTCAGATAGTTACAGGCTGCTGTACCACTAATCAGTCTCTTTGCCACACTAAACCCGTTGTAGGCCTTGTGTGCCGACCACTCTGGTAGTCTACCACTGCACTTTCCAGTTTCCACACATCATTCTTGAATAAAAGGGAAATAGTAACTTCCTTCAGTCTGATGGTGACACTTTTCCTAGTAAAGCCTAGTATATTCTTTGTTTCCTTCATGATAAGAGTGCACCTCTGGCTTGTGTTTGCATTTGTCATCTGAAAACTTACCAAGAATACACTCATTAAATCAAAGCATCATCGTTGTCCAAGGTGCTGATGAAAATGTTGAACAATATGGAGCACACAGTTGAATCACTGCACTTTTTATTGACATTTAACTGAACATCAAGCCATTTGTCACTGTCCCTTGAACTCAATTTTTAACAAACCTAATCCAGTATATTCTTCTGAATAAGACTGCTGTAGGATATAGTGTCAAAATCCTTACTAGAACTTGTTGGAATCCGAAACTTGGCTATCAGCAGAAGGAGAGCTGACAGGATTAAGCAGAAAGCCATGGACAGTGGGAGCTGGGGGAAGCTCTTTACTTTGAGAGCCTAAAGCCACATCATGAGAGATATCACAAAATTGTACCTGTTAACAATTAGCTGTGTTTGACTGTCCTGTCTCCCTTAACAAGATATGGAAAGGTTTTGTAATGATGTTGTAAGATGGTGCAGGAATCCTTTTGTTCCTTTCCCCCATGTAGCTCCTCACTAAGGAAACATATTAATCACCTTGCTTCCCCTTTGCCAAAAATTGTGTAATCCAATACTTAGCATAATCTGTCCCCCAATTAGCATAACCCATCCTCCTCATTAACATGTCCTGCCCGCCTTGCTGGTATATTAAGAATCGTGTGTTCAGTAAAGCATTCCAGATCTTACATCCAACCTGGGATCGATTTGTCATTGGACCTTCGCAAGAGCTCACTTCTTTTTCTGTCATTCCTCTATTTAATCATAGAAGCAATCTCTTCCAGCACAATTTTTTCATCACTTCACTTCACTTCACTTCACTAGGTGTTCTTAATTTTTTCTAAAAGCTATAGAAAGGAAAAAGAGAAATTAATTAAAAAATACTTAGAGAATATGTTGCAGTGATTAGAGAAAAAAAGCCCAGGAGCTAAGGAGAAAATAAAACAACAATTGAAAATTCATTCAATTTCAAAGTGAAAAGAATTTATAAATTATTAATGAAAACTACTTTTAGCCTAGTCAGCACTTTGCATTGTTTTTAATGTTGTTTAGTTCACCTTGGATCTAGAGGAGTGAAATTCACCGATTGGAACAACTACATGGTTCATCACATTTTTATGGTTATTTTTTGGTTAATCATTTTAAAAAATCTGATTTAAGTGATTAAGTGATTTTCATCTTGCAGTAATAAAATGATTAAACAGAAAAGGCATAACTGAAATTATCGATAATTTGGTGACCTTCTATGACAGGGCTGCAGCACTGGTGGATGGGGCAGAGAAATTGACGTCTACATGGATTTGTGCCAAGGGAAGTTGACAATCCTGGGAGTGAGGGGGGGTACATGTGTTTGTATATGTATATGTATATGTAACTAGGCAAGTAGAAAACTATCTTCCTTCAGTTAAATGAAAAAGGAAATCTTTAAAGTGGTGAGGTAATAGCTTTTGTTTGTTGGTTTGGTTTGGTTTGCCTCTTACAGCACTGGAAGGCCACCTCTTTGTGCTCCTGTTCCCCTTGTCCAGTTCCCTTCAGGCTCTGTAACACTCATGCAATTACAAATTTAGTCCTGAATTATGAGGACATAAAAAACATCCACCAAAAAACACACCACTGGTGAATGCATTTGCAAATCCATGGCCAGTAGTTAAGTGATTTTATGACATGGATTTATGTTATGCAGTCATGGAGCATATGCATTTTATACAGTGTCTTGTCACTGAAAAGGGCAAGGGTAACTGTGTGTGCTGGCATTTGGAGTCTACAGGTTTTCCTACTAACTATGCTTAAGACTGAATTGAAATGGATTTTAATTGATCCCATAGGGATTAAAGATCATGCTGTTAGCCATCCTTTAAGTCACAGCCATGCAGTTACAATTACTTCTGAGTGAAAACTCAGAGCTGTGCCAGAGATTTGATCTGGGGTCATGGGTTGAAATGTAAATCTTAGTAGAGGCCATTTGTCTTTGGAGGCCATTTGTCTTTGTGTAAGACAAACATACACAGGGAGTCAGTTGGTCCTTGTACTGAGGACTTCAGAATCCCATATGTTATTAACGTAAGCTCTAACTTAAAATATCTATGAAATAGGTAAACTATGTCTGTATCAAGGGGTGGAATGTCTTGATCCTGACCAGTGGACCACTGTAATGGCAAAGTCAGTGATCCACATCACAGTTAACCTGAGTGTGCTCAGACCCATGCTGAGCTGTACTGCCCATCCAGCACAGCCTTAGGGATGTGCTGTGCATCACACAGTGGGCAGGGTACACTCAGCCAGGTCATCCCAAGGGAGGACCCTGCAGGCAAGCTCTCTCTCTGTACTGGTTATTGCACCATCTGCACAGTGTTGTCTGAGAAGCTCTCATGTGGACCTCCTTTATGAATAGAATTGTGCTTTTAAAGACAATTGTAGTAGCATGAATGACCTGAAAACAAGGAACCTCTCCACAGATTGGCTCTGTGCCATGCACCATGGGAAAATCCATCCTGGGTGCATCTGGAGCTGGGGTTCCCAGCATCTGAAGGGATTTACTCAGCATATGTGTTCATCTTTTTAGTCTGCCTGTGCTGGTTCCAGCCAAGACAGGGTTAATTTCTGCAGTAGCCGTAAGGGGACATGTCCAGGACCTGGAGGTTATTCTGTACCATCTAACATCGTTTCCAGGGGCAGGGTAAGGGACTCTCTTCCAGGAAGAAGGACTTCTTTCCAGTTGAGCTGACACGGCAGAGAGAGCCATCCAGTATTGTGCCTCCAATCCCCCTCCCAAGAGCAGCACAGGGGAGGGCAGGGGGAGCAGCACATAGTTTTAGTGGGAGCTCTAAACTGGAGAGTACCATTCCTAAACCATGACTCTATCTTATCCAACTGGCTGTTTTATTAAGCCAGTTTTTGTTGAACCTTTCTTATTGAGATCCAAAAAGAAACCTGCATTGTCTACTCCCTCCTGCCTGCCCCCCTCATCCCCCTGCAAATCTGCAGCTTGTTCACACCTTCTCACCTCAGGCCATGATTTCATCTTGAGTTACTGTGAAAGTTCTTCTTTGAGGGCTAATTAGAAAGAGCATGTTCTTTCTCAGAGACAAAAATAACTATCTAACTAGGTGTGCTAGGACAATTTACTTAACTGCCTACCCTCCTTCTGGTGCAAATGAGGTGGTACATTAGGAAGTGGGAGCAGGACAAAATGATTTAGCTTTACCAATCCAAGTGCAGATAAAAAAGGGGCTGTGACTTTTCTCAGCTGCTTTATGGTCTCTGGAAGATAAATGCAGATAAAATAAACAGTGGGACCTCCCATACAGATTCAGCAGTGTCCCTAAGTAGCTGATGTTACTTAGGGTAAGTCGTGCCAGAGTCTATTTCCTCTCTTTCTGCTGTAGGAAGCAAGATACTCTCACCAGCCTCCCACAACAGATCCATCCTCCTGTGAGATTATGTCAGAGACGAGCTTTGGTGCTTTTAGATATTCCACATGTGGAGGATGTTTAATATTTAATACCAGATTTCCTTTTTAGAAGATGTTTGATGTTATAAGTGATTTTGATTCAGAAGAGTGATACAGCAGTGTGATGGAAACACAACACAACAGAGAAATGGCAACAGAGAGGAGGATAACAAAGCAAATATGATCCCTGTTACCCATTTCTACATACTCACCATCGCTGAGTGGCACCATGTGCTGGGCAGGAATGACCTTCCCATGCTGCTGAGAGAGTTGTATAAGAACCATCAGGGCATGACACAAATGGGTAAGAGCCTGGCCGAGCAGCTGCACTAATGGGCTGGTATATGTGGCCAAGGTGGGGATGCTGTGAGACTCTCTAAGCTCCCTCTGCCCTTTCCTGAAATGCTGTTCTACCTCAGGTACTCTTCACCATCACCCACTTACACAGCTTGTCTGCGAGACTTTGCCAGGTTTTAGGCTTCCACATGTGTGTATTTTCTCAAAGCTTTCTTGGTCTGTCACGAGGAACCAGCTTTGGAGTTAGAACACAACTTGTAGTTGGGTTTGAACCAGTTTCTGACAGTGGTAAACTGTGAGCAGTCTGCTCAGCTCTGATCTTTCATCTCATAAGCTTTCCGAAGGAGGGCTTAGTTAGATGCTGTATTATAACCTATGAGTCAGATTTTTGATTATTCTCTTCTCTCAGCAGCACATTTCCTGCAGTTCTATTGCAGACACATTAGAGTCCTATAGAATGCATTGCTTGGGAACCTACAGGAGCAGCCAACTTTCTTCTTTGGGGACATCATGTTAGAATAGGTGCTGTAAGGGCCCCCAAACAGTGTAGATTTTTGATATAAACCCAGGCTTTGCCTGTATTACTAAACTTAAACTGTGGCACAAGATCTTTGACCCAGAGGCCAACAAAGTTAGTTTTGCTTTGTCTCTGACATTAAAGGACCGCCAGATACTCTGTAAATTCTGCCTTCTTGTGCCAGAGATACTTGTGTGGGCAGCCCTACCCATTGGTGGTTCCTGGCTCAGTTAGGCTGGTATTGTCTGAACTGTAAGAGGCAGAAGTCTTATGGCAAGGAGATGAACAGGTAAGAGTTGTGGCCAGTGTTTTTTTTTTCTCTGTGATACACAGAGATATGAAAATTTATGGAGATGGGAACAAATCTCAATACAGAGTGTCTGGGAAGATAATGATGTCATTTCTGTAGACATGATATAGTGAAGATGGACCACTGCCCAATGTCCTAGAAAGTCAGGGCAGAATTCTAAGTCAGCAGCGTGACCTAATATGATCAGGAGTTTGAACTAGTTCTGGTACAGCTGAGGAAACATTAAGGCTGTTATATGAGCCCCTTAGAAATACTGGATGTGACCCTTGCCATTTCTACACAGAAAAGAGACTTACTCAGGCTGGACCTGATGCAGGGAGAAAGGTGATCTAGGAATGAACTACTGACCGAAGAAGCAGCAAAAAAGAGCTTGGTCTGTGTAGGATAGTCAAAACTAAAACTGTCAGTGAAAAAGGATACATGAGGACCACTTTTTCCAGTGGAAGCAAAGAGTGTTTTGGTCTAAGCAACTGCTAACCAAAGCACTGTAATACTGCCAAGAATATAACATGGTAACAAATAAGTCTAGGTGAGAATTCGGTTTCTAAAGATTGTTTTGTAGTCTTTGGGGAACTAAGAAGGTCAGGGGACTGGAGCACATGGCATATAAGGAGAAGCTAAAAGAGATGGGTTCATTCAATACAAGGCTGACAAAGCACAGGAATGATGAGATAGGAAGATGTGTTGAGGCTTTCCCTGAACTCTGCCCCATACCCCAGGTGCTCCTGGCTGGCACATCCCAATCCTGATGTCTTTCTTGTGTGTGGGATCGGGAATCTGCACCTGGTTCTCCTCCCGTGGGTTTGTGTGGCAGCTTTTTGAATGAATGGAAACAATCAGGAGCCACTCTGTTGGTGGTGAGGAGCTCTGCAGGTAACTAGGGGTGGTTTGAAGTGTCCTATGCTTCTGTGTTTGGCCACCAGTGAACTTCACTTGATGCTCGTACTTCTTGTGCAGGGAAGCTCAGTCATCCACCTACTCGCTCTCACTGTCCTATCCAGACTTTACAGACCTTATCTTACATCTGCTGGTTGCCTCCTCTCCAGCTTGAAGGGCCCAAGGCTGAGTGTGCGTTTTCAGGCGCTGACATTTCAGATGCCTGTGTCAGATGATACTAAATGCTCTTTCCAGAGGGAGGGACAATGTGGGGTGCTTGAAAATACCTCGCATTGTGATTTGTGTTAGTGTTGAAGAACTGTAAAAGTTGTCTGCCTCTCCAGTGTACATAAAATCCACGATGTTCTCAAAATGAACTTGCCTATGCTGGCGGACCCCAGTGGAGCCTGACTTGGTGTGAAAATCTCTTCGCTTAGCAATTCCAATACAAACACATCTCTGATGACCAAAGTTGAAGGGCCTATTTTTATGACTATTGAGATCACTGCTCTCAGAGGTCAAATTTCAGAAGAAAGAATCTAATTTTTCGCTGACATTGTAAAATTTGAGGGGGAGGTTAGAAGTCTCTGAAGCATTTGGCTCCACCAGCTGCAAAGGGAATATGATCTGGGCCAAATATAAGAACTCAGAGATTTATAAATTTGTTTTATATCTTAGAAGTTCATTTAAAGTGATAGTTCTCTTCATAACCATACCCACATATGCCTGTCCCACACCACTCATGGTATTCTAATGTTTGGGCTCTGTATTTGCTTTGCCATTGCTGTGCAGAGTCTGAAGCTTTCTGGGGAGTGAATAACTATGTGACTGTGTAGATGGACTAGTATTTCCTTAGAGAACTATGAACACTGTTGATTCTGGCCACATTAATTTTTATTTTTTTTTTAATGTTTCATCCTCCCAGTTGTCACATAAGTATTTGAAACAACATTCATAGCTCTCTCTGATAAGGAAAAAGGCTCCTGTATGCCAGGGAGTAAATGTTTTCCTCTCCTTAGGTGATCAAATTGCTTCACAGAGAGTGCTTTCTACACTGCTGCTTTTGCACTGGAGATGAAATTATTTCTCCTTTGGCAGCAGAAGTGTGGCTGTGAAACTGCAGGAAAAGAGTCCTTGCATCCTGTTGGACTTATTCCTACTGTTTTCTGTGTGATACAACAGGAGGGAGATCTCCTGTGTGGCATCAGATTTCTACAGGGAACCAGGATCATTATGTGTTTGGCTCATGAGAAGTGTTTGCAGTACCATCTCTGTTCTCTGAGTCTTCAATATCAGGGGTCTTCAGAGGCACTAACTCAGAAAAATTATGGGATAAAGTTTTATACCGCATATCTGAATGTTATGGAAGATTTAATTTAACAACTTCCTTCAAGCTCAAATGAGTTGTGTTCTCCTATTCAGCCAGGGATGATACATCAGTGTCAGAGAAAACAGCATGTGCTTCCTGGTCACGGAAACATTGCAGAAAAGGGAACTGTTGACAGTGTATTGCAGAGACTGGAGAAGACTGGCCTGTGGTTGGCAGTGTCTCGCATTTAGCTCTGAGGAAGGTGCAAGGCTTCCAGAAGTTCACTCTGACCAGAGCAGCAGTTCCCTTGTCCTCAGCTGGGGTGTCCCTGCAGCACTGCCTGCCAGTGGCAAGGGGCAGCAAACATGCCCAGGAAACAATCCACGCATACAATGGCTACTTGGATTGTTTGGGAACAGGCTGTGGCAGTGGCATCCATTACACAGTGGATTATCCGCATAACAAGGAATTTTGGCATGTTAGAGTTTGGCTTCCACATTATGCAAAGCATTCAGGCTGCTTCCAGCACAGGCCAGCTGTGCAGTGTGGTAGCAGGGAGGTATGCACAGAGTTCAGAGCCAGGACACGGTACAAGCTGGGTGCTGACACTAGCCCAGCTTTGTCTTCTGAGAGAGGAAAAGGGAAATTAGTCGTTTGACCTTAAGGCTCACAGGGGAGAATGCTGGAAAGGTGCTTCCTGCATTGTGATGGTCAAATTGCAGATGACAAAATAACCATTTTTAGGCTATATAAGTGTGCAGGAGTGTGTATATGTGTGAGAGTGTGTGTGTGTGTGTCCCTGTGGCAATGAACAGGGTTCTCACACGCACCTGCATTTTCTATTGCCTGGACCCAAATGCTGTGCCATCTCTTCTGTGGGGAAATGTCCCAAATGAACAAGCCTGGTTGGCCTATGGCAAAAGGATTTTACTAATAGTTCTCTGAGGGCATATTGGGCTGGACACTTTGATCACAAACCCACCCTTCTGGTTGGTTTCTCATTCATTTTGATCTATTTGCTTTTCACCAAGCTTCCTCCTTGTCAGTGCTGAGCAAGTAACATGTGACTAATAGAGAAAAGAAACAGAGAGGTTAGTGCCTTCCCAGCCAAGTCGGCCAGGGGAACTTGCCAAATATGCTTATCATTCACTTGTTGTCTCAGACACTGCCAGAATATTTTGAGCAGCAAAAGCCCCTGCAGCTGTGCTAGCTGGAGGGGATCAGCTGTCAGGCTGGCTGTCCAATGCTCAATACCTGACTTTCCCCACTTCCCAGTGCTCAATACCTGACTGTTTTCCACCTTAACAGCAGTTTCCCTGCTGGATTTTTTTCCCAGGGCTTTCCTGACAGATAAACAGGGCTGAGTCTGGGAATGTGACTGAGACAAGTCTGCCACAAGTTCCAAATCCAGGTCCAACCAAGTAGGGAGGCTGAGCTAGAATTCCAAGAAGGCACAGGCACAGAGACGACACATATGCAACTCACAGGCATATGTACATTTACAACACATATATACACAGGTCAGCAGAGGTGAACACATTCAGCACTCACAGCAATACCAGTGGCACAAATGGCCTCACTTGTTCCCTCCAGGGCAGTTCAGAGTGAGGGCCCAGTAGAGTCTGTGTAGATGCTCATCCGTACAAGGGGAACCTGTCGGCACCTGGGCACAGACATTTCACGTGCCCAGTAGTTGTCCCTGGATCCCAGTCTCCCCAGGCCACATGGTGTGTTCCTCATGACTTGTACAAAGGCAGCTTTGGGAATCCTTCCTGCAAAGGGACTGGAGAAGTGTTAGATGGCTGAGGGAATGGGAGCCCCATTTTTTTTTTTTTTGGTGCAAAATACTAGCCTCCCCAGTTCCTCTGATTAACACCTTGACAAAACATGCAGAAACCTGCAGCCTGTGATTTTTCCAGAAGTGTTTTGTATGTCTGGGCTCCAGCAGCTCCAGTTCATCGAGGACAGTAAATTTATTGCAGTTGTCACCAGATTTGTCATTGTTCTGGGCTTGCCTTTTTTCCAGAGGGGAAGACAGGTGTGCTACTGCTTAACTGTACTGCCTGATGGGTCAGTTGCTGTCATTCATGTGGATAAAACTCTCCCACATTTTTCAGCAAGAGCTAAATCTCTGGATAACTAAAAGAAGAAATTAATTGGGGTTGCATATTCCTTTCCCTAGGTTGGACTTGATTTCAATGCTTTCCTGATGGAGGTCCAATTTCTGCCATTTGGAGACAGGGTTGGTTCTTAATATGTATTGACATCTAACTTGTACCTGATACCAAAAATACTGTGACATTGCTCATTTCCTCAGTTCAGGAAAGGAATTGACCACTTTGACCCTCCCCCATTCCCACATCTGTGAGTTAGAAATCAGAGCCTTTGGCCATGCCTCTGTGGGTATCCCACTGGATTTTCTTTCCCAAGTCTTCTGTGGTAACATCGTCTGGTTGCAGAAATTGCACAGCAAATTTGTGCTGTGGCTGCACTATGCCAAACAAAATATTTCTTGATGTCAGAAAATCACTTGGCAATGCAAGCCTTTGCTGCTCTTCAGCCCAGAGATTGTACTAATGTACCTTTAATTTCTATTACATTTCATTTCATAGAGAATGTAGTTCACTATTTTTGTTTTATTTATATGTTTTCTGTTTGAAATATTTTCCTAAGGTGCAGTTCATTTTGATTTCTTACTGTACCCCACAGTGTGGGACTCCGTCTTTTTTTTTTTTTTTCCAGTTTCTTTTTGGGCTATTTATCCCTCTGTCCTTTCTGAGGCTGTTCTGCTGAGAACTCATTCCTACCAATTGTTCCCAGGTGCTTGTCAGGATAGAAATCCCTGATAATATTAGCAACATCAATTTGAAGGTATCTGAAGCTGATCCACACCCCTTACTTTAATTAGTTCTGATAATGGCTGTGACAGGCTTTGGTAACAATATTGGTTAAGCAAATTCTTATCTCAAGCTTCTCTGCATAAAGAACTCTTTCTGATACTTCACCTGAACTGACTAAAGCAACAGACAAAGTTCAAAATAACTTTGCCAAAAAGAGGGAGCCTCGTAGTTTCTCTCAGAGTCTTCCACTTTGAACTTTCTTTACAAATGAGCTGCCTACATTGAATCCTACTGTACAAGGAAAGATCTTAGGCCTGGAATGAAAGTAACAGTGGTGTGGACAAAACTTTCTCATTTAAATAGAGAAATGAGTTACTATCAACGGGCAATTCTGTTTTCCTTGATAATATCTATCTATCTATTCTAGGTAATTTTATTAGATCTGATCAAGCACATTTCTGCACTGGGCAGCAACCTTAACTGAATTTCTCTGCTCCAGTGTGAGCACTGTGGTGCCCAGCATTGATGAGGACACCTTTTGGCACACACTTTGTTTTTATTCTGCAAAAGCTGTGCTGGTACTTATGTAGCGTGGTTTTTTCCTTCTGCAGAAAAAAAAGAAAGAAATAATAATAAAAAAAAATTGGAGGTAATTTTTTATAAATCTATGGATTATTCAGTGCAACACTTCATTTGAGGAACGTTCCCCATGGGATTTGCAGCTCGCCAGTGCTGTTGTCAGCCGTGCTCTCAGTGTGAGCTCTCTGGATCCCTGGTGAGCCCTCTGACAGGGAGTGCTCAGACCCTGCTAGAGCAGCATTTCTGCTGCCCTCTGTGTAAAAGGAGAGCTGCCAGGAATGTTAACACCAAAGAAATAGAATTGCTGGAACACCAATCGTTCAGAGCATGGCTTTTCATCCCAACACTTCCCAACGTTAAGATGCAGCTGGGCACTGGACTCTGGAGATGGCAGGACAGACTTTCCTTAACCAAACCTCCCTTTCTCCTGTTGTACCAGAATAGGTACTGGTCAGTTTTGGCCATGGTAAATGTAAGCTAGCATTTCTGGGGCTAGAACGCATTTGGGAAGACTGCCCTGTGCCATGCATCAAAGTGCAGAGGGACTCTGGAGTTCCTTCTTTCTCCTGATTCTACTCTTGAGATTCCTTCAAGGTTATTTTTTTCCAATACATTTATGGTATAGCTTGATGGTATAGCATAGTCTGTCACATGATTATGTTTAATGTTTCACATTTCTGTCTTTCAGAAAAGAGAGAAGGAAGAGGGCAACTCCAAGGATATCTCAGCATCACTTAACTGTGAAGTGAAGAAGAAGGTAAAAAATAATACCTGGTCAGGGGCTGAGTGAATATTGAAAGTTGCACAGTTACTTAGGCTCCTCCTATGTTTCCAGAAAGCACTCGTGGAAGAGAACTGGAGAGTGTGGGTCCTGGATGAGCCCATGATCTGGATGCCCTTTCCATCACTCACCAAAGCAGCTGAGGAGCTCCTGTTACAGAACAGGTGAGTAGGCTGAGAAGGCTGCATGGTCTTTGGGTAGAATAGTCAAAAAGAGGGACAACAAGTGGTAGAAGGAGTTGAAGAGGGGGAAGTATTTGGATGGAAAAGAAATCAAGGTTTTTGAGAAAGCAACTACTCCCAGCAGAAAATGTCTGAGAACATTGCTGAGCAGCTGAAGTCACCGACAGATAAAGGCAGCCAGCTAATCTGTTTTTGAAACCTTGCTTTTGAATGCCAGAAATGGAAGGAACATGCATATCATCCTTGTCTGAGATGTGGCTGAACTTCTCGTAGGAATTGTCACATATTATTATGATCCGAAACCTGTTTGGTTTTGTGTTCTTTATTTACATACAGAATACCTCCTGACTAAAGAGTAAGGTGCAGGCAATTACATGCAGAAGTATTGTGCGTTATCTTGCATTATGCTTTTCATGCCCATTTTCCCCTCACTTAAGCATCCACAATCTCAAATCGCTCCTAGGAAAAAGAGGTTTTCTCTGTGTTAATCCTGTGTCTTCAAGTTTGATTTCAGTGGTTCTGTGTTGCAATGTAGAGGCAGGGACATAGTCCATCCTTCATTAAGGCCAGATTTTTGGCTACCAAAGGCAGGTTTCTTTCAGGATGGGACAAACATTAGAAGGCGTTTTTGGGATACCAAGAGAGGAGGAAATTCTGAACATTTCCAAGAGCAGTCAAGGATGGGAAAACTTCCTGCCTAGCTTAAATTCTAATACTCTGTGCACTGACTTGTGTGTCTGCCACGAAGACCAACACATTTACACTCTGTCTAGAAGCATTACCAGCTTACAAAGTAGTCTGCTGTCAATGGAAGAACCAAAGTGTGAACCCATTCTTTCTACTCTCCAAAAACTCTACCTATACCACATTCTACATATTCCACAGTCTGTTTCCACACTCCACCTGCCCTTCCAGTCCCCACCAGCACTTCTGCTATCCCAAGGTGTCCCTAGTTCAGTGTTTTCAGCCATTTCTTTTAACACCACTGCTCACTACGACTTGAGGTGGGAGGATGCACCAGACACAAGCTGCCTGCCCCTTCTGCAGTGCCAGGACAAAGCAGAGATGCAGAGAACAGGTCTGTTTCTCGAGGCACACTCTGACCCAGCCAGACAGCCATTGTAGGGCAATGGGCATGAAATGGGTGGGTGGAGAGTGGGTTCCCAAGAGCAGGGAGGACTTCCCTTCTGCAGAGTGCGGGTACAGCTGCTACAGTCTCTGCCAAGTGAGTACCCTGCATCCCTTAGTTCTTCTTATCACACCTCTGGCCAATGCAGCCACTGTTCAGCACTTGGGAACAGCAGCTATTCACACTGTGAGCCAGGTTCTTGAAGAGGGCTGATGTTGTAACTTGCAAACACCTTCTCAGATGAGCAGAAGCAGCAGAGTTGAAGTCCAGGGTCAGGTACCAAAAGCCAAATGATGTTAAATTGATTGCTCTCTTCCTTTCTCTTTTTCTTTTTTTCCTTCCTTCCACCTCTAGTTTCTGCCTCTTTCTCTCCTCTGTTTTGTCAAGTTCCTTGTTCTCCACCTCAATTTTTCTTTCTCAATCTTGCTTTCTTTTTAGTCTTTATAAATCTCTCTCCCTTCCCTTCTTTTTTCTGCATTTCATTCTCTTTCTCAGTTTCTTTCAATTGCTCTCTGGTCCCCTCCTTTTCAGTCACTGGGGAGGAAAGGCCTTTGTGGTCAAGGCACTGTTGCTGTGGCCTGAGGGCATGGTCAGTGAGTATTTGGAGAACTGGAAAGCTGGATCTGGCATTATCAGCTCAGTTGGTCAGAGCATGGTGATGGTTAATCAATCCCCAGTTGTGGGTTTGATCCCCATACAGGCCATTCATGTAAGAGTTGGACATGATGATCCTTTTGGGTCCCTTCCAACTCAGAATATTGTGTGGAACTTCTTTCTTAAGGTCAGAAACACTTTCTCCACATTTCAGTGCCTCCTATCTTTCATGGCCAAGCTGTTTAAGGTCAGAGAACTCCCTATTCCACACAAGGCGGCAGTTTTAGTGGAGCTCATCAGCTGCATCTATTTTAAACCTTCTCTTAGAG
>JAWWES010000042.1:9315773-9329240 GCA_035583135.1 Lophotriccus pileatus
CATGCCCTCAGGCCACAGCAACAGTGCCTTGACCACAAAGGCCTTTCCTCCCCAGTGACTGAAAAGGAGGGGACCAGGGAGCAATTGAGAGAAAGGAACAGAGATGCAAATGAAGGAGAGGGAGGAGAGAAGAGGATGAGGGGGGTCAGGAGCAACTGAGAGAAAGAAACTGAAAAATAGAATGAAATGCGGAAAAAGAGAGGAACATCAGCCCTCTTCAAGCACCTGGCTCACAGTGTGAATAGCTGCTGTTCCCAGGTGCTGAACAGTGGCTGCATTGGCCAGAGGTGTGATAAGAAGAACAAAGGGATGCAGGATACTCACTTGGCAAAGACTGTAGCAGCAGTTTCTACCTTCCTCTGCCAGTAAAATGACACCTTCTCCTTAACTGCAGATTACCTGTCACTGTGGCTTTTCAGGAAGCCACTTGGAATTCCCATTGGAAAAGAACAGCATCACCTTTACAGAAATGTAACTTTCAACATAGCAGGAGAGGTAACTGCTTTGATTTCCGTGAATTGCAGCAAGGTCGCGAGCATAGCAGCCACTAAGGATAGAGGGGCAGGATTTAAAGAGACAAAAGCCACGCATCCACACCAAAAAAATCCAAAAAAACCCAACTCAAAACAAAACAAAACCCGCAAAAAAACAAAACCCAAAACAAACCCCGCCCCCCAAATTTCACCACCAGCACTACCCTGGGGGTTGTGCTCTAGGTCCATGGATTTGGGGGTTTAGCTCACATCTTCCATAGCCCATGCAATGAACATCCTGAGCTGCTTTTCATCCCAGAGGATGAAAGTCCCTCACTAATGACTATTAGTAGCTTTCTTCCAGATGTCAGTTCATGTTTCCCACTACTTCTTTTTCCCTGGACTAGCACAGATTTCTCCATTAGGCATGCCTAATAGGTCTCCAAAACACATTTCTTTGCCAGGCAACATCATGTCAGCCACAGTATGACAGACAAACAGCCTGCAAGAAATACACTTTACTTCAGTCTGATCTGATTCTTATTGATTTTTATAAGCAAAGTATGTCCTTACCATTGCCATGGTCCAGTACCCAGCTATGTCTTAACAGAAGGGTAAGGATGAGAAGTTTTGCTCTAGCAGATTAGAGCATCAGCATTTCTTTTCAGCATGTGTTAACACTCCTGGGAGATCTCATTTTACACAGAGGGCAGCAGAAATGCTGCTGCCACAGAGCCTGAATATTCAGACAGTTAATCAGTGTCCACAGGATGCACTGATGCCTCCAGCATGCCCTGCTCATACTGAGAGCGTGGCTGAGAAGAACTGGGAGGAACAACAACACTGCCAAGCCGCAAATCCCATGGGGAACATTTTTTAAGAAAATACTTGGTGTATCAGACAAGTCAAAGAACTACAAAACTCAAGTGGAAAACACTGCCATGTTTGTCTGTGCTACCTGTGAACTCTTCGATGCAGTTTATTGCACAGCAGATACGTATCTGCTCGTTTGAGTGCTCAGCACAAATATTTCTGACAGCTTCAATGCTAGTCTTGAAAGTGACAAAAAGTATCACTGAGGAGTGATCCCATTAGCTGCATCACTGGGACTAATCTGTTGCAGTGTGAGAAAAGGTTCTAGAAGTGGTTTTGTCTCAAGCACCAATGTATGTCAATAGATGTCTGTGTATATGTCTATATACTACTGGAACCAGTTGTCCAGGGAGGTTGTGGATGCCCCGACCTTGTCAGTGTTCAGAGCCAGCTTGGGTAAGGCCTTGAGCAACCTGATCTAGTGCGAGGTGTCCCTGCCCATGGCAGCATGGATTTGGAACTAGATGATCTTTAAGATCCCTTTAGACCCTTAACATTCTGTGATTCTGTAATTCTGTGATTTATATGTCTATTATAAGCATTCTGCAAGTAGAAGGCCTGTGTGAGAGAAACACTAACAACTGAAGTATGAAAACAGCACTAGAGGAAAATAAGCAGAAAATCTAAATAATTTGTGCTACTTTCTACTTCAGAAGGGAGGAAGTTTCCAGAAAGAACATCTATTAATAGAGAAAAACGCAAAGAACTCTCCTAACTTAAGTTCTTCACTGAATACTTCAGATTATAGGAGAAAATATTGGACAGTAACACATCTGCATCAAAATTTATATACACAGAAATATTATATTTTCTTAATTTTTTTTAATTGACCTGTTATTTAAATCATGTTTAGTAGCAACAAAATAAAATGTTGTACCTGTGTTACTGAACTTCTAAAACTCTTCTGATTGTGGAGAAGTAGATACATCTGTCTGATGCTGTGTAAGACAAATTGGTAGAAACCAGAATAAGAACAGAATCTGAAAGTGAATGCATTTGACTACAAGACAATACACAGGGACATGGAAAAGCATGGCCCAGCCAATACAGTATGATGAGATTTTGGAAAGCATACAGATGCTCCTTCATAACATGGGTAAAAGTTGCCAGTTGACTGGAAAGAAATATTTACCTTTTAAATGAAAAGACACGACATGAGTTATGGAAATAAATGCCGAGGTGAGGTGAGAAGCCATCAGCAGAGTCCCACAGAGATTTGGGTTAGGACCTGTGTAGTTCAACATACATAATGGCCTGGGAAAAAAGGCACTAAGAAAATGACAAAATCATGGCACGACTTGCATGTGGCACTAAAATTGCAAGGAATGTCATGACACAGAATAATTGGATGATTGCCTAACAGGTCAGCTGAAATTTAGGCTAGTGGTATTTAAGATTTATAAGGTAATAATTTCTCTACATCCCAAAACTTTTGTTTTTTCCATGCAAAAGATCTCAGTGTATTTATAAGGGCTTTCTGAATTGACAGCTCAAAAAGCAGATTGACAACACAGGTGGAAATACAGGATTTTTACAGAAGTCACTGATGAAATATCAGAGTATGTGATGGTATAATTCCTTCATGTGCCCAAAGCTTGAATAATGAATTTAATTATGGTAATCAGACTACTAAAGGGTGCAGAGAAACAGACAACTGCCCTCATTCAAAAACCTCTTCAGATGGAAGAAGAGATGACTAAGTGAGGGTGTGATAGACATTTATAAAATCAACAGCTGAGCAGAGAAGGAAGAGATAAGTAGGTTTTGCCGCATAGATATAAAGCAACCAGCAGCCAATAAACTTTCTTACAGTGTTAGTAACACCATCAGGCCTTTCTGCATTTCTTTGACAGCTGCTACACCAGGGAACAGCACATAAATTTTCCCGTGCCATGTGTTACACATAAAACTGCTCCCCGTGTGGCAGTTCACAGAAACTGTGTCTGGGAGACAAGGTGGGATGTCTGTGCCAGACTGTGGCCAAACTGCATCCAGGAGACTCACCTGCCAAGAACCTCTGCAGCCTCTGCAATTGCCAAGGGCCACACTGTGTGTGGTGACAGCACACATCCCCTCCTCCCCAGAGTCATATGGGGTTACCAAAACTGGCATCACCCTTTCAGCAAGGCAGGACAGGCCAAGGTTGCACATTCCTTTTAAGAGAAGATCCTAGTGAGTTTTCACCAACCCTGCTGGCTTGTGGCACATACATCAGCAGGTGAGGTATTGAAGAAAGAGATTAAACAGTGGGATATGATGCTCCATATAATGTCCAAGTTTGACACTTGTCCTGTTTGGCACTTCCTACCCCTTCTATTAATGGTCTTGGCTCCAAGAATGGGAGACAACTGATATTGGAGAGTATGCAAATACTGAGGCAAGAACAAACCTTAGACTACAAAGAACAGCGCACTGAGGTGTGCTACTGAGAAGTGCTTACCCTGCCCAGGGCATCCTTAAACATTCTTCTTCCTTCGGGACACATCCACATTAAACAACTTAAGGTCTCCACCACACAAGATATTGGCTCCTAACTCATACATACACACACGGTTTCTCCTCTAGCAAGACAAAGCCTCTGCTTCCCATTAAAACAGAATATTGCTGCCCACCAATCCCTGACAACCTTTAAGACTAATCACATTCTACTCTGTGGAGTTTTCTCTGAGCTGGGAGTTACATTTAGGAAGTCCAAGACTCAGGAATATGTAGTGAAAACCCTTTATCAAGAATATAAGTATGCTTTCATGATAACAAAGACAGTTTCTTTCTGTAGTAGTTCCCTCTCTGCCTGCCTGTAGGCAAAAAAGCCAGAGTTTCCCTACATGCCCTCTTCTGTCTGAAGCACATTCTGGTTCAAATGTGGACTGACTAAATGATCCAGATTGGCAAGGAATTCTCAGTGAGGCTGGAGAAGATTCTCACACCACCACTGAAGTAATTCCAGCCTTCAATACCTCTGTGAATCTCGAGATTTCAGTGCACTGCCTATTGAAAACTCCCTTTTCTGGAGTGTCTGTGATGCAGTGCTCCTGTTGGGACTTACTGTGTCCATTACAGGGACCAGGCAGAGTTCAACATTCAGTGGGGCCAGAGGACAAGCTGGGGAGAGCTTCTGTTCCAATGGGACCATACTTTGAGGTAAGACCTGCTCAGCCCCCCTCCAGGAACAATTTACAGAGCTGCCTTCATACACCACACACACATCATGTATGGGCTTGAGGAAGGCCTGGGAATGGCAAAGTCTGGGGAAGGAATGACTGTCCAGAGGGTTGGGAAACAGCGTGACCTTCAGCAAGAGCAAACACTGCAACAGAGTCCACACTACAAGGAAAAATGAATGAAAGGCAGTTTGTCAAAGGCAGGCCAAGATACCTTCTTCAGATAGGACTGTCCAGGGAAAGAAGCTGTGGCATTCCTGATCTAGCTGAACCAGAACAGCCAAGATCTGGAACAAACCCAGCAGGGAAACTGCTGTTAAGGTAGAAAACAGTCAGGTATTGAGCACTGGGAGGTGGGGAAAGAAGTGCTTCCCACCGGACAGCCAGCCTGCCAGCTCAAAATATTCTGGCAGCATCTAGACTACACGTGAATAGCAAGCATATTTGGCAAGTTCCTCTGGCTGACCTGGTTGGAAAGGCACCACCTCCCTGTTTCTTTCCTATACGTGCCATACGTGCTAATTGCTCAGTGCTGGCAGGATGGAAGCTTGATGAAAAGCAAATAGATCAAAATAAAAGGGAGAGAAACAAACCAGAACAGTGGGTTTGTAATCAAAGTGTCCAGCCCATTGTGTCATCAGAAGGCATAATGGTAAAAGTCTTTGGCACAGGGGAGCCAGATTTTTTCATTTGCAACATTTCTCAGGTCCACATGAAGAGAACAGGCAGCCAAAGTGAAAACCACAGTAAAGTATACTTTTCTGAGTGAAATTAAGATGTGTTTGCACGCACTGTCAGGTGTCAGTGCAGGTAGCAGTTCTACAGGTGGCTGAAGACCTTGTGTGCATTGTCCCTGAGGAGGCAGAGCCTTTTTAAAGTGTTGAGAACCACTGGCTTTTCTGAGAGCTTTAGAAAAATAAAGATACTACGTATAGCCCTATGTCTACATCTCAGTCAAATCTCCATGTCCTGTGCTGAAACTGTAGAACTGTGATTTTCTTTTTTTTTCCCTATTTTTAACCGGATCACAAACCAGAACTTTGGCTATGGAATATAGTAGGTTTTACAACACAGTGATGTACGTGTTCCTCTGGTATACAACTATCCAGTGCCAGGAAACGGGCAAATTCATAGTATAAAAATTGGGTTTAGATGTAAAAACAAAGACACTGTCACTGACTCAGAAAGTCTCTTAGCAACACATCAGAGAGGCTGTGGGAGTGTTCTCAGCAAGATCACTACATACTTATTTTCACATATTCTAACTGAGAATCTCTTCTTGGCAAGTGTCAGAGACAAGATCCTAGGCTAGGACGATCTTGATACAGATATTCTTACGTTCCTTTGTTGAGGAAACTTCCCTGTCTGACCCTCCAGGAGCTCCTCTGTCAGTCACACTCCACCACCTGAGCTGGGTCCGAGGCCCTGGGGTCAGACCTCACCAGCTCCACCCCAGATTTCCCAGAGCAGAGTCTCACACATCCTGATCCTCAAAATAATTTAATCACGGTGCAATAACAAAATAACGGCTTGAGCTGGTGCCTTTGAGGAGGGACCCCAAACAAAGAAACCCCTGGGCTTTTATGCCCTCACCGTTTAAGCATGGGAAAGTCTGGGGGTTGTCAGCTCCTGCTGTGCCTCTGAGGGTCCCTCACCTGGCTGGGCCACAGCTCCCTGCCCCTTTGGCCAGCAGTTTGTCAGCAGTTCACATCCTCTTGCCTCGGGCTCCTTCCCCCCAGAGCTCAAGCTGCAGATCCACTGCAGCTGCACACTGAGGAACCTGCACCAAATGTATTCCTCATCACACTTCTATAGTATGAACAACCACTAGGACCCCAGTGTGCCAAGGGGAGTGTCAAGGGATAAGAGATAAGCACTCTTGAGGCATTTCCACTTCCTTGCACTCTTCAATCTGCACAAAAATATGGCCTCTTACTCTCAGACTCTTTTCAATAATCACAGAACACGGGTGAGAAGCAGCTGGATTACAAGCTGGGGGAGAAGGTGAGGCAGCTGCCTGATCTGGCTCTAGGCGTCAGGTAGCTCTAGGTGGCCTTGCTCATGGAGAGGGCTTGGACCAGGTTCTGTCATTCTGTGATCTTCTCATGAAGGATCTGTTTTCAGGATGCCCGAGTTTCCTTTCCCCCGTGGGGAATATCAGCACTCCAGTGCTTTGCCCAAGCTGCATTTCTGAGCAGAACAGTCTGTTTCCATACGTGACTTTCCTTCTGCCTCTTCTCTTTCAGCCAGGCTGTGTTTTAGTTCCAGCACTGGCAGAATCCAGCCCTACAGAGATATATGGAAATGGGAACAGCAGAAAAATAAACAGGATGAAGGCTTGGGAATGGCAAAGTCTGCCATTTGACAGGAACCACTTATTTTGCTTTTTGCTTCAAAGTTTGTGTCATTAGCTATTTTCCATAAGAAAGGACTGGTGCACTCTTTAGGCACCCTTTTCCCAGATGCATTTTATAAACATGGTAAGTCAGTGCTGCCCCAGTACTGACAGTTCCACTGTACAGAACTGAATTATGCTAGTGTGGACACATGAAAAAACAGTGGTAGTTACACTTCAGATCCTCTCAGACATTTAACAGAATTTAACTCCACTTAACAGACCTGCAAGATGAAAGGAAATGAATTAATCCGTTTCAAGTGATAAATGTTAGACCTCTCTTCTTTTTCAGTAGGTTTAGGCAAAAACCCCTAAATGCTTTCTGTGTCAGTGGGAGGTGTCACAAATTAACCTGACTTGACCTTTCAATCTCTCTGACTCCAGATGAACCCAAAGAAACACTTCCTCGAGATGAGGTGTGCTGAAATGGCAAATTGTATCTGCATACAGTGGGACACCTCACTTGCCTCCAACTCCTCCTTTTCCAGGACTGAACAAAAATGAAGAGCAGGAGGAAGAACAGGGAGAACAAAATCTCCTTTTTTCGTCAGACATAAGCTGTTCCACTTTCTCAGTAGATTGTCACAGTTACCTTACTAATACCTAAGTCTATCCAATGGGGAGTGTGCTGGTTTTGGAAGGGGTTCAGTTAATTTTCTTCACAGTGGCTGGAATGAGGCTGTTTTGGGTTTATGCTGAACACAGGGTTGATAATATAGGGATATTTTTGTTATTACTGAGCAGAACTTACACAGAGCCAAGGCCTTTTCTGCTGTTTTTACTGCCCTCCAAGTGCTATATTCACAAGTTTTTTGAACACTTCCAGGGATGGTGACTTCACTACTTCCTTGGACAGCCTCTTCCAGGGCTTGACAACCCCTTCCCAGGACAAAATTTTTCCTAATATCCAATTTAAACCTCCCCTGGTTCAACTTGAGGCTGTTTCCTCTTGACCTGTCACTTGTTTCCTGGGAGAGGAGACCAAATTCCTCCTGTAGTTATAGTGAGGGAGAGAGTCCCCATTCAGCCTCCTTTTCTTCAGGCTGAGCCCCCTCAGCTCTCTCAGCTGCTTCCAGACCCTTCCCCAGCTCTGTTCCCTTCTCTGGACATGCTCCAGCCCTTCAATGCCTTTCTGGCCATGAGGGACCCAAAACTGACCCCAGGACTGGAGGTGCCTCAACAGTGCCCAGCAAAGCCTGCACCCATCCACATCACAGAAAGCCAGTTTCTCCAGGAGAATGCTGGGGGATGCGGTGTCAAAGAGTTTATTGAAGTCTAGGTGATGACATCCACAGTCTTTCCCTTAGCCAGTAAGAGGGTCACCACTTTCATTCAGTTTGTTTCAGTTTGCAAGACACCATCTGCCAAAACTGTTGAAGCACCTGGTCTTTCTGCCTCTTAGTCCTTCCAAAGCCTCCAGGCCTTTTGTGCAAAACATGAGGCAAAGGAAGCTATTGATCCATCTATCTCTAACTAACAAGAGCTAGCTTCTTGTTCCCTATTTTCTGACACTGAAAGGATAGATGTTTGCTCTGCCTAGATGGTAGAAGATGCATATTTACATTACTTTCTAACCATGTAGTTCATGCTGAGGAATAAAAATGACATTGTCTCTCTTCAGTTATGCAAGATGCTCATAGGTAAAACAGCCAGGTGCTGCAAGATGTGAAAAACACTGAAATTCTTGTTCATTTAGATCAGATTCTGAGCCAAAGGGATCTGCAAAACAGCATTTTTTCTTTGTAGCTAATAATTGAGTGATGTCTGGAACAATGTCAGTGAGAATGTCCAAGTATATAAAACAAGAAAAAGCTCCAACTGGTTTATGACACATCTGGTGGACTGGACAAGCACCATTCCAACGTCGCAAGACATGACTGGCCAAGCTGCTCAGCAGTCAAGACAGCCCCCACCAGGCATTGTTCCATGGATAGGAGCTCTGTCTAATGTCAAAGGAAATAGCAAATGGAATAGCAGACACTGAAACTTAAGCAGACCAGTGGCACTGGTATGATCACTCTTATTAAATCAAAGGAACAACAATCTAGCAAAGACTCTTGAACACAGTCATGGGTCCTCATGAATCTCTGAACTCTGGATTTCCAGAATATTGGAAGATACACAGACGAATGTTATTTTATATTTATATCCAAAGATGGAATACAATGTAAAGAGCTGTAAAGTGGTTCAAGGTAGTTATTCTCTCTGACATACTGTGCTATATTACAAAGTGAAACAGAGTAGTATTTAATAATCTGATTGAGTTCAGCAGCGCAGACAACAGTGAAATCCACATATCACATCCAAGATCTGTAAGTAGAGAGCTCTGTGAGAGGACAACTGTCATCAGATTTAGGCTGGCTTCAAAATAAGTTAAGGTATGCACCCAAATGTCACTGTGCTTACCCAGTGAATTGTTGTCCCTGCTCCTTTAGCTCAGATTCATGGAGCATCTATGGCTTACAGTCACTAGTGGTTACCCTCATTCCTCTAGTCATCATTAGCTGTATGCCCCACCGTAGGAATCTTCTCATATTATTTATAGGAGATTTTTTCACATAGCTAGTAAGAGACCAAAATTTTCTAATTATATCCAGTAACATCACTTTCCAGTTTTCAGTTCATTCAGTTTGCCAGACAATGCTTTGCCAAAAACAAGGTTTGCCAAAAATGCTTTGCCCAAAGACAGAGGAGGCATCTGCAGCACGCACTGCCCAGACTCTATAAAAGAGTTCTTGAAATTGTGCTCTCCTGTCTCCAGAGAGAACTTCATGGTAAGTGCATGTCTGTGGCTGGCAGAAAGGGACAGTG
The DNA here is from genome assembly GCA_035583135.1 of Lophotriccus pileatus. Taxonomy (NCBI): domain Eukaryota; kingdom Metazoa; phylum Chordata; class Aves; order Passeriformes; family Tyrannidae; genus Lophotriccus; species Lophotriccus pileatus. The sequence continues at coordinate 9,325,487 of JAWWES010000042.1, forward strand.
TCCCGGGACAGTGTCCCTGCAGTCAATGTCCCACTTCAGCCCTGCTGTCCTGCATCTGTACCTGCAAGGATTTGATACCTGAAAGATAAAGCATGTTGGTTATCTTCACTTTGCAACCTGCCAGTGGAATTCCATGCAGCACTAATGAGGCATCTGCCATTTCTGCTTTACAGCACTGATCATCTTCCAGCCTGCAAGGCTCTTCCCATAGCATAAGAGGTAAGAACCTAATTTACTCAAAATTAAGGGGCAGAGGAAAAGGTGGAAGATCTCCGTAGAACAGATTTCTTCATGGTGACAAATTTCTATAAAACTTTGTAGGCAATTGCTGTATGCCCTTGTGTTCCTGGTCACTGCTCCCTTATGGGAAATAAAACATGCTGGTGGTTGGGGAGGCTGCTCATGGCAAGCAAGGTTTCCAAAGTGGCTGTGCCTAAAGCCACTAGCCACTGCTGTCATGCCAGGAAATGCTTCTTGGGGATTCCTCATGTTTAATTATGGAACAGTGAGGTAAATGATCTGTTCTGGCACGAAGTCCAGACAGATAGAGCAGCAAAGAGAACAGACTACTGCAAAATCTTACAGACTTGTAACAAATTATATGTATTACAGTATATAAGACTGGCCAAAAAATGTAAATTAAAATACTTCTCAGATGATGCTGCAGGGTTACAATCTGCATGTGGGCCTCCTAGTAGGAAAATTGGTAAAAATAACTAACCAACTAACCAAACACACAGAAAAGAAGGGGGATGTACTTCTCCTATTCCTGTGAAACAAAACAGAGTAAAGTGGAGGTTCTGCACATTACTAGGACTTCTGCAAATGTTTGTTAACATTTTGGTTATTTAGATAACTAAAAGTTACGACGTGACATCTAAGAAACCTGCCTGTTTGTCTAACTTCCTAGGATTTCAGAGACTTTCTATTTCTGGACATGTGGTATTTCTTTAGAAATCCAGTATTGCATTTAGATACACAGCTTTGATTTATAAATTCTTAAACTAAGATTTCTAGATTTACCTGTAGTTATTTTCACAAACAATTAACATACAAAGAAATAATTGGTCATGCAGCATTTTAATCTAATGTATTATCTGTCGTTATATTTGCTCACACACTACTTCCCAGAGTTAAGTCACTTGCAACAGATTTATTCCTTTGCCAAGGAAATATAAGTGGAGTTAAGGTGAGTCCCACAGTAAAATTTAAGCATGAAGTCAAATAGAAAGTAAACTATAATTTAAACAATTACATTTTGGACAATAGATCATGGGGGGGATGGGTGGAAGTCTTAGTTTGTTCACATGGAACAAACCTCTCAAACTTCCAGTATGGCTTTCAAAGATCTTTAAAATAGTTCTATTGTCCACAGACAGGATTATTTCTAATTTGGACCTGTGTATATCTCTCCATTTAAACTCAGAAACAAATTTGTGTGTATCTCTAAGGATACACATCTGAAGGACATAAATTGATAAGCAAAGGGGGTCCAGCTAGCACAGACTAGATCAGCCAGCAGCACAGCCAGCATTCACAGATAATTTCAACAACAGGAAAGCGGTTTTACACATCTACTCACACTTCATAATCACAACCATTCTAAAAAATTAGGAGGATGGTATATAAGCTTCTTTTAGCGCAAAGGGTTTAGATTTGCCCCCACACATGCTTTAGATGTTTGCTCTTACCACAAGGTTGGAGGGCAATTCTTCATCGCAGGCCAGACCTTTCTGCTGCAGGAGGTCTGCCAGTGTGAAAACAAGGCAGCATCCATCGGTACAGCTGCAGGGCAAGGAGGATGGCAGTTTCTGGAAGGATGTAGTTGTTTAGCTTCTACACTTGCTGTTTCTGTCCCTAAAACTCCCTGTTGGCTGACAGAGAGAAAAGGTGCAAACCTTATTTCAAAGACTGATGTTGCGATGCCGAACAGTTTAAATGTTTTGGTATGAGAAGCAAACAACTCTGGCAAATGATTCAGAGCATCCAAAGACATTATGCACTAGATAGTCCTCAGAACGTCTTCTGGACTCACCTATCTCTTTTGTATATATGCAAGCAAGCCTTTTAATATTTTTATGGTTTAGTGGTGTGAATGTTCTCTTCCTGTGCATGGGGCCTCACTGATGCTTCAGTTCTGGTTTGGAACCCAGCAGTTAGTATTTACTTGCAGAAGGACACAAAACATTCACAGCATTATTTAAAGCTTTGAGCTTATAAAAATTGCAATTGCTCTATTGTTGTTGCATTCAATCCTAGCAGCACTCCTCCACAAATGCTTTCATTTAAAATTTTTCTGGTGAAATCTCCAATCTTCTGGGGCCCATTAATTTAACTGGAAAGAGGTATTTTTGAGAAGGAATTGGGGGTCCTAGAATTCAGAAGTTGCCCTGCTCAGCTTGACAAGGTGTAAGTGACTTAGCCATTTCCCAAAGTGATGTAGATGTGTAGAAAGGTAAAAAAAACCAAAACCAAAACCAAAACCAAAACCAAAACAAAAAACAAAAAACAAAACAAAAAAAAACAAACAAAAAACCAAACAAACAAAAAAAAAACACAAACAAACAAACAAACAAAAAAAACCCACACAAATCTTTCTGTTGGCACCTTCCAAAATTTGAATCACATTATAGAGTACATCAGTACTAGACAGATTTCAGTGCTGGAGCTTGATATCTATCATCATGACTAGCAGCTCAGGAAGTGGGTAGATGACATCAAACAAGGGACTTGTGAATATGTACAGAGCAATGTTATCCTGGAGAAGGTCCTCAAAAGGTTTCGTCCTGGAGCCAACAAGAACTTTTAACAATAAATTTTAGAAAAGGCACCGTAAAGTCCCACATGTAAGAAAGAATAGCCCCATAAACTGGATACCTTGGCTTTCATTTGTCTGGAAAACAACTTTGCAGAAGAGGGTCCTATATTCTGGTACATGTGTCAGAGTGTGCCTTTGCAGGAATGAAGGTCAACAGCACGTGGTCAGACAGTCAGAACAGCAAAGCCATCAGGTAAATAGGAGCAATTCTTTCCATGCATTGTTCCCAGATCTGGGGCACTGTGTTCAGTTTGCTGTTTCCTGGTGTCAAGAAAGACAGTGACATTCTGGAGTGAGCCTAGTGGAGAACTTCCAACACTGGTAGGAGAAAATTATCTATGAGGAGAGGCTGAAAGGATGAGGTTTGTCTAAAGGGGGGGGGATGAAATTAAGAAGTGTTTATCTTATTCTTATCTTGTTACTGTAACGAAAAGGAGGTGGGTGTATTGTGGAAAGAGCCAGAGTCTTCTCAGATGGGCGGAGTGAAAGGCAGAGGGATAATAAGACATGGCTTTCAGCCACAGATATTTTAATTAGGCAATAAATGGGGGGGATCACCATCTGGGTCATCAGATATTACACGGGGATGCAGAGGGACTGAGAAATATCAATTCTTGGACATAAAAAAAGCTTCACTGGAAAAGGCTCTTCGAACCCGGATCCAACATTTGTCCTGATTGCACGGGAAGGTGAACAAAAGAACTGCCTGAGACTCTTCCTAAATCACACACTCTATTCCAATTCTTGTCTATCAATAAACCATGGGGCAACAAAAAATGTTGGCTCATTTGAGTAACATATCTGCTCCTCCGCAGTGTTCTCTGCTGACAAGCTTCACTAAACAGCACAGCCATGTCGTCAGACGCCGAGATGGCCATTTTTGGGGAGGCAGCTCCTTACCTCCGAAAATCGGAGAAGGAGAGAATCGAGGCCCAG
>JAWWES010000042.1:9346263-9375371 GCA_035583135.1 Lophotriccus pileatus
TGGACTAGTCAAAGCACTTAGAGAACTTGGATTCAGGACTTATGGATTCTATTGCTGTCTTTCCCACCGACTCACTGTATGACCTCGGGTGGATTGCTTGGTATGTCTGTGCTTCAGCTATCCCAGCTGTACAATAGGAATGTCAGCTTTTATCTTCCCCTGCTGATGGTGTTAAGCTTGTAAGAAATGCCTAAGAGCAATACATTAGGCAGGCTACTAAGAGGGAAGTATTACTAAAAGCATTTGGTGGATGTGCTGGTAAGATCCTGAAAGTAAGGGAGTAATCTGGGTCCTGCAGTGCGACAGTGCTGGTGACTGAGAGTTACATGCATGGCAAGATGGGACAAGGGACAAAGCTTTGGTCATAGAAATTGGAAGGTGGGATGTAGCTGAGCTACTGGGCTGGGTCTCAGAGAGAGATATGAGGTCACTTCTGATGCGCGATGAAGAGCTCGTGTGTACACTCAGGCAGATACATCTGTGCACTTGAAATTGCAACAGAAGTGGGAGATTCTCCAAGAAGGGTTGTTACAAAGCCTGTGCATGAATTTGTGCTAAGGGGAGTGTCAGAGGATGTGATGTGATTTCTGCTATGCAGATCAGTGCAGCTGAACAACACATGTTCCTCTTAATGATGTTCTAATTCATCAGAAAGTACCCATACTGGCAGCTTAGGAAAGTTGTTTCCTATGCCTTTAATCTGTATCATAAGTAAAAGAAATCCTTGAGGTAAAGATTTGGGCCTGTAGAAATCTCTGCCATTTGAATGTTTATACCCCTTTTGACAAGGAATGGTTACAGCACATTACAGAATCTAGAAACAACAAATTTTTCTTTTTCCCTGCAGGAATTTCTGCTCCAGCAGAATTCAAGAGCCTTTCCACCATCCCAGAGCTCAGCTTACACATGCAGAGAGCAACCTAGGTAGAGGCTTGCAGTCCTCAGTTTATCCTTCAGTACATGGCACTTGACTCCAATTCTGCTAACATAAACAACCCATGGTCTCAGCTGAAAGCCTGTCTTCCATCTGTGTGCTCCCGCTATCAAACTCACTAACCAGGAAGAAAGCAAAGACCCCTTCAGCCCTTTCACACTCTGTAGGCTTCCCTTTTGTGTTTTAGTTTATTCAGGAGTTCCTTGTTCATCCATGCACACCTCCTGGCACTTTTGACTGACTTCCTCTTTGTTGGGACGAACTGCTCCTGAGTTATCCCTGAAGAGTCCAAAGCCTGCTCTCCTCAAGTCCAGGATAGTGAGCTTGCTCTGCACCCTCCTTTCTGCCTCAAGGATCTCTAACTCCACCATTTCATGGTCACTGCAGTCAAAGCTGACCTGGAGCTTCACATTCCCTACCAGCCCCTCCTTGTTGATGAGAACAAGGTCCAGCAAAACACCTCTCTTTATTGGCTCCAGTATCACTTGAAGAAGGAAGTTACTGTCAGCACATTCCAGGAACATCCTGGATAGCTTATGCCCTGCTGTGTTGTCCCTCTAATAGATATCAGGGTGTTTGAAGTCCCCCATGAGGACGAAGGCTTTTGTGAATATTAGGCCATTCCTGTCTGTCTACAGAGGGTCTCATACACTCAGTCTCCGTGGCTGGGTGGCCCATAACAGACCCCCACTATAATGCCACCTATTCCTGCTCTCCCTTCAATCCCTCAGTCAGCTCATCATCCAATTCCCAGACAGAGCTCCACGCATCTGGTTAGTCACTGACATGGAGGGCACCTCCCCCTCCTCATCCCCCCTGCCTGTCCTTCCTAAAGAGTCTGTACCTTTCCATTCCAACACTCCAGTAAGAGGAGCTGTCCCGCCACATCTCCATGATGCCAGTAAGATCAGAGCCCTGCAGGTGCACATCTCTAACTCTTCTTTTTTATTGCCTGTGTTGGATGCATTTGCACAGATGGGCTCTTGATGAAGCCAACCTGAGTGGCTAGAATTCCCTTGTGCTGCTCTTCAGATGCTCTCCTGCTGACCTTCAGTTCCTAATCCATGCTCTGGACACCTCTTACTGGCACTGGAAAGGCATCATGCTCTGTTAGCAATAGGTTAAGTATTATGTGGAATGACAGAATGGCTTGCATTGGAAGGGGCCTTGAAAAACTCTCTGGTCCAACACCCCTGTTCTGGGCAAGGGCATCTTTCACTAGAGTAGGTTGCTCAAAGCCTCATTAAACCCAGCCTTGAACACTTCCACTAAGTGGCGCATCTGCAACTTCTCTGGGAAATTCATTCCAGTGTCTCACCACACTCATCAGGAAATATTTCTTCTTTAAGTCTACTTGAAATCTACAGTTTTTCAGGGTAAAACCATTGCTTTCTTATAAGCCTGCTTTAAGTACTGAAAGGCCTCAAAGAAGGTATCATCTTTGGAACCTCTGTCATCTCCAGGCTGAACAATCACGACCATATGTGGCACTTAGAACTATGGCTTAGGAGCATGGTGGTGTTTGGTCAAAGGTTGTACTCTGTGATCTTGGAAGCCTTTTCCAACCTTAATGATTGTATGATTCTGTGAAGTATGTCAGCTTTTCTTCACAGGAAGGATGTTCCAGCTCTTGGCCCTCCTCTGAAGTCACTCTAACTGATCCAGGTCCTTCTTGTGCTGGGGACTCCAGAGCTGGATGCAACAATGCAGCACTGTAGGTGGCATCTCGTGGATGGGAAGAATCACCTCCCATCACCTGCTGGTCACGCTTCTTTTGATGGATGTCGTTGGCTTTCTGGGCTGCAAGCACATCTTGTTGGCTCATGTCCAACTTTCCATCCACCAGTATCCCTGAGTTCTTCTCTGAGCAGCTGTTGTTGCCTTCTGTTAGGACCTCCTCTCAGTGGCACGTAGCAAGTCTGTCATGTGCAGTGATGTTAAGCTGGGACAAAGAGCCCTCAGGATGTGCCTGGATCACCAGTGAATATACTGAGAGCCTCTAAGTGTGACTTTGGGGACTGAAAACTGTTGCCTTCCCAGTGGCCAATGGCAAAGCCATGTACTCAAAGAGCTCTGCTGGGTTTTTGCTGTGGTGCTGTGCAGGATGTGGACCCATCCTGGTCACAGGAGTGCAGCACATGGCCAGGCAGCTCTGGGCAGGCCAAGGGAAGGTCTGGTTTGAACGGGAAGCGCTCAGTGAGTTGAGGGTTCTCTAGGGGTTGATGGTCACTCAGCAGTGCTTTCAGGATGGCCTATGTACTGGGGTCATCTCAAATGTGAAGATTTGTCATAAAACAAACTGTTGCCTGTTCCAGAAGCCACATGGTCTAGTGCAGCACTGACCCACCTTCTCAGTGTGACCTTCCAGGGCTCTTTTCAGGTTACATCAACAGCTGAGAAGATAAGTTGCAGATTCCCACTGCTGCCAGGACTTAGTGGAAACTCAGCAGTGGCTGGAGGAGTTAATTCCTTTTTGTGTGTTTTCTCTGATATCGATGTCCGCTGCTCTTTGCCATCACTTGCAGGGTGACATGTATCTGGTAAACACAAGGACTGATTAAACTCCAGATCCCTATAGCTACAAGTACTCCCTTATTGGAATGAGGTTTAAATAATTATGGTTTCAGTGTCAGAACAAAGAAACAACATAATAAAAGATCTGGAATGCAAAGCTGAATTCAGTGCTCCAGGTTTACCTTATTCAACGCTGTGTGGTTGGCAGGTGCTAAACTCATCACCATCTCTAAGGTCCAGCAGACCAGGGAGACAGAAGGCATGTGCAGCAGCATAAATATCCTTCCACTGTGAGCATGATAGAGGAAAAAGGCATTACTGTGTTTTTTCACTGCCACATAATTGCATCCCAAGCTACTAGGAAAACTTTCAATAGAGAAGACATTTGAAAGTCTTAGTCGTTTCAGTGGACTGTCGTTAGTCCTTGCAAATCTGGTCTTCTTGGTCTCACAAATCCCAGCTGACTGCTCCTGGTGACACCTCACAGTATATTTCCTGTTCTAGAGGCACTCCTTTGCTGACATTAAATTTGAGACTCTGTAAAAATAAAAAGAAACACGTTAAATTTTTTATTTTTTGCTTTGCCAGTTGTCTTCTACCTTCACCTAAATATGAATACAGAAAGAGGGATAATTCTTCAGCTGATATTTTAGTACTCAGCTGTAAAATACCTTGTTCATTAAAGGAAAGAACTATAGGCCATTGAAAATGTTATCAGCTTTTGACATTTTGACTAAACAAAACAAAAAGTACAAAGGAAGAGAATTTAGATGAAAAATGTAGGTGATTTACATGTCTTGCTTGAAAGTGCATTGGTTAAATCATTCCAAACCAATATGGTTTAATGAATGACTTCAATGTATGTCAGAAGTTTGGCAGATGAAACAACCCATGACATTAGCACAGTGTTGCATAAATCTTCCAAGAGAAGATTTATATATTTAGCAAAAGCTTTGCATGGACATATACTGTCATGAGTGCTTTGAACTGAGAGAACTCACAAAGACAATAGAAACACAGGTAAGAAATACTGAAGAAATACTGAAATTTAGCAGAAAAAGTTGAACTAAAGTATATGGAAACAATAACCTGAAAATTCTTAGGTCATCTTTGACAAAATATCAGTGGGGCTTTTTTTTTTTTTTTTTTTGCATCTCTGCTTCTTGTTCACAGGATGAGGATTTCCAGAAGTAAGCTTAATGAATAGTATCAAATAAAATAGACTAAATAAACTGAACAGTAACTTCAAGTTTCAAGGCGAAGTGGGCAGGGAAAAATAATTTGGATTATATTTATAGAGGTCAAAGATGGAGATAAGCATCAGAAGAACATCATGGAAATTCACTGGATATCCAGGGCTTTTGTGCCATTGAAACTATCAATACAGGTAGCATTCCTTTAATTTCCTGCAGCTGAATCAGAGAATCATAGAATGGTTTGGGTTGAAAGAGCCACGGGCAGGGACACCTTCCACTAGCCCTGGTTGCTCCAAGCGCTGTCCAACCTGGCCTTGGACACTTCCAGGGATGGGGCAGCCACAGCTTCTTTGGGCAACTTGTGCCAGGGCCTCCCCACCCTCACAGTCAAGAATTTTTTTCTGATATTTAATCTAAATCTCTCTCAGTTTAAAACCTTTACCCCCTGTCCTGTCACTTGGCATGGTGAAATCAAAGAAAGTTTGTAACCAGCATATTCTTGAGTATTCTTCTTCTGTAAGAAGAAAAACCTGCCCAGAGTCGTGTTCAGTCACTTGTCCACTCACAAGAACATACCCCAAATAATCTGAGCGATTCATCCTTTGTGGCAGCTTTATCCTCTTTCACAAAGCTGACCCTTCTGCCCCTGATGACTAATTTATATTTACTGGCATAATGGCCTATGAGCTTCTTGCAAAGAAGCCACAGTCCTCAATTCTGTCGGTTGTCTGCTCTAATTGAACAGATATTAGTGAATTACACTGGAGAAAAGTCCAGTTTGTAATGTCTTTGCAGTACACTGCACTGTGCCAGGGGATGGCTGCACACAGGGGAAGCCAGTCACTTATTCTGATAAACCATTGGCTGATTTCTTGTCAAGCTTTTAACCTGTGCCAGCTACACTTCTCCTAAACAGATTTGAAGGCATAATTGGACAGCTGGCATTTTCTGGGACCATTCCCAGTAGAGCCTGTGTTCAGCCTCACCATTCTTGATACAGAAATAGTTTACTTCTGTAAGTATAAACTGTCCTGTGCCAGTTGGCCTAAGTTCCTGGACATGTTTAATTTACTACCTCTGGAAAGGTTTGGAGGAGCAGCGGTGAAACTTGTCCTTGGGAAAGGAAGGACCTGCTGGGAGAAGCAACCATATCTTGATGGAAAAAGGGAATTAAAATTGACTGTGCCTCTGTTAACTTTCTGCCAATGTTTCCATCTCTTCAGGTCTGGACTCCACTACAGATGAATGCAAAGCAGAGCAGAGTCAGAAGAGAAGAGACAGAATGAGAGTAGACTCTGGCTACAGCAGTGAGGAGTGGGCAAAGCTCTGTGGCGCTGACATTCCCATGGAAGAGGGAGGATTTTGTTGGGCTGAAAATAAATCCTTCTTGAGATGGAGAGGCAGCTGCCTCGCTCTCTGCCACCCCTTAGCCACGGCTTCCCCTCCCCCCTGTTCTATGACTGTGAATTCAGGAGCAACAATCTCATGCCAGCAAGACAGCACAGGTCGAGCGGGAAAGTGGAGGCATCTCCAGACTACTGGCCTGTATCCCATTAGGACACCCCCTTCTGCAGTCCTCATCCATGTTTTTTCTTGGTGCTATTCATCTCATGAACTGGAAGGTTTCCCTTAGTGTGTGAATGAGGAGACAGTGGTGGAAATAACACACATTTTCAAATACACTGCTAAACATCTCCGGGCTCTGTAAAGCTGTAAATGTTTTCATAATATATCTTATCTCATTTGGAAGGTGAAGATGGGCTGGACAAATGGGTGCTTGTGACCTTTGAAAACTATCTGAACTGTTCAAGGGCTAGAAATCAGCACCTAATTAGTATCTGGCTGGCAGTTGTTAATGAGAACAATACCCCTGTGGTTGCTAACAAGGTACTCATCTTTCAAAATCTTTACCAGTACCCTGGGAGTGAGTCACAGGTTGCAACTTTGGCAAACTTGCAGGTAGCACTAATCCATGGGAATGGCTGAGTATCACATATGGCCAAGATTCAGTCCAGGGGGATCTTGATAAACCTGAGGATGAGGCCAACAGAAACCTCTTGAAGCTCATGAGGTAGTGTAGTTTTCCAGCTGGGGCAGAATCATGCTGTGTGAACAGCAAAGTATCTCAGCAGCAGCCCTGCTGGGGAGGATGTGTCACAAGTAATGGTGACTCAGGAAGACAAATACCATAATTCCAAATGTCCCCCAATCTTCTTCCCTCAGACTTAATTGCTGAACATTTTATTACCTACATTATATGGTATGAAATACTCCTTTGGTCAGCTGGGGTTATCTGTGCCCTCTCCCAGCTTCTTGAGCCCCCTCCAGCCGATCTGCTGGTGGGACAATGTGAGAAGCAGCAAGGCCTTGGCACCTGTAAGCACAGTTCAGCAGTAATGCAATCACGCCTGCCATCACCAACACTGTTTTAATCACAAGTCCAAAACACAGCCCCACACAAATTACTGTGAAGAAATTTAGCTCTATCACAGCTAAAACCAGTCAGAAAAGAGATGCTAATGATGTCTCATTTCCTTCTTTAAAGTGCTGCTGCTGTATATCCAAGCCTCCTGTGTGAACACGCCTTTTTCAGGCTCAGCAGGTACCACTGTCAGTCCCGCCGGCTGAACTGACTGTAGTCCAACCTGATGCCTGAGGATCATGCGTCAGTAGTTCCTAACTACTATGAAATTAGTGGCTGCTCCTTGTTTAAACTAATGACAAGAATTAATCTTACTCAATGCAACAAGTGAGCTGAAGTTTCCTCACCTGTCTGAGGACTTTATGGTCTGTCTGTTTCTTTCACCTGAGTTTCTTATTGCACCTCTTTCTGACAATGTTTCTTATGTCAAATCCCAGTAAATTACTATAAATATCTCTTCAGCTTGTGTGAACACAGCCTCTTGCCCTTTGTCCATAGGTGAGCTCCAGAGGTGGTCAAAATCCAAAGCCTACTAAACACAGCAGGCAGACACTCCTGAATTCAGAGCAAGACACAGCTTTACAAGCTCACAGTTCACAAGAACACAGAATGGCAACTTGGTGCTGATTTGTTCCAGTTGCACAGGGAGAAAAGGCTGCACAGGGGGAAACCTGAGAAAACAGACTCCAATGACAGCCATGCCTAAGCACTGTTCTTGAGGTTCTGTAGTCTCACCTGGACAAGGCAGGTGTGATTCATGGTGGCAAGCAAGCCTGAAGCTTTTCTCAGCTGGTAATTCAAGCTCTAACAAGGAGAGAGCAACAACCTGTCTTTACATCTTCCACTATTTCCTATCTGTAGCAATAAAATAAAGAGGTACAGGATCAAAGCAGATATGTCACAAACAAGAAATATCTCACCTGAGCTCCTGTATATCCCTCCAAGGTATTGGGAGAGGAGATACTGTGAGTGTTTAGGGAAGACCATCTCAGCATAGGTAAATCATGCACCTCCATTATCCAAAGGATGTTTAGCAGCTGAGGAATAGAGGCATTTTAATGTAAAAGTGAGGACACAGGGCTACCTGTTGGAGCCTCTCCTGTCAGCTGCTGGCTGCTTGTTACCTTAAGAAAAAGAATATCACAAAGAGGCAAAGGTTTTGATGATGTCATCAGTAGGGCATGTGAACTGCAAGTCAGAGCTACAACCCACAAACTTATATCGTGGGGTTGGCATGGAAAAGGAACCTTTCTCCCCATGTGATGAGCCTGCTCTCCCTGCACACCCACATGTGTGCTTCCATAATTGCTGGAGTTATTAGTGTCCTGGCCTTAACCAGCCACTGCTTCCCTGAGTGAGAGAAGTCACGCTGGAGAAGAGCAGGCAGAGTTTGCAAACTGGCTGCTGGTAGATAAAGGGGCCCCTGAGAAACCTGCCAGTATGAGGGGGTGAGTCCCTGTCAGGGAGCAGCCCTATTGCTGCCCATTGCTGGCTCAGTTACACTGTGGTTATCTGGACTACAGGTGCTGAAGGCTTGTTGCAGGTTTGGTCCTGCCCTGTTGAGAAAATTTCAGGTTAAGATATCTTTCCTGGTCTGCAATATAGGAGGATGAAAAAGGTAATGTAGAGGGAGAGTAGAGAATAATACCTGTGCTTTTACTGGATTAGCAGAGCACCTTGTCAGTCCTTCAGCCTTAAAACACATCATGGGCATCAGTATTCAATCAGTGTCACTGAAGGCCAGCAAAAAGTGCTAATTAAAGAAACTAATACGAAATCCCAGGATGAAGGAGCAACAAAAGGTATGATGTCACTTTTTAAATTGGCAGAGTTCTTCCAGTGTTCTGGGAAAGGTGAAATACCTACAAGCCTTGTGGGAGAAGCCTCTACACTGATTAAATCCCTTGCATCTAAAGCCAGTCACAGATGTACCAAGCTAGCTGTGATTGTTGGATAATCTGCACTGTAACAAGAAAACTTGGATTGAGTTTGTTGCTGCCTTAACAACCGAGATGGTAACTTAATATTTGATCCACATGGGCTGTGTAACACTGCAGTAAACACAACACTCCCCCATTAGCTCAGAGGTAAGATGAGAGCACAACAGCAAAGGGTGACTCAAAATAAGAGGTGAGAGCATTAGCAAAAATCACGTGTTCAGTGGGTTTCCCAAATAGGCACAGTGATGTGGAGTGCCCCAGCTGTGGCACTTCGGAAACTGTTAGGGGAGCACTGATGGCTCTGTGGCACCTCTGCTGAAATATTCTGTGCTGTCCCAGCACTACACACTCAGAAATCACTGACTTAAGGGGTACAGGGTAAAGACAGAATTTGTGAGACCATGAGGGAACAAAGAAGCTCCCTTGAGCTCTTGAGGGTGGAGCCTGGAAGAGTTCAGCTTGTGGCTCTTGGGCCTTGGCCAGCACCCAAGGGGCACTGGTGAGCCACATACTTGTTTTCAGGTGGAACAGATCCCTGCAAATCCATCCTATTGGGTGTTGCCTCCCCAGGCTCTGTCTCAGGCACTGCACATGGATGACTTGCCAAATTCAAAACCAATGTCAGCCTGAAGCCAGTCTCACCTGGAGCCAGCATCACCTGGAGCCAGCATTACCTGGAGCCAGCATTACCTGCCCAGAGCAGTGTCCCCTGGCAGTGGCTGTGGGCCTTGGTGGGGTCTGAGGCTGACAAAGCACAGGAATGATGAGACAGAAAGATGTGTTGAGGCTTTCCCTGAACTCTGCCCCATAGCCCAGGTGCTCCTGGCTGGCACATCCCAAACCTGGTGTCTTCTTTGTGTGTAGGATCGGGAGCCTGGTTTGCCTCCCACGAATCCTTTTGTGGCAGATTTTTGGATGAATGGAAACCATCAGTAGCCACTGATTGTGGTGAGGAGCTGTGCAGGTTGATTACCAGTGTTTTGAGGAATATGTGACACCAAATGGTCTCTAAAGAATGGTTCCTCTCATAGTGGACTTCTCTGGGGCCATGAATGTTCTCTCCAGAGCATGTGGGTTTTGTCTCTGTAGCAGGCTGAAATGAGACAGAGTTGTTCCTATTCTGCCACACAGGAATCATGCAAGGAACCTCTTCAAATTTATGATATGGACATCTGCACTATTCTTGCCTGAACAATTCTGTCAGTGATGCATTCCTAAGGATCTCAGAACAGTTATTTTTAGGGCTGTTAGTATCACTGCTCCTTGGGGTTGGGTTTCAGAAGCAAGAAGATTGTTTTTCACTGACATCTTAAAATTTGAGGGGAGAGATTAGAACTCTCTAGGGAGTGAGAGTGGCATTTGACTCTGTCAGCTGCACAGAGTATATGATCTGTTCCTATAATAAGAACACAAGGATTTACACAATTCAAGACATCCTAAATTACACTAAAATAACTATTTCTTTCTGCATTCAGGAAATGGAAATAGAAATTCATAAAAATGAAAGTACACCCACATTTTCCCATATGCTATTTATGTTACTCTAATATTTTAGTTTTGTGTTGATTCTGCAGTGTCTGTGCAGAGCCTGAACTCTTCTTGGGAAGAAACCTCTGCATGAAGGCATAGAACAGTGCCTTGCTCCTTAGAAAGTCACGAATGTTTCTAACCACAAATTTCATTATTCTACCCTATTTCATCTTCACAGTCATCCCTTTCCTTATTGATAAGTAAATTCATGCACATACTCACAATTTTATTTTGGGGGGGGTGGGAGGGTAAGAAAATAGGTTCCTTCATGTCAAGGGGTGAAAACCTTCTTAGGCTGTTGATAAACTTCCCAGAAAAGAGATTTCTCCACTGCTGGTTTTTCATGGAGGTGGGAGGACTCATTTTCTGCTTTGGCAGCAGCAGTGAGGTGGTAAAAATGTCCCCTTTCTCTGGTTTCCATAAAATTCACCTGGAGAGAGGTCTCCTATGTGAAATGAGAGTTCCTTAGGGAACCAGGATCATCGTATTGGCCACATCACAGGTACCCCTGAGAAATGTCTGCAGCCCCTTCTCTGTGCTACCCCACCTGCCCCTGTCCCCATCTCAGTATCAAAGATTGCATCAGGCACCAACACAGCAAAATTTACAGGGAATTTCCTGAATTCCACCACAGAAGATTCCACACAGCAATATGCTCTGAGCTTAGGGTTAGGTCCTGCCCTCCCCCGACTCCAGCGCAACTAAACCTTCCGCCGTCATCCCCGACTCACAGAACAGGGAGGACTGGGGAAGCCAGGAACCTCCCCAGCACACTCATCATGGCTCAGTCAGCCCTGGGGCAGAACAGCATTGTCATCTCCTGAGGGACAGGCAGAGAAGGAAGGGAAAACTGGGCCAGAGAGGAGTCTTGGAGGTGCTGTGGTGCAGTGCAGCTGAGACAACACACTCTCTCCAGACCAGGAAAGCATCACTGCCCCCCAGGCCAATGTGACAGTTTTTCCCTCCCAGAGGAAATCTCTGGTCCCCTGCCATGACAGAACAACCCTGTTGTGAGTCTCCCAAAGCTTAGGGAAACAGGGCTGAGGATGCTGACTGCATTTAGCTCGGGGGAAGGTGCTGGGCTTCCAGCAGTTCACTCCTGCCAGAGCCGCTGGTCCCCCACGTCCTCAGCTGAGAAGTCCACGTGGTAGTCCCGACAGAGGCAGTCCTGGCAAAAAGCTTGTTAACATGCCCAGGAGACAATCCATACATGCAATGGCTTCTTGGATTGTTTGGGAAGAGCCTCTGGCATGGCATCTACTAAACAGTGGATTATCTGCACAACAAGGAAGTTCGGATTTTGCTTTATGCAGAGCATCCAGGGCTCTTCTGATGGAGGCCAACAAAGTGTTTGGCATGTGCAGGAAGAATGTGATTCCCCTTCTAGTGTTAGCAGCACAATGTGGCATGAATGAATCCTTTTCTAGCATGGTATTGTATGAACTCCAGCAAGCAGCTCACCCAGAAGAGAAGGCAGGTGGGTGCCAGAGAACACAGGGAGCACTAATCTCCTGCTAATAACATAAACAAAGAGAAGCAGATTTTTTTTTTTTTAAATTACCACTAATTCTGGAAGAAGCCATCACATCAGTCCTTTTAGAACAGATGCAGTCACGAGTCAGTGCAAATTTCCACCCCTTTTTAAAAATCCAGTATTTATAAGGCACAAGGTTCTCCCTCCAGCAATTCACTTCCTCAAGGTAAGGAATGTTTGGCATGTCATGAAAGTTCTTTTAAATGATTTTTGCGGTTTACAGACTACTATTCATGAGTGGGTATTCTGGCATATCATTTGTCCACCTAAGAATATAGTTTGTGCTCTCCACATCTGTCTAGATGGAGAAACTGGCTAAATAACCCTATCATTCATTTGTTATCCATGGCACAGCCCTTAGCACAAGGACATCATCCTCCTGACAGTCCAGCTGGAACCGAAAAGAAGGTTGAGCTTTCATTAAAAGCAAGGGTGCTGTCACATGGAAAACAGAAGCATAGGAATACAGAACTAAACACTTTCCCAGTTTGTCTGTAGCAATCATACCTTACAGTCAATCCTGTAATCTCCTCGGGTCCCAAATTATAACCAGTTATAATGAAGAACAATACAGAGATGAAGAAACATTTATAATATGGTGCTCCCAACTTCAGTGACCAGAATTTCATCAGAATTTGATGGCATCTTTCCAGGTCTCAATTTCAGTAAAATTTATTTGTTTACCTTTAAAATTCTCAAAAGCTGGATCTAACATATAGGCATTTCAGGATCAGAAATGTGCCTCTAATTCTCAAAAATGATTTAACAAAAGGACTCTTTACATTTATTCATTTTACTCCTAATATTTTTCTTCAGCCTAAAGAGATCTTTTTCCTTCTTTTTTTCTCCTCAGTTGAGTTATACAAATAAATCCACCTTGTATCAGCTTCAGCTCACTAGATTATCTTTTCAATCACTCATCAAGTGTGAACCATCATCACTCAAGCCATTCTTTTCAAGTCATAAGAGAGGTCATCCATTCTCATGACCATTTTAATAATTCTGACGGGGTGGAATAGGAGAGATAGGGAGAAAGAGAGAAGTGCAGTAGGGACTAGGAGTCAGGAGAAACCAAAAAGCAATAGGGAGGTGAGAAAAAGGAAAGGTGGTTTGAAACAGTGTGAGAAACCATTTACTGCTCAGCAGTAACTCTAATGACCACCTTGTTCACAGAGAAGTATTTCTTTCTTCCCAAATCAATCCTTTAGTCACATGAGAGTAACTGACTGACAGTGTTTTCCAGCCCACACAAGACTGCCAAACTGTTTCTGCACAGGATATGTCCCTTCAGGAATCGGGCTGGCATTGTGAGAAGGGCCAGGATCTCACTGCCTCACAGTTGTTTGCATGAAGGTCACACTCAATCTGTGTCTCAAAGAGTTACCTGCTTGTAAAACAGTCTGTCCTGCAGTGCCCAGTGTGCTCATCCTCTCTCAGGTCTCCCAGGAGTGTCCTAAACACTTTCTGTCCTCCCAGTCCCCACCAATACCTCTCCTTTCCCTTCCTTTCTTGTTTTCAGCCATTTCTTTTGGCACTCCTGCTCACAAGGACTTGAGGTGTGAGGAGGCACTAGACACAACCTGCCTGCCCCTCCTGAAGTGCCAGGACAAAGCAGAGATTTGGCAGATGGATCTGCTAGGGCACTCATTCAGTACCCAGAGAGACAGGCATCAAGGTACTTGGGCAGTGGGCATGAAATTGGCTGGAAAAACAGAGAATATACCCAAAGCTGGTAGATCTTTTCTTCAGACATTTCCCAGCAATTGACTTCTGATCTTTCTTCTGAAATTATACATTTGCCTTTAAAGATTGCAAACCTCCCCTCATCGCTGCTTAAAAAATATTTATTCATAGTTCCTCTTTATTTTGAAAGAGCCCAGCAACATGTGCAAGTGGTGAACATTACCCACAGCGAGAACACCTGCCAATATCAAGCATCAAATTACGTATCAGGAGTCAGATACTGTTTCTTCCTGGGCATTGGATTACTCAGGGTAAAGCAGTTTCACTAGTTAAGTCTTTCAGAACTAAAGTCCCTCAAGAAAAATACTTTCTGTGGAACTGAGATGTGGTGATCCAGCTCTGATGATAGGAAACCTAGTGGAGCTCTTGTGGTCTAAGAAATACCTGTCACTCTTTCAGATCAAGATTATTAAAGACTTGGAAGTCTGTGCAATAAAAACAAGGTATCAGATGCGTCTATTTTAGACTTACTCTCAGAGGTATACATCTGTGCCTATTATGGATCCTTGTTTTTCCCAAGATCAGTTACCTTTGCATCAGCACTTCCCAGCTGACAGGCAGCCTGACTCCAGGAATAGTGTGTCTCTGCAAAGTGATGCCCATCCTCCATGTATGGCAACAAATCACAAACTGAGGAGAAATTGATTTTCCATTGCACCTCTATTAATATTCCATTTTGATCCTGATAATCCTCTGTGATTTATAGGGTGTGTAGTGAAGTTCTGCTCAGTGCAATGTGCGGGAAACCTGTGTTTCCCAAATGTCCTATTTATAACAGAAAACCCAAATGATACTTCTAATTTTAAAAAATTTGCAGAACTTTTCCATCAAAAAAATTCCACAAAATCAGTAGTTTGTGCAAAGCACTGTAAGGTAATGTCTTACTAATAAATAAATAAAAATCTTTTATTTAAAATGTGTTGTGATTGCTTTAAAATACATATGTATCATCCCTTCCATATTCTTTGTGACATCATCCAAAGCAAACAGAATGGATTATAGCTAGTTGTCCACTTGCTCTTCAGCAAATAGACATAGACTTCAACCTTTTCCACACTTCAAATACAATTTTTTAATGGATTCACAAGAGCAAAATGTAAACCAAAGGCTTCACTTTTTGTCCTTTCTTTTATTCTGTGTCATAGAAGACTGTAGGATGACTCCAATCACTTTCAGTCCCTCTGGTGTGCACCAGACTGGTATCCAGATACCAAATACTATCACTAGTGCCCAAAAGCCCTTTACAGAGTTGAACTTGTTGTCTTCTATAACTTTATGTAAAACCAAATTATATGAAGTCATGGACTCATAGAATTATGAGGTTACAAGGGGCCTCAGGGGATTAGACAGTCCAACCATCTTGCTCAAAGCAGGGTCAACCAGAAAAAAATATATTTGGTAGGGTTTGAAATATCTCCAAGGATAGACACTACTGAACACTTTGGGCAATGTTTTCCAGTGTTTGAGCACTCTCACAGTCTAAAATCTTCTTTCTTATGTTTAAGTGGAATTTTTTACATTTCAATTCTTGTCCATTGCCTCTTGTTCCATCACTACATAACATTGAGAAGAGTCTGGCTTTGTCTTCTGCTGCCAATCAAATATTTACACATACTGACATCATTCCCTTGAGGCTTCTTTTTGTTCAAGGCTAAACAATCCCAGCTTCTCTCTATAGTTAGATGCCCCCATTCCTTAAACAACTTAGCCACCCTTCACTGGAATTGCTCAAGAATCTCCATCCCCTTCTTGCACTGGGGAGCGTGGAACTGGACACAGAGCTCCAGACATCGCTTCCCCAGGGCTGTACAGAAGAAAAGGGGCACCACACTCAACCTCCTTGAACCATTTGTCACAGTGAAGCCCAGGATCCTGCTGGCCTTGTGTCCACCAGCTCTTTTTCTGCTTTCTGGCCAGTCCTCCCCACACCTCTGCTGATACATGGCACTATTGCTCCTCATGTGTAGGACTTTTCATTTCCATTGGCTGAACTCATGTCAACCTGTTTCTCCAGCTTGTCAAGATCCCCCTGAATAGGAGCACAGCCCTGTTGCGTATCAACTACACCTCCCAGTTCTGCATCACACGTAAATTTGCTGTGGCTCACCCTGTTCCAGCATCTAGAATGTTAAAGAAGGTATTAAAGAATGTGGATATTTGTTTTGACCACTGGGGCATAACACTGTTCTTCTGTTAAACTTTTCCTCCAACAAGAAAATCAACACATAAAGAACATTAATACGAATCACTTGTGAGGGACTACAAAATGTGACAAACTGTTGTTCCAGAGATTTTAAACTATCAGATGCTGGATTCAGGAAGGCAAAACTGTATATCTGCTTCTGCTGTTACTCTGGGGACTGCACGCCCTTGCACAATTCCTAGTTTTCCTGCAGAAAGACTGATATAAACATTTAAAGCTGGATTTTTATCTGAAGGGTTTTAAGACCTAGATCAATCTGACACTTTGTGAGGCTGTTCTATGTTGGTGGAAGGACAGCCTCCTCATTCCTTATTTGACAGGCACTGACACCCTTAGAGGACATTATCCTCAAGAGAGGATGTTTGATAACCAGCTCCCAGGCTCATGCAAGCTGGATCCCATATCTTTTAGCTGCAAATGTAAATTACTGGCTATCATGACTGCCAAGATATTCAAGAAGAGCCCTGCATTTCAGGATAGGTGAGCCCTGCCCTGGAAGCATCCAACAGTCCAGCACACAAATCACAGCATTTCACTCTCTATCTACTTTATTAAGTATTTAAACTGTTCTTCAAGGTTCCATGGAGTCAGACTATTTCAATGTTGTAACAAAAATATCTTCTCAGGATTTTTTTTTGCTGTTTTCATTGATGCTAACATGGAGAAATTAGTTCTGTAATAATCAATACACCAAGAGAGTAACCATAAACAAGCTGGTTTCCTGGCACAGCAGACCTTACCCCTTTGCAAGGCTCCACACAGTGGGACAAACCTTTGTCCATTCTGTGACCATGGAAATTGTTGTAACTCTCAGCAACAATCCATTAGGAAAACATAAAGTCCCTGCCATGTTTTCCTGTACACAGTTCTTCCTTTGGCCATGGGATTCTCTGCCACAGCTGAGTGTCCCAGCCATTGCCCTTGAACACACATGTGCTCCTAAACATTATCTCTACTCTTTGTGTAATCAGAAGATACCAGAAGAGTTAAAATGATCCATCTAGATCAAATAGGAAACAAAAGGACAGAAAAAGACTCTGGAGAAAAGGAGTTCTACAATCAATACATTCAAAGTGTATGCACCGGAGCCCACTGGAGAAGGACTTCCTAACAACCAGCAGTGCTTAATAGCACAGCTAATGGTCTGTAGCAAGAGTTCATGCTGGATCAGCAGCAGTCCGGTAGTCATGACAAGTTAGTAAATCACAGAAGAAATTCAACACCATATTTGATGGGAACAGGTGTATACACCAATGTCTCTAGACTTTGGCAAACCTTCAGGAGTGTTTAACTTCGTTTCACGAGATGCAAAACAAAGCTGAGCATTTTCAGACTGTCCGGTAGCTTAGGTTTCCTTTAACAAGTGTCTTTTAGCAAATTTTACCTCTATAGTTACACAGTTACTCATGCTAATAGTTTCAGATTTGGGTTACGAACATAACCAATAGAACAAAGCAGCTGGCAAAGTACCCAAGCGATTGTCATCTGACAATTCTTCCTCATTTCAGTCTTGAACAAAAAAGTGATGCATAAACCTGTGTAATGCGTTCTCATGCTCTTGCCACAGAGAGACATATCCAGTCAAGACCTCACTGGGATCCCAAAGTTGACATATTTATGGAGGAAAGATTATTCTCTTCCATCACCAAATTCTTACTCAGCATGGATACTGATTTAGGAAGGGCATACAAACAAAGGCATAGAAAGGGCATAAAAACAAAACCAGAGGGCTGAGGACAATCATGAAGAGTCTGAACCCAGAGTTCAGCAGAGAAACAAACCTTGTGGACCTGTAAAACTCTCCTGTGAAAGAGCAGGAAGGAATCTGAGTGTGGAGAAAAGCTGAAGGACCAGCTTCTGGGTGACAGTGGGTGTGAGAGCTCTCAAAGGACAGGCATGAATAGAGAACAGCTTGCAGGGATGTTTTCTAACAGCTGATTCACGATTTAGCTCTAATTTTAGCTGCCACTTTCTCCTAACTGGACCTAACTGCTTTCAGTTTAGTTTTCAGTGAGGGGCTGAGCCACTTGGAAATGTACCCTTTCCCCAGAATGCCAGAGTGCTGAAGATGCTGGGAGGAAGTAGCTGGATGTCACAGGAGCTCAAACAGGAGTCTTTGCACCTACCTTAAACCCTGTCCATTGGTGGGAAGGTAATTGGCCTCTGCATTTCCCTGCATAGTTTTCAATCCCTGTTGATTCAGCTCCGTGGACAGAATCTCTCGTGCCAGACATTCCCTCAGACAGGCGGCCAGTTCACCACTGACCCATTTGTCATATGTTAATAAGAAAAATCACCTAAGAGTGAACAGTAATACTACAGTGAGAATAACTATGTCCTCCCTGGTGCCTCCAAAAACCTGGGATGGACATTTTACTATGTGTTCAATAACTAAATTCTTGGCTATAGTTTCTTCAGATTTTGTTTCCTTTAAATAATTCTTGAAGCCTATTAAAATACTGGCATGTCTTTTTCTGTACTTTATGTACAGCTCTTCTGAGAAACCACCTTTCAAAGTTAATGAACTCAGGTGTTGGCAAATTATTGGGTTCCAAAATTCCTCCTTGTGTGCCCCTGGAAGAAGTTAGGGATTAGATCCTCTTTGAACTTCCAATATCTAAAATTCACATTTCTGAGCCTGTCATTATTAAGGCCTTCTTACAGAGTCAAAGGAGAGAAATCCTGAGACAAGGATCAAACAATCTGCCACATTTTTTAGCCCACTCTTAATAAATTGCCAACAGCCAATGAGAGAGTCATTACAGCATCAATATCAATTACTAATGGAAATGATTATTTACAGTTAAACTTTCTTCAAAGACCATTCAAATCAACTCACAAAGAAAATGAGGAAGAAAGCTCAGATTTGAGTACACTGATTTAAAAGAAGAAATTATGGATAAATTGCCATTTTACTGTGCTCTGCTTTTCTGTCTCATTTGACATGTGCAAATGAAAGTCCTTTACCCCAGTCTCCTGTTCTCTGAGCAATATTTTACTTTTTTCTTTAACCAAAAACCTAATGATGTGAGGAGAGTATACTCCAGCATTTCCATAGGAGGCAACTTCAGATCCTCAAAGGAAATACTGCTCTAGCCAATTGCTATATACTATCAAACTTCCCACTGCTGACTTTGAGAAAGTAGAAAAGGCCAAAAGCTATTTGAACCAAGGTTATTATTCTAAAACCAGCACAGTCTGGCTGGTGGAATGAAAACTGCTCCTTACTGGCACTGATGGATGGTGCCCTGCTGCCAGTGAGATGGATGCAGAAACATCCATTCTCACACTCCTACACAGTGCTAGTGCTGCTAAACACGATGTGCTGGTCAGCCTGAGAGAGCTGGCATGGACACACTCTAAAGCAAACCACAGTTCCTGGGGAAATGCAGGAAAGGAAATTAAAATAATCTAATCAAACCCCACCTTCCTACCATGGAGGAAATCTTCAACAAACTGAAAACCTTCATCCCCCAAAGAGTTCTTCCCCTGAATCTGAATATCATATTACTTATTATGGCCCTTGATGTTTCATTATCACTACTATCCATTTTCAGCCATGTATTGTATTATATGGAGTATATATATGAATGTGTATAAAATAGAACATATAAAAGCGTATCTATGTACCCATATATTTCATAATTTTTCATTATTATATATATGAGTACATAATAATGCATGTATACAAGAGATAACAGAGAAAGTTAAGGATTTAGAAAAGATTACTGAGAGTGCAAAAGAAAAAAGAGAAGTAACTTGAAACACTTGTTGCACCAAGATCTCTACAATCTTTATTTATCTACAAATTTCTAAAGGAACAAACTACAGTTTTGCAAACCAGTGAGGGAGCTTCACAGTCTGTGCATTCCCAACTCCCTTTTCAGCTTTCTGGATCCTCATTCTTCTCCTTAATTTTTCCTATAAATCTCCCGGTTCTTCACTCGCAGCTTGTTGACCTGTTAATGTCAGTCCGTTCCTCGGCTTCCTCCAGATGATGATGGATCTTGAGGGACTTGGAGAGATTGGCTGATCCCAAGTAGGACCCACAGCCATTGGTCAGTATGATAAAGGCAAGGGTCATTTTCAAAGAAAATAGGCCCTCAGAGGTTCATGTCATGAGTTTGCTGTAGGCAGACGGTGGGAAGGACGTCCACTGGAATAGCGTGAAATCAGTAATTTTGAGTTGGGATCACACAGGGACACAAGATAAAGGTGCTTCTGTCCCTGTCACATGTGAAGTGAGCAATGACTTCCTAAAATGTACCAGTCTGAAAAAGGGGCCTCACAGAGCCCCTTCACTTGTCATGAAAATGCCTGTTCTATACCGGGCTCAAGAATCCAAAGCAAACGCTTCTTTAAGAATCCCAGCCCAGGCAGTTATTTTTACAGATGCTGGTGTCACTGCTCCTTGGAGTAGGGTTTCAGCAGAAAGGAGCTAGAGTTTCGCTGACATCTTATGAAGGAGAGCTTTGAGCTCTCCGAGGAGTGAGTGAAACATTTCTCTGTACCAGCTGCACAGGGAATATGATATGAGCCAAATATAAGAACTGAGGGATTTATACATTTGCTTCAGACATTCTAAGTTAATTTTAAGAAATCATTCTTCCTGCACACATGCACACACATGTACTCACACCTTCATGTGCCCACACACCATTCAGTGTGTGCTCTAACATTTTCCTTGGGATTTCCTTGGTCTTTATGGCTGTGTATAACCTGAAGTGCTTCCTGAGAAGAAATCTTTACATGATGGACAGAGTGACTACTTTTCCCACAAGCTTTTCTGAACATGACTACCATGATCACCCTCATCTGCCCTGTTTGTTTACATCACCAGCTGTCTTTGGTAAGAAAAATAAAACTCCCTTGGTATAGGAAACTGAAAACTTTTCTCAGATTTTCTGATCAAAAAGGGCCAGGAAGCGAATTTCTCCAGCACTTTTTTTGCTCTGAGATGTGTGTTTCCTTCCTCTGCAGCCAGATTGAGGTTGTAGATATGCTCCACACATGCCTTGTCCTTTCTGGAATACCGTTGGAGGGAAGTCTCCTCCATGGCATCGATGTTATGCAGGGAAGCAGTGGCATCACATGGTAGGCAGGGCACAGGTAGCACTGATAAATGGCTGCAGCAGTTTTTTTGTCCCTTCAGTCTCTATTACCAAAGGCCTTGCAAGCCTTAGCTTGGCAAAACTGTGTGGGAAATGTTACTGAATTCTACGATGCAAGACATCACTTATCATCATTCTCAGAAGCGCTTTGCTATCCACCCATTAGAGCATCTTGTAAGTGCATTTGTAGTTTTGGTCACTCATCCCTATGGAAGGGGGTTTCTCCCCATGAGCGGAGGAACAACAACCTTTTCTCATTGTCCATAGCAGGAATATTATGGATGTCTGAACAGCTGGTTTTGCTGAGTTCCCAGTATTTGCCCACAAAGATGCCCACAAAGAAGCTGGTACCTTCTACCCTCAGGAGATACTAAACTCTTCAAATTCATGAGAAACAGAATTGTGGAGAACACTGCATGTCTACTTTTACAATGAATTATGTAGTTATAATCAAAACCCAATAACTACAGAGAAATCTGTGATGTCAGACAAGACTATCTACACAGAAAGGCAAAGATAACTCCATCCCAGGCCAACAGAAAGATGTACAGATTTTTATTTACCCAGCAGTGCCCAGGGAGAGTGAGATAGATCCCCCTCCAATATGCAAAAAAGAGACAATTTTCTTTCCACTCCGAGTCTTTTTTTCCGCACATCAGATAGGGAGAGCAGAGTAGCAAACATCTGCAGGCTGGTATCCCCGTGCTGCCCTCATGCCACACCTGATGACTGGCACAGAACACGATTTTGTGCCATCCCCTTGTCCACTCAGCAGTAACACAGCAGAAGGAAAGAATATCCAAGAGCTACATAATTTTTCGGAGGAAACAGCAGAGAGAGAAAAAAAGCATTACACAATATTTATACCAGCCTGAGACAACCAATGACATGCAGGACATTCGACTGGGAGGGCACATCCCTGTCCATGCCTGCCTTGGGAGCACACAGACTGTCGAGGCTAAAGGCATCAGGGATAATAACTTGCCTCTGAAGGAGAATAAGCAGGGGCTTTTCAGACAAGAGACTTTGACTCACTTGTGTGTGTATGCAAACACGCACATGTTGTGAGCAGTCAAACCTGCTGCTAAACTGGAATTTCTTGCTTCCCAAATGCTGTGCAAAGTCCACCCTAGGACTGCTTATCCCACCAGAAAAAAAAAGTTCTTCTTCTCCATCAGCATATTTGTTAGGAAATACTACCTCTATCTATACTGATGGTTCAAGCCAAAACAAATCCCACCACAAGGCCTGTAGTGACAGCACAAGGGACAGTGAATATAAATTCAAGAGGGCAGATTCAGTTTAGACACAAGGAAGAAATTTATTATGATGAGGATGGTGAAACACTGGAAAGAGATGTGTGTGTGCCCCAATCCTGGAGTGGGGTTGGGTGAGACTGAGTAACCTGATCTGATTGAAGATGTCTCTGCTTCTTGCAGGGGGATTAGACTAGGAGACCTTTAAAAATCCCTTCCAGCTGAAATTCTGAGCTCCTGTAGCGCTAAACATTGCCTTGTGCTTTCTCACTTTCGGTATGTACACTGTGGCTACGCTGGGGAGCGTTGGGCTAAAATATCACCTCTTTATGGCAATCCTGAGGAACTGTTTGTGAATCACAGGACTGGGCCTTCGAAAAACTGGTTTATGTCTCCTCAATTATAACTCACAAAGTGCCAGAATTTTCTCACTTGTGTCCAGTGAGAAGATAAGAGGCAGTGGGCAACAACTGAAACACAGGAAATTCCTTCACACATCAGAAAAGACTTTTTGCTGTGAGGGGGGTCAAACATTGGAGTTGGGTGTTCAGGTGGTTTGGTCTCCATCCTTGGACACATTCAAAGACACAGCCAAGTCTTGAGCAACCTGCTTTAGTTCTCCCTATATGAGGAAGGGTGAATTGAAAGCAAATGAACAAGATAGAATGTTTCAGAATGTCTTGAAGACAATGGTGCTTGAGAATTTAATAAAGCTTTTTTTTCTTGAGTTGTTTCTGTAACACAAAATTACTGTTGAATAGAAAAGAGCTCTTCTTGACCACACATGTATCTTTTATAAGCCAAATGTCATCTCCATCTGCACTAATACCTGAGGGAATAGCTCCTAAAAATGTCTGAATTTGGCTTAGTAACTCTGATTTTATTCAACAAGAAGATATTGGACTTAGAAGTAGGACAACTTGCCTTCCTGAGTCCTATCTATTTTGGATGGTTCTTCTTCTTCTTTGACTTACTTTCCAACAAGCTTCCTACCTGTCAACACTGACTGGTTAATGAGTGGGTTTAAAATAGATGAGAAATGCTAAGATTTGTGTCTTACAAACCAGCCAGAGTGTGTAGCTTTTCAAACATGTTTGTCATTCACTAGGTACCTGAGACACTGCCAAAATATCTTCAGTGGTTGTTATTGCACCTCTGCCAGTCCAGCTGAGGTCAGCTAAAAGGTTAGATTTATAATAATAAAACAAGACTAGCAGAAGAGTGGCATAGGAACACTGAACCAGAAGGAAGTCTCGCCCTCTTCTACTGTAAATCTCAACATTGCAAACACAGGGAAACACCAACTTTCTAAATTCTAAATTAAATGCAACTCTGATTGCCTTCTCTATAGCTCTGTTTAAACTTATTATTGCCTAAATAAATGTGAGCTGTAACTGTTCTTAAATGGTCAGTGTTAGGTGGTTTGTTCACTCAGCAGCAGTCTCAGTCTGAGGAGATGTGCCTTTCTGCTGCCTAAATCTTTTGGGATCTAGGTTAGGCAGAATGTTAGCTAAAAATCTCTGCAGTTCCAGGACTTGTGATCAGATGTGTGGTGCAGGAATGCCTGATGGTTACAGCACACGCTGAAACAGGGAACTAGCTTTTCTGAGGGCACTCACTAGCACAAGTGGCCATCAAATAAAATGCAGTGGCAATGCTCTAATCACTGGGATAGAGCCAGCTTCACGTGGAACAGTATTCAGTTTTCAAGATTTGTTGACCAGGAGAGAAGCAGACAAGACAATATGGTCAGCAGACCTGGGTTTGCAGCCAGCAGAGCTGACTTTCCTGAGCTCACTTTCCTGCTAAGATGCAAGGTACTGTGAAGGAGACCTGAACCCTAAGAATGCCCAGCAAATTGCACCTGTAGTATATAGAGGAAAAAAGGCATCATGATGGAAAAATTCTGAAAGAGTCAATACTGACCAGATCAATGTTAACACAGCACGGAGCATGGAAAGAGTGGAATTGTTAAGCACTTCCAGTTCAAATCAAATAAACCCAGGTTATATAAACCAGTCACTGGCAGTCCAAAAGGTTTCAGCCCAGCTCACACGGCAAACAAAATTTTTAGAATAAATCCAGAATACCAAAAGCTATAGTTGCAAAAGACAAGACAAAGCCAGAAAAGTACAAGATGGAACCAGAATTAAATGAAGATATGAGGAGGCTGCTTACAGATTATCAAAGGAGACTTGAATCTCCGAAGTAAGAATTACAGGCCATTATGCCCAGAAATTTCTTCAAAGAACAGGAAGAATGACTGTACCAGTTTTTGAAGCAAGCTCATGGACCATAGATCTATGTCTTTGTAATATGACATAGCTGGCCTGCTGGTAAAGAGGGGTTCTTAAAATATCCAATCTATCCTTCTGTAGAATGATCTAAATTCCACATGAAAGCCAGGTAACTGTCAGGATGCCTTGTTAGCAAAGGGCTCAGGAGCATGGAGCACTCTCTAAGAAGAAAGGCAGTTGGGACCAGTAATTCATATACTTATGTAAAAGACAAAACTGGGACTAAATGTAAATCTCCCAAGAATATTATTGATGAAGACCAGCTTGTGCTACAGTTCATGCAAGGCAGCAGCAGAGATGCCCATCCTCTTTCCTAATCTTGCACTTGCCTTCAAGAACTAATACCTGCAATTGCTTGTGTATTTATAATTTAGCCTCCCTCTACATAAAAAGGGAAGCAAAAATTCTCCACACAGGGATTTTGGATTTTGTCTCCACACAGAGAATTTGGAAAATGGTCTTTCATACACATGAAGTCTTCTCTTTCCAGCAATAACACTGTTTCATGCATAGACTAAAGCCACTTAGTCCATTGAAGAGGTTCTGAAATGGACATGTGAGAGCAGAAAGGTGGGTTAATGTGACTGAAAATGGGCAGTACTGCAGGTGCAGCCAAGGTGAGCACTGAACACGCCTCCTACTGGCACAGCAAATCATAGGTAACTCTTTGGTGACATGCAGGATGCCATTTCCTTCACACGTCCCAGCAGCTGAGTGACTCCAGTTTCAGAACAGCTCAGTGAAGTAAAAAGGCTTAGAAGTATCTGAGTAAAGTGCAGAAAGCAGAGGGACAACAGGTGGCAAAAAGAGCCAGAGAAGGACAGAGAGGTGCATGGAAGGGAAACTACAGTTGCTAGCTTGGCATTAGTATTAAGGATGCAAATGACTCAGGAAAAGAAGTCAGGTGGCAGGTTCCTTAGTTGACCCCCATCTGTCACATTGGAGAGGTGTCAGAGCATAACTGAGGTGGGGCTCTCAGACACTATAAATGGAAAGAACAACTAAACTGTTTTGCCTGAACTTTGTGAAAATATTTTCTGTGCATCCTAAGCTGGAAAGGCTGTTTCACTCATCACTGCTTCCTCAGGCATGCAGGATTAACTTCTGTATCCATGTTGCCAACTCCCTGATGCTCCCTCAGGGATTTCTCCAGCTCTCCGTATCCCCCTGAAGCAGGGTGACCTCTAGAGGCCTCTGGGCAGAGCAGGCACACAATGAGCCCTGCACGTTTGCAAACCTTAGACATTGCCTATCAGTGCTCCTATCTGAGGTCTTTCTGTATGTTGGATCATGCACTGTCAGCAATATGGTCTTGTCTTCCAGAGGGATTCCCAGGTAAGTAGAACTAGGCACTTCTACAGATTTTTTCTTTTCTCTCTTCCATGAGAAAGACAGGATCTTTTTCAGTTAGTTTCTCCTGGGGTTTGAATAGACTTGTAGGTCATGGAAAAACTGAATTGATAAATGTGGTTTGTCAGAATTCATGGAGTAGAAGTTTCTCTCTGCACCACAGGAATACTTTCTGTATCTGCCATGGAGAATGAGTGCAAAGACTATAATGGAGTGAAAGAAATCTGAAGTCTACTAGGGAAACATAGGAAGCTTTCTAACATACCATGGGAAGGAAGAGCTAGGCTGGCATCATTACAAGGTGTAAGATGGATTTATAAGGCTCTTTGTGACTGAAAGCTGATCAGCTCTAAAGAAACCTCTCATCACTCTTTCAGATAGCAATGACAGAGACATGCAGTTTCTGCTTTCTCATCCTCACTACTGACAGCAGACCAGCCCTAAAATTACTGGTGTGCTGGAGAGTTTGCATCTTGGGGGCTGATAATTAAATACTCATTTTGATAATTCTTTCTTAGCCATGCAGACATTGAGCTGTTGGGTGGAAGTTTCCAGCAGAATGAGCAAAGCTCACTGGAAGCTCACTTTGCCCTTTGGAAGGAAAACCCATGCTATGACAGGGATTTCTACACACACTGGCTGAGGGACCACTGGCAACCTTCAGCACTTCCCAGGAAACCCCAAGAGCTCCAGTGGCAGGCTTTTCTTTGAAAGTTTGAAGAGGATTTGAGCTAAAGTTTTTGGACATCCCCGACCTCAGGCCTGGGTATAGCCATGATCTGCATGCCATGAGTAAGCAGATCTGCCTGAGTAAGCAGATGAGAAATTCCCCTGCATTTGATTTACACACACACATTCCCAACACCCCTCACTTTCCCCCATACCACCCTGTCCTCCACCTTCTGCCCTCTGCACTCTCCTGTATCTTTTCATGTCAGAGCCAGTGAGAACATTGATCCCACTCAAACCTCCCCACACTGTGTTGATTTTAGAGTTCTGCTTTAAATGCTCGTTCAGTTCTCTCCCTTCCTATCTTATGCAGCACTGATTTCACAGACCAAGCAGCTTGGGTTGCAAACTGCCAAATCAAATTTATTGGGAACAACAATTCCCACAATTCCTTTTGGTCTTCTTCCTGTAGTGAATTTAACCCCAACAATCTTAAGTTTCTAGGTGTGTGCAATTGATCTTCCTTGACCTTGTTTATTTTATTTTCTTTTTTTTCTTTTTTTTTTACCACTGCTGAAAATTGAGCTGGTTTTTTCACACAGTTATACAGCACATGCAGCAGACCTTCCTCCTGATGGGCAGTTGTCAGTTCAAGAGTCCACCTCTTCACAAGCGACACTTCATTGTATTTCCCCATCTGTGTTTTTAACTGTTTTGAGTTTTGTGTGCTATGTTTGGCATAGCACTGTTTGCTGTGTGTCATGGAAGCCTTCTGCAATTCTAACCTGTCAGTCATTGTCCTTACTACCTAGAATAGCATAATTTCCTTGGAAACATTGAATTCCTTCCTCTTCAACACTGCTCTGATTTACTTCTTGCTGAAACAACATAGGCCGCAGCACAAATAACATTTCTCTTTCATTTTGTGTCTTTCAGGATTATTTATGTGAGTGAGAAGCTTTCTTTTGATCACTGGCTAAAGTGTTATAGAAGGGTTAAGCAGTTAGAAATCAGATGACAAATAGCTGTACCATGGCACAGGTCCACAAATATTTTATAAAGCAAAACTGTCCAAAGAGTAATAGTGACAGAGTCCTCACCAGTAAAAAGCGAAGCAAATGAAAACTACTGCACATGATGTGCATCCAAATGAATCTACTCTTTATTCCGACGTATTGAGGGGGTTGAAAATATCAAATATGGAAGAAAGTGACAGAGGGTTCACATTTTGTGCAGCCCTCAGGTCACTTTGCTGCCTCATGGCATCCTCACTCTTCCTCTTCTATCTTCTTCCCATGCATGTCCCGGCTCTTGGCTCGCAGCTTGTTGACCTGGGACTCTGCAATGTCAGCCCGTTCCTCGGCTTCCTCCAGCTCGTGCTGGATCTTGCGGAACTTGGAGAGGTTGGCATTGGAGAGCTCCTCCTGTGAGGGGACAGGGAGTTGGTGGGGAGGAGTCCAGGGCAGGGATTTCACTCCTCCTGCACCTCGGCCTTGTGGGGCTGCAGCTCCTCCCTGGAGGGAGGCACAAACCTCCATCCCCCTCCCACCACTGCTCACACGTCAGCTCACCCCAACCTCCTCATCCTCCCCTTCCCAGAACCCCTCTGGGAAAAGCATCCCCAGGACTGTCATACATCAGGATCAGCTTTGTCACTTGGATTTGGCACTTGTGCTCTTATTCTCCCACTAAGTGCTGCCTGATCATCAGTGTCACTTATCAGGTTGTGAAAGACCCTGAAGCATTCTGCTGCTGATTATTAGCAGAGATTCAGGAAGTGCTCAGTGAGTGGATGTGGCCCCTGGGTTTGTTTGCTCTGACCTCCTGTATGAAACAGGCTGTAGAACTTCCCTCAGTCCATCCCTGACTGCAAAGTGCCCAGAGCTCACCGAGGCCTGATGACACAACAGCAAAACAGTGAGGCCAAGGCTGTTGTGTCTTGGGAGTTTCTTTCAAGTCCCTTTCCTGGTGTTCTGGCTCATTCAATGCATGTGCTGCCCCAATGGAAGGTGGCCCTTGCCCATTCTTCCAGCAATACTTACAGCTTCCTCAGCCTGTCTCTTGTAGGATTTCACCTTCATTTGCAGCTTGTCCACCAGATCCTGCAGCCTGAGAACATTCTTCCTGTCTTCCTCAGACTAGAGGGGATGGTAAAGGAGGAAGGAGAAGGAATTCTTGGTTCTGCATCACACAGGGGTAACAAATCCCACTGGGGATGGTGTGTGCAAAATGAGACTTACTGGAGCCCAAGGAGGCCTCCAGCCTTACCTGGTAGGTGAGTTCCTTCACCCTCCTCTCGTACTTGCGCACACCCTTCACGGCTTCAGCGCTGCGCTTCTGCTCAGCATCCACCTCCCCTTCCAGCTCCCGCACCTGCAATGAGAAGCCCATCCCTGCAGCTTCCCTGGG
>JAWWES010000042.1:9416941-9427693 GCA_035583135.1 Lophotriccus pileatus
CCTGATTCCCTGCTCTGAATTGTCCCTTTCACAAAGGATTCCTTTGCGTGTACCACAAAGACGGATGTCTTGGCATCAAAAGGCTTGTTCTGGGCTGCAATCCTCTCCTTCTCCGATTTTCGGAGATAAGGACCTGCCTCCCCAAAAACAGCCATCTCAGCATCTCCAGAGGCCATGGCTGCACTCTATTGAAAGCTTGTCAGCAGAGAAGTCTGGGGGGGAGAAAAAGAGTTGTAGATCACTGAGAAAAATAATATAATCTAGATCAGTGAGAAAGCTCCTTGCTCTTTAACTAATAAATTGCTAATTAATCTCCAAGATAAGCTCTTAAGAAGAAACCAATTAAATCCACTTCAACTTGAAGTTAAAAATAGCCTAGTCTGACTCAAAAGTAAGACTTAGTCTTCTACAACATGTAGGTCTTGTAACAGTAAATAGAACATCTTCTGAATATTGAGAACAGTTTGGTAACTCACCTCAGTGAATTCTGACCAGATTGAAGTTTTTCATATAAAAGAATCTACAGGCAGAGAAAATCCCTCTCTGATCTGGTCCTTAATTAGAGTCTTCAGAAGAGTACTTTCTTGGAAAAATAATTGCCTTTTGTGTTAAAAATGAAAAATTACTTCACTTTTTAGATCCTCCCTATTTTCAATTATGTAGCCTAAGCAAACTCAGCAGAAATATAATAGGTGTTATGAAGAGAAATCATGCAACTGTTTAAAAGTTCTCTCCTGTAGATAAGGAATGTATTACTCAGTGTGTTACCTTTGGAGAAGTCCTGGAATCTGGCCAACCCTGTAAAATAGGAATGGTGGTTGTTTCTTATTGCTGAACAGAATTCCAAAAAGTGATTGTAGTTGAAAATACAGACATGCATAGAAATTACATTGAAAACATGGGCACTCCCTCATGGAAATGGTTGCCAGAGGGACGAGAAATGGAGCAGAATAGTTTAAGGATATTTTCCTCTTTCTTCAAGCTCACAAAATGCATGCACTTACCTTGAAGCCTTCTGTGGAGACAGGCTAGACGTGTCTCTGCAGATTTTATAGCGTCTTGTCTGCAGATGCTCTGGATGGTCCCCCTTTTTTCGGTCAAAACATTTCTGGCAAACCTTTTTTGGCAAAGCATTGTCTGGCAAACTAAGGGCATAATTGTCCCTTGATTTGAATGATATAATTAGAACATTTTTATATCTTACTGACTACGTGAATACATCTATAAATAATTCATCAAGAGTGTTAAGGAGAGAATCTGGACTACTCACGGCACTTGGAGAACTTGCATGGTTCTATTGCTGCCTTTCTCAGTGATTTGCTCCTTGACCCATGGTAGCTTCCTTGGTATGTTTTTCAGTCATGTAATGGTGATGAGAACGTCTGTGATGCTTTAGGAACACATGCATTGAGAGGAACAGGGAAAGTGTGTCAAACCCTAGCAAATAATTGGTGTTAGGAGGCACTTTTCAGTGGTATTTTCTAAAAAGCAGGAAGTAAGAATGTATCAGCTGAAAGGGTTTGAAATACAGTGAGTTGGAAGTCTGAACCCAAGTAATGGGAGACTACTTTGAAATGGAGCTCTTCAATAGATTCCTGAGCTGACTTTTAAGGAATCAAATGTTGCAAAGGAGTGGTTAGGGTTGCTTATAGAATCACCAAGCAAGGTGGCTTAAAGGATTACCATCAAAGGCATTATCAAAAGGGAGTTCAATATAAATTTGCAAAAGCACAGCAAAGTTTGATGGCAAAGTTCACTCTATTACTTCCTACAAAGATCAAGAGAAATCATTGAAGAATCATTTTTGAATGATTTACACAACTGGAAATGCAAAGGATAAGGGTAAAAAAGGTAAGAAAGATCCTTCAAGTGAGTCATGAGGCTCACAAAGGGCCCCCTTTCTTTCTAAACTCCTGATGGAATCCAGGTGCAGCTGAATCCAATTTTAATGCCATATGTGGTCAAGAGTTTATGTCTAGAGGTTTTAGCAGCACTTAATCATTGACTAATTTAGCATTTATAAAGTGATTCAATGGGATTTACTACAATTACAATAGTGACTTCATTATAGATCCCAGATGGCAACATTCAAACTACACTTGCACGAGGGTTGATCTTGAGGAGTGGAGGATATCAGGCCAGGCCACTGTTACAACCCCACCCCAGAAGGGGAGGGTAACCCAGATTCTTAATAACAAATCCCTTGGGGTGGATTAGAGTGAAATAACACTGAATAATTGGTGTCTGTAAACATACATATGTAGGGTTTATTTTAGGACAATTTTGTTTCAAAGGTAAACAGCTCTTTTGCTGTTCTGGGTGTTATCACCTATAGCAATAATCTATAGCACTATTAAAGCATAAAAATAACACTTGAGGAAATGCATAAGGGAAAGAAAGGGAAAAAAAGGATAAAGGTGGAAAGATATATGTAGTCACCGCCCACTGAATCCAGCAATGAAACTTAGTAGTTGCAGCCTCCATGTCTGTTGGTTGAAGTGGTGGTCTTGATCTCTTGGGGCTGGGGGAAGCCCCCCACAAAACTCAAAGATGTTCTGAGTTATTATACACTTCTACCTCAGGTGGGAAGGCCTTGCACCTCCCCAGGGCAGGAAATTTTACAATGGATGATGTCTTGGACATGTCACCGAGTCTCTGACATCTCCTAAGAGAGCTGCAGCTGCCTGTTGTGTCAGCATCAGTCATGGTCCATCATGGTCCAACATTTGAGATGCATAGTCCAGGATAGATGCACAGAGTTATATAAAGGGAGGGCATTGGCATGATAAAAGGGATTCTCCCACCTTGCAGGACTTGCCTCTTCTTAGCCTCTTCCCTCATCTAGAAATACAACTTGCAGCCTCAGGCAGGCATCTGCACCCAGGATAGCTGGACAATGGCATCCACTTATCCAGTCTAAAGGTCTCCTGGCAGTATTCAGGGAGGGGTGGGCTTTGCTGGGTAAGAAGCTGCTTCTTTTCTGTTAGTAAAAGTCTTTTGGTGATCTTAGAATGTGTAAGTCATTAACTGTTTCAGTCTCTGACAGCCACATCGTCAGCTTCTGTGAATTTTTTGAAAATCAGTCTTCCAGTTTTCACAAACTTGAGAGTTCGTGAGCTCTGAGAAATCTCTGCAGATGCTGCAGGCCAGGAGAGCCCTGGCCTCACTTAGGACTGCTGTGACCACTGTTTAAAAGGCTTCAAGATGTTTAGTCATCCATACATTTCCATACTGACCACAGTCCAGGTTGGGAATTACCGGAGCTTCCAAAACTCTAGTAACAATTCTACTGAAGTTACCAAAACTCCAGCAACAATGGTACCATTCTACTTGGGCTACAATTCAGGTAGGGAAAGTTTCAAGGCTTTAAGCAGGGGATTGATTATTCCCTCTAACCTCCTCTCCTGAGATTCTCTTCCACAGCTGCTGCCATGTGTGTGCTAACTGGCAGTTCCCTGAGTGCAATGAGTTCCAGCCTTACGAAGTCTAAGTGCTAATTC
The DNA here is from genome assembly GCA_035583135.1 of Lophotriccus pileatus. Taxonomy (NCBI): domain Eukaryota; kingdom Metazoa; phylum Chordata; class Aves; order Passeriformes; family Tyrannidae; genus Lophotriccus; species Lophotriccus pileatus. The sequence continues at coordinate 9,420,442 of JAWWES010000042.1, forward strand.
TGTTGCTTATCTCCCCAGCTTCCCACTACATCCTTCATCCAGTCATCAGGTGTTTGCTGCAGCCTGAGCAGCCATCTGGGATCATATTTATCACTAGTTAATCCTTGCTTCCAGCACTCATCATTGTCTGGCCAGTAATTACTTTGCGATGTTGACATTAGCACTGTCTAAGAATTTCTGGCGTAACTTGCCTGGTGCTGGTGCCCTTACAGCAGATGTCCACATGGCTGAAAATCCCTCTAAGGCAGAGGAGACTTGTGACTTTCTACTCGTTGTAGAAATCCTCCTCCACTACTTTGTCTTGGTCAAGTGGTCCATGACAGACTCCATCACAACATCCCTCATTTTCCTCCCATCTCTGACAGAATGTTCTGCAGCCTCATACTGGAGCATTGCACAAGCGAGGAGCACTTTGACATAAAGCATAAATCCTTCTCATTTCCCCTGTCTATTCCTCCTAAACAATCCCATGTCCACGTTCCAGTAGTGCACACTATCATACATTATCTCCATAATTCTCTTCCTGTTCCCCTTCTTCCTAGTAAAATTCCTATATTTGCAGCTATTCCACTGTCACTTCTCAGCTTTTGTGCTTTTCCCATAACAAAACTGATTTCAGACTCCTGTCATCAGGTTAGTAGTCTCATTGCAAAGATTTCTTTCCTTCTTAGTCCTCAAACACAGATGTCCAAAAATCTAGAAGAACTTATAGAACTTATAGTTTCCAAACACAGTGTGGAAACTCCTACTTAAAAATCCATTTGGATATCACAGGACTGCCCAATGACTAATGCAATGCCATGGTATTGAAAGGGCTTATGGAGAAATCCAGGGAACTACAGTGCAGTGATGAGTGCACTGGACAAATGTGTACTGGGACTCAGAAACCCCCCATGCCCTGGGCTGATCCCCCAGCGTGGGCAGCAGGGCAGGGGGACAAACTTTTGTTTTAATTCATAGAGATTATCAGTCCCACTGAAGTGATAAATTGCTGTCACATGGCCTGTTGGGCATTCCAGGCTCTTGCAGAGGAATACTCTGTAATTTGAATTACCAAATCCAGACTCCATGAAGATTTAGCTCCACAGTTCTCACAGTTCCATGAGCTAGGCCATAGAAAACCAGCCAACTTCTTCTCTCCAACCATGGGGCAGCCAAGATGACACCTGTCCTTGGGAAGAGGGACCTGTTGAAAAAGGCAGCCATGTCCTCAGGCAAAACAAAGAGAGAAATGGATCCTGCCAGCCACTGACATTATGCCACTTCTGTTTCAGGGTCTAGAGTCCAGTAGGACTAGAAGCAAATCAGAGCACAGCCAGAAGAGGCAGAATCAGAGAAATCCCCGGATAAAGATGGTCCTGCACAGACATAAGGTGTGGGCAAAGTGCTGGTTTGATGACATCCAGGCATGCTGAAAACAGGTCCCATCCCACTTTCTGTAAGTCCCTACAATGTGATTTCCCTTCCCTTGTGTTCAGTGAGCATGAGCTGGGGAGCTCTGGGGAGGATGAGGGGAACTCATGAACACTGGTGAAGCGTGAGAGTGGAGCACTGTCAAAGCTTTTGAGTTTGTGGCCACATGGAAATCTCACTCTCTGGTCTGCTTCTTAGAGCAGCAGCAGCCTTGTAGTTTGTCTAGTTAGAAAGAAAGTCCAAGACCAGTATCTCTATGTAATTGGCACAGAACCAACCACCTTCTGCTGGGTCCATCCTCTACCCTGGACCAAGCTGACCAGGACCTCCTGTCCAGTTGCAATGCCAGCAAAAGAAGTATGAATGCAAGTCTCCATGCTCCTTTTCAGGCTCACTGGTCTTCTTTTCTGCCCAGAGAGAAACAAAAAAAGCAAACCCAGTTAGAACGTGAGAACCAACATGCAAAGTTCAAGAAGGAATCTTCATGATCATAGGCAAACTAACTTGAGGAATTTCCTTCCACAGATTTAAAAATCCTGGTCATGTGGACACTCAGACAGGTATATTGCAAAAATCTCTGGGCTGCACCTCAGATCCTGGGGGCAGTTCTGGGCCCCTCACTGCAAGAAAGACATTGAGGGGCTGGAGCGTGTGCAGGGAAGGGAACGGAGCTGGGAAGGGGCGGGAGCACCAGGAGCAGCTGAGGGAGATGTTGGGGCTCAACCTGGAGAAAAGGGGGCTCAGGGGGTGCCTTCTCTCTCTCTGCAACTCCCTGACAGGAGGGGGAAGCTGGGGGAGATTGGGATCTGCTCCCAGGGAACAAGGGACCAGATGAGAGGAAACGGCCTCAAGCTGTGCCAGGGGAAGTTTAGGTTAGATATTGGGAAAATTTCTTCATTTGAAAGGGTTGTCCAGCCCTGGCACAACTGCCCAGGGCAGGGGTGGAGTTCCTATCCTGGAGGGATTTAAAAGATATGTCTGGACATGGTTTAGTGTCAGACTTGGCAGTGCTGGGGTAAAGGCTGAATGAATGATGTTAGAGGTCTTTTCCAACCCACATGGAGACCTCACAACAGCTTCATATTTCTGAGAGTACAGGCAGCAGGGAAGAAATTATTCAGCTGGAGGAGCAATTGTTCTGATTTCTTTTCCTGCTTTTATTTCTGCAAGCTCTTTCTCTTTAGGATGCTGAGACACCACCATCATCTCTTTCACTTCTCCTGTGTCTGCTAAATTGTTTGGCATTCCAGAATAGTGAAGAGTAGTCATTGCCAAGTCCTTCCCCTACGTATCACTTAGTATTTGCAGCAATGTTTCAGAAAAGGATGTGCTTTCAGCAAAGATTGCCTAAATTCACTTCCATTGGGAAATTAGTATTTAGTGTCAGTGCCATCATATTTTAGGGAAAGAAAAAAATTATTTTGTTCAGTGTCTTGATTCTGCCTTAAAAACATGTATGGCAATGTGAGAACTAGCTATTGAAAATCACTTTCTGGTCTAATGCTTTTTCTTGCCAGACCCTGTAAGTCATACAGAGTAAAGTAGTATCCCCCAAATATAAATGCAACATTTCAATTACAGAGTTAGGCAATTAACATATAGCATTTTTGAGGTAAAAAAACACCATCACCACAAAACAGCAGGGACTGGGCTAGTGACAGACCCTTTCCTGGGAAATACAAAAATTATGTAGGTTAGAACTACAAAGTGCAATGATGTAGGAAGGAGTCTGAAGTTTCCTGACTTGCTCATGATTTCCCCACTGCCAAAAAAAGGATTTCAGATCCTTGCAGGGCTTTCAGCTCTCAAGTGCTGTTGTTGGCCACACTGTTGTTAGGGTAGGGCTTGCCTAGAGAGATCAGTTTGCTCTGCAGCCTGTGATGGACAGTCTGATAGGGAACTCAGCCCCTGCTGCAGCAGCTTTTCTGCTGCCTCTGTGTAAAACGAGAGCTGCCAGGAATGTTAGCACAGGGCAAGCAGAAATGGTCAGAACAACACTCTGTAGCAACACTGCTCATCCCTGTACTTCTGCTAGGATGTGGCTGGACACTGAGCCCTGGAGATGGTAAGAGCACATTTTCCATGTTAAAAGGTTTATTTATCAATTCAGTGTTGCTCCATTAAGGTGCATGTTTTCAATATTATGTGCAGAATGTACTCGGTCCATAATTTGGATGCGACATCTGGTTGGGAAATTTGCCACTGAACTAACATTTCTGATAAACGTGGCTGAAGGAATGGGCTGAGAGAATTGCTGGAAGCAATATATGATTACCTAGGAAAAACTCCCGAGGGCCATAACTAACGAGACAAAAGCTGCAGGTTGAAAAGCAGTGTGGATCATTTATTCTTTCCTGTGGCAAATGTAAGCAAAAATTTCTGGGTCTAAGCATGAGCACCTGTGAAGACATGCTGATGTCACAGGCTGGCCATGGAGGGGCTGTAATGGTCTTGCTGTCCCCTGCCCCTTCTGCTCTATTCAGACATTAATTTCTGCAGATCTTAATGCAGCTTCACTACAAGTCAAGGAAAGTCAACGCTCCTGTCCCAGGGGGAGTTTTAATGTTAAATTTGTTTCTAAGGTGCTTTCCACAGACTGGTATTCTTCGAAGTCCTCAGGAAGAGTTAACTGAACATGAGAGGCAAATAAACCCCATAATGTGGGATTAGAGGATGGGCAGCTTTCAAATGTGAACCACAGGTGCACATTACACACACTCCTCCTGTGTCCACAGCCAACAGCGGCGGAAGAGGTTGGGGCAGGAGATCCAGTCCAAGGAGATAACCCTTGGGATGCCCTTTCAATCCCCCACCAAAGGAGCTGAGGGGCTCCTGTTACAGAGCAGGTGAGTGGGATGGGCAGGCTGGCAGACAGCTGGGAAGAAAAGGTAATTGAAGCAGCAAGTAACCGTAAGTGGAGTAAGGAAGGGGAATGAAAAGAAAGTAAGGAAGAAGCATAGTATTAATCCCTTCAGGAAACTGTATCATAATCTAAAACAGGCTGCGCTTGTGAGATCAAAGGTCCATGTAGCCAAACTTTCTGTCTATGAAAGTGATGGCCAGGAAGGAGCATTCAGATAGAATGGCACTTCTCCCAAACTCTCCCAACTCCCAGTAATTTGTATTTATGGAGTCCCTGAGTAGAATGCAATGTCTGGGTATTTAACAGCTCATGGTGAATTTTTAACTGCTGAATTTGTCCAAGCACTTTTTGAACTCATGAAGTGTTCTCTGAACACTTTGCATGTTACTGTGATCCTCCGCTGACTGAGACTAACCCAGACAAAGCAAATATCCACATATGCAGTTCAATTCCCTTTGTTCTTATCTTTGACTGACTGTTACAAGCTTACATGTGTTTTGCACTTCAGTCAAATTTGCATATGAAGCCCCATATTTGAGGAGGTAAAAATAGAGATTAAACTGCAGAGAGATCTCCCAGGTGCCAAGGCAGATGGTGCTATAGGTAATCTGCAGGACATATTTATACTACAAGCATAGTATTTTCAAGGGAATTTTCTTTCCAACCACTAAGGCTTCTGTCACTTCAGAGACTCCACCACAACTCCCCATGTAACATTAGCAGATAGATTTCCTTGGTGGTCAGCCTAAACATTTCTTTGATTGCTCTGTGCATGCATCCCAGATGCCAAGGGAAGGATACAAACCCCTGCTCTTCCTGAAGGGCAAATCAGTTGTGTAAAACAGAGCAGCTCCAGCAGAAGACAATGACAATGACAGTGTCATGACAACCCACAGCCAAGGTGCCAAGGAGTGGTGGCCTGTGTACGAGGTCAGCAGCTGCAGATTGTAACAGTGAGAGATTCCCTACTCACCCTACTGAAGTCTGACTGGGACAGACCTCTCTCTCCATGGGCTTATCACAAAGTACTTATAAATATTTGAATGTATCCCAAAACAGAGTGAATACCTTGTCCAAAGGAGAAGAGGACATTTTTTACATCTCCATCAGGACCATGGTCTGGGAAAATGTATCCCAAATCTGCCGCAGCCAAAGATGCAGTGCCAACTTCACTTCATCACTGCTTAGCTGAGCAACACAGGCATTGCATTCCTCCAAAATCAGTCCCCTCAGTCCCTCAAACTTCCCTTTCTCCCTGAGAAGTGCCTCCAGGCAGTCAGTATCTCTCAGGGTGCAAAGTCTCAGAGCAGAGCTGTGTCTTGACCACACTGCAAAGACTGAGTTTCACCCATTAGTGCCCTGATGTGCGTATGGTGTTCTCAGTCCTACTTGTGTAAAAACTCTGAATTCAAGAGAATACATGTAGAAATGGGAAAAAGAAAGTAAGGACCTCTGTGTACACTCTTTTCCTGGTTATATGGCAGGTTCATTGGTAAATTCATGGTGAATTCAACAGTTGAGTTTAATTTTACTTCCTCAAGCTCTTTGTCAAGAAGTTTTTTCCTTTAATACAGAATATTTTCAAAATACTGTGCAACTGGAATGGTCAGCTCAGGAGATGCAGATGCCCCTCTAGCGCAGGAGTTCACAGGTCTGAGACGTGTGTTCCACTGGAACACAGGCACTGCATCTATTTTAAACTTTCTCTCTGAGATGGTCCTTTATGGCCACTTTGGAGCTGTGTTTCCCCTGGGGTCAGTCAGCACTTGGCAGCTGCCAGGCAGCCCAACCCCACAGACAGTGTCAGTGACAAAGGCTGTCATCCTCTAGGCATGGCAGTAGGTATCCCAGAGGAAGGAATCTTTGCTTTCCCTCCCCTGAGAATGATATTTGGATCTCAGAAATTTATCACAATTTATGGCCTCCCCAGGTGAATATTACTGTTAGTAACCTTCTCAGACTTTATAGCAGGATTGGTAACTGACTATGAAATGTAAACATTAAAACAGACATGATACTTATCACAGTTTCAGTTGCATAAAAGTTATTGATATACTTGGAATTTTTCTATAGAAGATCATATGATACCATCCATATCCACATAGTCCTTGAGAGGTGCTTGTCTAGAACGGATCCTTAGAAGCACAGATTAAAGGAGATTCTGTAATATTATAGATACTCTGTTTTACCATACAGTTTTCCTCACTCAAATATTTCCTTAATATTAACTCCAAATCCTTTTAACTTCAAATTAAGCAGTTACAGTGCTGGTGATAGAACCCTCTGTGTATCTTAATGAAACTTATTTTCACTTGTCAAGATTTTTTCATACTTCCACACCCAGATTTTACTTTGCTCATCTCTTGGCTTATAAAATTAATTTCTATCCATCCCTTTTTCTAAGTCATATTCTTCATACTTGTCATTCTGGCTCCCCTCCTCCTTACTCTTCCTTACAGGAATGTTTTCCTTTTTCAGAAGAAAGCTACAAAGTGTACTCCATTCAGAATACTTTAGGTTGTCTCTAAGAAAGCCCACTGCCTAAAGGGAGCAAACATAAAGGAGTAGTGCACCACATAAACTATACTTGTACTAATATTGGCAATAATTACATTCAATTAATATAATTAACTGAATAACTAAGTAATTTCTACAAGTGCTTGACCTTGTTAAATGTGTAAAAACTTGTGACCCCAACTGCTTTTCTTCCTGGCTCAAGGGACAAACCACATGAACTTCTGTCTGATTTCATCATCCCAAAGTATTATAATTCCCTTCATTAAATTTCCCACTGAAAATTACAAATATTTTCTCCAGTTTTCCAGATCTCCCTTTAAGTTTGATCCCGTTCTACCCCGCCAGACTGCTTGGAAACCCCTTTTTCCAAGGAACGCAGCATCAGTGTCTGCTTCTGTCACCGCAGGGTCTTTTCTTCCAGCATTGGTGACCAGAACATTCCTGGGTGTTCTTTGGCCC
>JAWWES010000042.1:9448959-9459979 GCA_035583135.1 Lophotriccus pileatus
TGGACTAGTCAAAGCACTTAGAGAACTTGGATTCAGGACTTATGGATTCTATTGCTGTCTTTCCCACCGACTCACTGCACAACCCAGGATGGATTGCTTGGTATGTCTGTCCCAGCTATCCCAGCTGTACAATAGATAAAACAGGATGTTAAAAGATAAATTATCATTATTAAAAACTTTTGGCGTTTTTGTTGGTAAAATCCTGAAAGCAGAGATGTAGGTGTAGAAGAGCTGAGCAGGATAACAGGCACAGCAGGATGGTCAGCCAAACACTGCAGCAAGGAGAGGCTGGGTCCTACCTGGGCTTTTAAGCTGATGCCTCTGACAGAGATGTGAGGTAGCTTTGGGAATATCAGGAAGAGTGTGCACACAGACGCCCAGAGGCATGTACATGTGTGCCTCTTTGCACACACTTCAGATTGAAAATAAGTGGGAGATTCTCCAAGAAATGTTATTGTGAACCTTGTGAGGGATTATATCTGCTGAGATTTCTGATCTGCAGGTTAATGCCAGTGAGCAAGAGACACTCCCTGCTTTTGCTGACAACTTCTTAGTTTATCCGGATATTCCCATGCCTGTAAACCCAGGAAGGGTAACTGATGGGGAATACCTTCCACAGGTTTTTTTCCCCACCTACAACTGATAGAAGAATCCTCTATTAAGTCATGCCTATACAAATAATTGGACATATACACAAACACATCATCTCAGCATGCAGTCCCAGATGCTCTTTACATGATATATCCTCAGCCCAGCTCTTCCATTTCATCAGATTGGAGGTGCCAGTGTGACACTCATCCACAAGAAGTGTTGGAAGGGGGATCTGGGAACTCCAAAGCCTCTAAGCCCAACCTCAGAGCAGGCGAAGGTCATGGAACAGATCATCTTGAGTGTGATCCCACAGCGTGTTCAGGACCACTATGGGACCAGGCCCAGCCAGCACAGGTTTAGGAAAGGCGGATCCTGCCTGACCAACCTGATCTCCTTCTATGACCAGGTGACCTGCTGGGTGGGTGAGGAAAGGCTGTGGATATGTCTTCCTGGACTTCAGTAAAGCCTTTGACACCGTGTCCCCAAGCATTCACCTGGAGAAAGTGACAGACATGGCTTGGGCAGGGGCATTTTCCCTGAGTTAAAAACATGCTGATGGCCAGGCCCAGAGAGTGGTGGATGGAGTTATATCCAGCTGGGGCCAGTCCAGTAGGGTTCCCCAGGGCTTAGTATTTGGCCAGTCCTGTTTAGTATCTTTACCAATGATCTGGATAAGTGGATCAAGGGCACCCTCAGCAAGTTTTCTGATGACACCAAGCCAGGTGGGAGTGTTGATCAGCTGGAGGGCAGGAAGGCTCCTGCAGAGGGGACTGGACAGGCTGGATCAAAGGGTCAAGGACAGCGGTGTGAAGTTCAATAAAGTCAAGTGCCAGGTCCTGCACTTTGGCCACAATAACCCCTCACAGCACTCCAGGCTGGGGAAAGAGAATCTGGAAAGCTGCTCAGCAGGAAAGGACCTGGGAGTGCTGGTCAACAGCCACTGAACAAAAGCCAGCATGTGCCAGGTGGGCAAGAAGGACAATGTCATCCTGGCCTGTATCAAAAATACTGTGGCCAGCAGGAGCAGGGAAGTGACTGTGCTGGGCACTGGTGAGACCACAGCTTGAGTGCTGCATCGATTTCTGGGCCCCTCACTGCAAGAAAGACATGTCCAGGGAAGGAAACAGAGCTGGAGAAGGGTTTGGATCAGCAGGAGCAGCTGAGGGAGCTGGGGGACTCAGCCTGGAGAAAAGGAGGCTCAGGGAGGACCTTCTCACTCTCTGCAACTCCCTGACAGGAGGATGGAGCCAGGTAGGGGTCAGGCTCTGCTCCCAGGACACAAGGGACAAGACAAGAGGAAATAGTCCCCAAGCTGTTCCATTTAGGTTTATGGGAGATTTAAGTTGGATATCAGGAAGAATTTCTCCTCTGAAAGGGCTGTCAGGCATTGGAAAGGGCTATCCAGGGAGGTGGTGGAGTTCCCATCCCTGGAGTTGTTCAAGAAACACTGGATGTGGCACTCAGTGCTCTGGTCTAGTCGACAAGATGGGGATTGGTCAGATGGGGTTGGATTTGATGATTTTGAAGGTCTTTTCCAACATAAAAGATTCTATGATTCTATTATTCTATCTGGACAGTCCAGCTGAGAGTGCTGGGCTACATCACCTGCCTTTGAGGACTGAAAAATCTTTGCCTTCCCAGTGGCCAATGACAAAGCCAATGTACTCAGAGAGCTCTTCTGGGTTTTTGCTGTGGTGCTGTGCAGGATGTGGACCCATCCTGTACACAGGAGTGCAGCACATGGCCAGGCAGCTCTGGGCAGGCTGAGGGAAGGTCTGGTTTGAATGGGAAGTGCTCAGTGAGTTGAGGTGTCTCTGGATGTTGACAATCACTCAGCAGTTCTTTGGAGATTGAATTTAGTGCCAGTAAGTCCCTATAAGCTAATGGTTGAAACATAAAGTCTTTTTTTGAAAGCATTTAAATCTCAGAAAATGGTTATTAAACAGGGCATGACAATGAAGGAGATGCTTTAATCCAGATGGCTTTTTAATATCTCCAAAGATGGAGATTTCACAATAGCTCTGGGAAACCCCTGCCAGTGTTCAGTCATCCACACAGGAAAAGTGTTTCCCAGTTTTCACAGGGAACCTCCTGTGTGTCTGACGGTTGCCCATTGCTTCTTGTCTTGCCACTAGGCACCACTGAAAAGAGCCTGATTCCATCCTCTGTGCACCTTCTCCTCAGGTATTTATATCTATGGATGAGATTCACCTGAGCCTTCTCTTCTCCAGGATGAACAGTCTCAGCTCTCTCAGCCTTTCCTTAGAGAGATGCTCCAGTCACTTATTCATCTTACTGGCCCTTTGCTGCACCCTCTCCAGTGGCTCTGCATCTCTCATATACTGGGGAGCCCTGCACTGGACACAGCACTCCAGGTGTGACCTCAGTGCTGATCAAGGGCAAGGATCACCTCCCTCTATCTGCTGGCAACACTCCTGGTGCAGCTAGGACACTGTTCACCTTCTTCACAGAAAGGACATGAACATGGCTCATGTTCAGCTTTGTGTCCCGCAGGACCTCCAGGTCCTTTTTTGTGATGCTGGTCAGCACGCAGCACATGCTGGTGCCTGGGGCTATTCCCCTCCAGGTTCAGGGCTTTGCACTTGCTTTGCATTATTGGAGCCCAGATTGACCTCAAGCCTCACCAGTCCTCAGCTGCACACTATCCTTACAGAGAAAACACTTAATATTAAATGGGTCTCAGCAATTGTAGAATCACAAAGACTCAAATCTTTACTGCTGTGTTTACCTGTCTTGCTAACTGAGTTAACTAAACCATGTGTGGGTTTCCAGCTGAAGACTCTTTGTGACATTAAAGCAAAGCAACTCAAGTGCACAGGTACCTCTCCATTCCTCCAGTAACTCCACACTTTGCATACAAACAGGATGAGGTTCCTGTACGTTCAATAGAATATCCATGGAGACAAGAATATATATGCTGGTTTAGAGACCAAACCATTTGCCACTTACTTCAGAGACTTGGCCTTCACTGTCTCAAGTACTGGACTATCCAATGGCAGGAAACCAGCCTCTGATCCTTGGAGAAGAATATGGATGTTAGGACTACAACCCAGCAGGACCCAGTTCTAACAGTGCTTCTGGCCCACTCTCACTGAAGCTGTTCTCAGTATCGTGCCACAACAGCTGGGTGGAAATAGGCAGCCTGAGGGCTGTGGAATAGGAGCTTGTGACCCTGTTCAGTAGGAGAACTAGCACCATTATCTCAAAGGTGTGAATCTGGCAGCTTTCCTATCACCAGAAAGAATCAGCACATTCCTTGACAGAAAGAAATGGCAGCTGTAAACCTAATCCACTGAAATGGGAAGGAACAGGTTCCCTGTCCCCAGAGTCAACAGGGAAGAAACTCTCTGCTAATCTGTTCTGCCTGGTCTGAGACTGCAGTCCTTGGGCTCTGACAGCCCAGGCACACTCTGGCTGCAGTTCCCTCCTCGGGAGGGAAGGCAGCCGTGGTTTAACTTACACAGCTCCTCTCTCTCACTGAGGTATCATTCATATGACACTGGTATAGTGGTTTTTACAAAAAAGGAGTCTCTAATCTGAAAAGGATGATCCAGATTTCACTGTAATTTAACTCTGTAGATCCCAAAAAGTTACATCAGGGAAAACTTTGCCATGTTTCTTATACCCAGGCAAAGCAAGGAGAAATCTGTCCAGGAGTGAATCAGTTGAAAGAAGTGCAAGTGTCTCAATGCAAAAAAAACAAAACAAGAATGCAATATTTCCTGGGGGCCATTAATTTTCTGCCAATCCTATTTCCATCTCTGCAGGCCTTGACTTCACTGGGACCAGAAGCAAACCATGGCACAGATAAAAGGAAGCAGCAGGCTGAAAGCCATCTCTGGATACAGACTGTCCTGCACAGCAACGTGGTGTCGGCAGGGCACACATTCCCCTGGAGGAGAAAGTCATGCTGAAAATAGATCCTTCTTGAGACAATTATCAGGCAGCTGCTCCCTTCCTGCCAGCCCTGGGGATGTGAGTTTTCTTCTCCCCATCCCAGTGGTTGGCTGAGAGGTGGGCAGTGAGGAGACAGACAATGTAACAAAGGGCAATAACCACAAATTGTTGCTTGAAAGTCTCCCCTTAGACACGAGGAAAATTCTCAGACATTAGGAAAATTCTCACTTAGACATAAGGAAAATTCTTGACTATTGAGTAATGGAGAGATGGCACAGGTTACCCATAGAGCTTGTGGAGACTCTGTCTGAAAAGCTTGGCTCACCAAAGCTATGACTAATTGGACCAACACCAGCAATAGATGTGCTTGAAGTGGAAGACTGAACTAAAGACCTCCAGATGGTCTGTCACAACAGCAGTTCTGTGGCTTTAATGTAGAGGTTTCCTCATCCATCCAAAGCAGACAATTGCTCAAAGCTAATCAGCAAAGGCATCTGCACCTTCACTTCTTGTGCTAAGAAAAAATTTTCCTGGGGTCCTGAAAAACAGCATTTCTCAAGTGGACAACTGGGCATGAGTCTTTGATTCCACTGCTTTGTTTGAGACAGTTAATTTCATCCAACTTGCAGAAGCAAATCCCTCCAGACCAGCAATCCCATAATACTGCTTCTTAAGTAATCCATCATCTGGAAATGTCCTCAGCAGCAGGAGGCTTTGCTTGCTTTCAGTCCTTGAAGAGGACATGCAGGCAGAGTCAGAGAGCTGTAGAGCTCACTGGGGCAGCAAAATGCATCCCATCCCATCACAAAGGAGTTCCACCAGGTGAGGAGTGGCAGGGCAGGCAGAGAATAGGAGTGTCCTCTTACTACCACAGGCTGGACACATTCACAGTGATAACTATGCTGGTAAGCATTTCCCCAGCCCAGGGCTTTAGGGATCTGGTACAAACATTTTTTTTCATTCTGAGTCACCAGGTACCATTTGTCAGAAAATACGGGTATGATACAGTGAGCTACAGCTAACATACCCTCTGTGGGGTATTTCTGACCATAACATAACATTGAAGGAAACAAGATTACATGATGTCCCTGCCCACATCAGGGGGATTGGACTAGATGGGCTTTAAAGGTCCCTTCAACCCAAACCCTTCTGTGATCTGTGTGATCCTGTGAATGGCAGACTCTCACACCCAAGACATTTGTTATCATCCCAATCTCCCCAGACACCCACCCTCCACATGATGCTCCACACAGGTGGTGAAGCCTTCTGGAGCACAAACCACCTCAAGCTGGTGAAAAATGTCATGTGACTGGACCAAAACCCAAATAATTTACACACAGGAAACTGTACTGAAAAGAATGTATTCTCTCTGTCTCTGCCAGCAATGAGAGACAGAAGCACCAGCACATTCCTACTATCTCTATATGAAGCCTAAGCCTTTGGCCTTCTCAGGTCTCAGTCACCTACTTATCCCCCCCACATGGAGCCTGTAATGCTCATGGGATACGGCAGACATCTCCTTCAGCAGGCATCCCCTTGCACACCCTGCTAGTGAGCCCTGGGAGGCTGGAGAGAGCTCAGAGCTGCTCAGTTCTGCTCCAGCAGGAAACCTCCTGCTGTGGGTCGATGTTCTGAAGAGCAGCCTCTGGTGCCTACACAGATTGCAGTGTCTCCTGTGCCTGGGCCACTTCAGCTCCTCCTCAGGTGATTGGGGTCCCTGATGGCCTGACCAGGAACTGAGAGGTGCTCGGGGCCGTGGCAGACACCAGGAATGTCTGCTTGGATGTGCTGAGCACACCTTACAGCTCAGGTGAAAGGAATTCAGCCCTGCATGTGGTAGGTACCTACTGGTGAATACTCTGCCCTACTTAACTGAGTCAGCTTGCTTGGTGACTGGTCTTTAGACCCTCATAAACCACAGTAGATATTCCATAACATAGAATTTATATACATCTGTTCATTGTTTACAGACATGTCAATGTTTGATGTGTTATCAACTGTCTCTTAATGCTGTCACACAGGGGATATACTTGGTGACAAGCAGCTGTGCTTGAACATGTTTCTGAAGGTGGGTTCCTCTCATTTATAGCCATTGAGTATGACCTAGTGTTGAGAAACTCAAAGATTTTTGTTCATTCGCTGCACCTGTTACTTTCAGAGGAATTAGCATATATTCCCTCAAAATCTCCAGAGGAAGAATGTTCTGCCTCGTCACTCATACAAAAGAAATGGTTTGTACAGCAAACCACAAACACCAGTTTTGCTTTCTCTGCCAAAATACAGGTGGGTGTTATAGCACTAGGATGCTTCCTAATTAAAGACACTGTGACGCTGCTTCTCCCTTGCATTGCTCTCTGTTATCAGAAGCAGCGTGTGAAGAAAGGGGTTTTTCAGCAGTTCTGATCCAAGCACTGGGACCAGCCTGTTCGCACAGAGAGAGGTGGAAAGTGGCTGAGCTTGAACAGGTAAGTGTAGGAAGATCACTGACTTTCCAGGCTTGCAGCTGGTGGGATAGGTGGGGAAAAGCTGTGGCTGTGGTTTCTGGGAGCAGCTATTTAGCACTGCCCACTGCTTGGCTGCCTTCCCACAATGGGGATCCTGCCTTGCAGAACACTGGCATAGGCAAAGCCATTCTGCCGTGGCCATTATGTGATTATTATCTCCTGCTCATTGGATGCTTGGTGAAAATCCAATTTCACTTTGCCTGTACTATTTATAATATTATGTAAGAATACCATCTCCCCACTGGTTGTTCTTTTCCCAGCTTGACCACCCAGTGCTCCCATCAATTTTGTCCTCACTCTCTGTACCCTTCCTAACTGCACAGGCCAAATCAGCAGACAGCAGGTGGTCTGTGGGTCTGGTACAGGGATTTTTGGTTTGTTCTCAGTTGATCCTGGTAATTCCTGATACTCTTCTTGCCTTCTGTGGTCATCAGTGAGCACTGACCTGACATTTGGAGGCAACTATTCACTATTGTGGTAGCCTTCCTATCTCCTAATCCTGGTCCTCCTTTCAGGGACTATGGACAGAGAAGTTGAAGTTCTGTTTCATGTGCAAAAAGGGTGTTTCTGACTGATGATTATACAATCTGCCTCACAAGGACAACATCTTTCTCAGTGACTTTCACCAAAATGACAGTGAATGAGACTCTAGAGTAGCGCAACCCAAGTAACAGAGCAGTGGAGAGGGGTAAAGCACCAAACTTTTATTTGGGGTGAGAACTCTTCACTGAGTGTCAGAGCTGTGCTGTTACTCAGACTCCTCATGTTCCCCATAAACAGCAGCAGAAGAGCTGGCCAAGGAGGTGACATTCAGGATGCCCTTTCTGTCACCCACCAAAGCAGCTGGGGAGCTCCTGTTACAGAGCAGGGGAGTGGGGTGGGCAGGCTAAGACGCCTCCGGGTAAGATGAAGAAAAAAGAGAGCAAGTGGCAAAAGGGGGAGGGAAGGAAAATCAGGATTAAGTGCATAATATTAGCACTAGCAGCAGCTGTATCCTAAAAAAGACAGCAATGAGGTGATATCTTCCTCGGCTGGCACTCATTTTGTGACAGATGCACAAATCCCACTTCTGGGTAAATTTCAGTGCTGTAAGTGGAAATACATTGGTATGGAATTTCTATAAATCTGCTAACTTTAAAAATCAGGCTTTTCAAGGTTAAGACAGCCCAGTTGGATTACCAGAGAATTTTCTGAGTGACAGAGTCACTGCAGTGAAGTTTCCAACAGGATATGTAGCAGAATCTCCTGGTGACATTTTTTGAACTAACTTTTTATGTTGCAAAAAAGTTCCTTTTGCATCCTTAGGAAATTTATCAACAGTCTCACTATTTTATGTCGGCAAACAGATTCCCTTGGGGGTCAGGCAGCCATCTGAGATCCCAAGGAAAGGATACAAGTCCCTGCTGCTCCTGAAGGGCAAATCAGTTGTGCAAAGCAGAACGCCCCAGCAGAGGACAATAATAACAATGTGACACCAGACAGCCCACAACTGGTGTGTTTGACATCTTAATCAGAACTGTGGCCTGAGAAAATACATGTTAAATCTTCTACAGCTCAAGATGTTGTGCCAACTTCAGCACTGCTTTGCTGAGAAACACAGGTGTATATTGTCTTGCAAATCAGTCCCTCGGGTCCCTCGCGTGCCTGCTGCTCCCTGACCAATACCTTCAGGTGAACAATACCTGTCATAGTGCTTCAAAGAGTCTCTCCACAGACTCATGACATGACTCCCTGCTGCTGTTTGCCTCTCACACTGGGTAATTTTGGGCATTCTCTGTCTGGGTTCTGATCCCAAAGCCTTCATATGTGCTGGCCTCTGTTTCCCCAGCAGTCCTGTGCTGGCATCAGGGCTGTGCTGTTGGCACTGAGGGGGAGGGTGATGGGATTGCAGGGCCTGTAAGACCACAGCTGTGACACCCTAACAGCCAGGACCACATGGTCGTAGGACAAGGGGGAATGGCTTGAAACTGAAAGATGGTAGATTTAGATTAGATCTTGCGAAGAAACTCTTCTCTGTGAGGCCCTGGCACAGGCTGCACAGAGAAGCTGTGGCTGCCCCATCCCTGGAAGTGCCCAAGGCCAGGTTGGACAGGACTTGAAGCAACCTGGGATAGTGGAAGGTGTCCTTGCCCTTGGCAGGGGGTGGAACCGAATGACCTTTAAGGTCCCTTCCAAATCAAACCATTGTATCACTCTATGATTCCTCCTCTCCTGTGGCTCCTGACATGAGTTTACAGTGTGAACTGACAAATTTTCCTTTACCAACAAAGAATTTCTGAAGAGGGAGGTTTTCAGCCATTTCTCAACTACTACTGGAATGCTGCATTTAAGCTCTCTGGCTGTCCACGTGGAACAACAGCTCTATATGAGCCAATCAGCTGCATCTATTTAAAACATATTTTCAGAGATGATCATTTATAGCCACTCTGGACTGAAGGTTTTCTCAAGACCTTTGCACAAGCCCTTATCAGGTGACAGGCAGCCTCGCTCCACAGAGCGTCAATGCAAAATGATCCTCATTCCCCATAAAGCAGTGAGGAATTCATCTTCCTTAAATCAGTGTCCCTCTTTGATCCTCGTAATCCAGCAGACTTCATAGCACTTGCTGTCAGAGGTGATTTTGATCCCAGCCTCTGCTCCTCCTGCATGCACCCTGCTCCAGCTCAGAACAGTTCATTCGTTCCTTTCCCCATTATGTATCTGCCCCATCCTCCCAGGATGGGCAGGAGGAGCTCTCACCACTGAGAGACACTTGGCTTCTGCTCTCAGCTCCTCCTCCACTTCCAAGTTGTTTGTGTTTTTTTCTTGGATGATTCTTCATAAAACATATGCCTGGGTGGTGGCCACGGGCTGGGCTCACACAGAGCGACAAGCAGGTCCCTGTGGGGTGGGCCACAGCAGCAGCTCCAAACTCGGGCCACTCTGCACCCACCCCCCATCCAGTTACCCGCTGTCAGTGAGAACAGCAGCTCCTGGGGCTGCTGGACCCAAGTCAGGCTGCCTGGGGAGCAGGTGGAGGTCTGGCCATGTTTTGGGGCTTCCAGGCTCCAGCCAAGGACTCTCAATAGTCCCTGAGTTCTTCGGCCCTCTAGGAAGATCTGTATTTTTACTCCCTCCTCCCAGTAGAGCCTGTGTTCCTGGGCTGGGGAAACACTGCCTGGGGATGAGAGACGAGCCATGTGCCACCTCAGCCGTAAGGAAACAACAGACCACTTCCCTTTGCAGAATAAACACAGTAAACCATTTCTTCAAAACTAAAACTAAGCTTTATAAAGCACTTAAGAGGTGTGATAGGAGTTAGTCATTTGCAGATTATTGTTGTAGGGTTTACCAGCAGTTTTCCCTCGGATTTCTCCTAAACTTTCTTCCCCAAACCTGATGATGAGTTGTCATTTGTTCCACCCCCACATCCTCTACCGTCTTACACCTATTTCTTTTCCTCACACACACCCATCTTGCTTTCCTCCTCCCAGACATTCTCCGCACTCCCCAGCATGGTTTCAACTCCCCCTCAGCACTGTGGTTATTCTTCCACACTCTCTAACTTAGCAGCTCACCACTTTTTTTTCTGCAACAAGTCACAAAACATAAAATTCAGCTGCCCACACACAATGCACTGGAGCCCAGCTCTATTGATCTCCATGTGTTCAACAGGTTGTTCCTCCTCCACTTCGCTGAGAAAGGAGACAAGACTTTCTGCAATGCTGCTGTTCCTGGAGCAGACTTGGAGCAAGCCCTGACTTTGCCTTCCTCACCAGGGAAGGGATTCATGGGCTGGGACCTCTGGCTGATCAGCAGAGAAAAACATGGGCTTTCAGGGACTTTTGTGTTAATTTGTCAGTTTACAAGAGGGGGGATGCCCCATCCACCACAACTGAGTCCCAAATGACTGCTTGGAAGTACCTGTTGTGTTCCCTGGGGCACAGCCCATCCCAGGAGGGAATGGAGAGTGCCCAGGGGCTGGGTTGGCATAGCACCATTGCACGGCCTCCAAAGGGGCCACTGTG
>JAWWES010000042.1:9477501-9507592 GCA_035583135.1 Lophotriccus pileatus
AAAGAAAGAAAGAAAGAAAGAAAGAAAGAAAGAAAGGAAGGAAGGAAGGAAGGAAGGAAGGAAGGAAGGAAGGAAGGGAGGGAGGGCAGTACCTTTTTAGGAGACAGAATACATTTGCAGTCAGTAGATAATTGATCACAAAAGTGATGTTTAAAGGAACAGAGGAGGTGAGGAGACCTGAAAGCTTCACAGGGAGACTGTATTGAAGGCACTCACTGCAAACGCTCCCAAAAATCCCTTCCAGATCCAATTTGTGTGAGTGCCAAAGATGCTTAAGAAACTCACCTTTTCTACAAGCTCAATGCACGCAGCCAGGTCCATCCCAAAGTCAATGAATGTCCATTCAATTCCCTCCTTCTTGTACTCCTCCTGCTCCAGCACAAACATGTGGTGGTTGAAGAACTGTTGCAGTTTCTCATTGGTGAAGTTGATGCACAGCTGCTCAAAGCTGTTGAACTAATATTTGAGTGTAATATTAATATTACAAATAATATTTTAGTGTAATATTAAACTGCTTCCAATCAATTTATTTCAGAGATGTCATGGCAAAGTCAGCCAGGCTGTCTCAGAAGGGTTTTGATAACAGCATAAAGAATATACCACGGGTGGTCCAGGCGTACAGAAAAGTTATGCTGTGCAGCATATGCTGTAGCCTGCACTGGCCATGTTTTTGGCTGGCCCTAATGTCACTAAATGCTGATTCTGTGGGGAGGGGGACAGCAGATTCATGGCTATGCTTCTGCCATGTCTCTTCTCTTACAAAGTGGGTGATGGGTCTACAAAGGCAGAAGCAGCTTCAGAGAGATTTGCCCTGCTCTTGAAGGCTGCACTGGGGTGAGGAGGAGGGAAGGTCATAGAAGTCAAACAAAATGAAAAGGAATTTAAAGACAACCAGAAGTCTAAGAGCGCTGTGTAAAATCAAACCTCAAAGATCTCAAATCCAGCGATGTCTAAGACCCCAATAAAGTGCTGCCTTGGCAGCTTCGTGTCCAGCTGTTGGTTGATGCGCATCACCATCCACAGGAAGAGTTTCTCATAGACTGACTTGGCGATGGCATTCACTGCCTGGTGCACCTGCAGGGAGATGGTTCACACACCTCTGTCAGGGCACAGCCAGTGCCTCACCAGAGTAAACCACCCCTCAGCATGCCCAGGTACACAGTGCACTAACAGCCCTTCATGGTCCTGACCAGCTCAGCTGTGACCTGCAGCCATTCCTTCCCTTAGGCAGAGGATGGTCCCTGCTCCTCCTTGACACTCACCTGATCCACTGTTTGGCCCTTCAAGACATATTCATTTCCCACTTTCACCCGGGGATAGCACAAAGCTTTCAGCAAGTCTGCTGAGTTCAGGCCCATCAGATATGCTGCTTTGTCAGCCTCTGGAAAACAAAATTATAAGCTGAAATACTTTCTTCTTAGCTTGGACCTACAGAGTGCATTGGAACCAGCCAGAGTTCACTCTGAAACCTGCAACCTGGGTGGCTTTACCCCATCCACAAAGCTTGACTGACATTCTCATTTACTCTTCTGAGCAGCCTTGTAGAGCTGATACTCGCGATGGAGTGGCTACAGCAGCCCCAGCTGATGTGGTGAAACCTGTGAGGGCATTGGTAATGGGACAAGAGTGGTTTTCCCTTTGAGCCACTTCTCCACAATGTCACCCAGAACAGGTGTGGCTGTGTGACCTGAAACTGGTGAACACAACAGTAATAATATGTCCTAGGCACAAGGTCCTTCAGAAGAGTCATCAGGAATAAAGTGGATGCAGAAAGTGACTCTACTGGAGTTGGAAGCTGAAAGCCAAACCTTTTTTTTTTTGTGGTCGTTACAGAACAACTGCATCTCTCCTGGAAAACTCCTGCCATTTCTAAAAAAAAAATGGTATGGAAACCAGTTGTAAATAGTTCTCTCCCAGCCATGAAGGTACTACCTTCTGTGCCATCTGGCTCTGCTTGCTCCTCACGTGGTTTCTGCTTGAACTTCATGTTCCCGTAGTGCAGGATTGCCCCTGTCAGCTTGTAAATCCCCATTCTCTCCTCAGGGCTGAAGCCCAAAATGCCAATGGCTGCCTGCACACCAGATAGATCAGCTGGTTATAGCAGTGCTGAGAGCAAGAGTGAGGCTCTCTCTCCTCATTAACTGTACCCACATCTGTTGCAACAAGCTCCTCCTGGTCATCGATGCTGGCCACAGAGATCTGCCCTTGGCTGATGAAGGGGTAGTCATATGGGTTGGCTGTGAGGAGAAGCATCTCTGAAAGGCAAACACAGGAGCGAGAGCCAGAGCTTAGCAAGTAAGATGGAACAATGGCTCAGCAAGATTTCACAAGCTCTCCTTCCTTTTGCATCCCAAACTCTTGGTTTTCTGTTAAGAGGCAAGAAAGACAGAGGAAAGGCATCCATCTGCCTTCCACTGGATAAGCAGTCCTTCCAGTTTAATATGTTGTGAACGGGGAGCTGAGCACTGGCAGACATGGAACAAGGGCCAGCCACACAAACAGCTTTTAGGAAAGATGCTTTTAGGTAAGACCTGTACATAACTTATACTAGTCCATCCTAGTGGGGCTGCGTGCTGGGCATGAGTAACACACACGTGTGTTCATCTCCCTCTAACTGAGACCAAAAATCCCAAGTTATTTTCAATCCTGAATGCTATGGCAGAGTAAGAGGGGAAGGGAAGGTGTGCAGCTGTGCAGGGCTCTGTGCAGGAGGGGAAGCCTCAGTACTCTGAGGGTAAATCTGTCTGTGTCCTTGTACAGACCTGAAGTCCCTGGCACACCACAGTCTCCCTGGGAAGGGAAGAGCAAGACTGTAAATGGTGGGGGGCACAGAATGGGAGGATGGGGGCAGGAGCTCCACTTTGGGAAATGTTCTGTGGATATTTGGGAGGGATGGGAGGAGTGGACTCAGAGTGAGTACAGTAGCAAAATGGTTTGGGGCAGATGTGGGGTATGGGTAGGGAATGCCATGGCAGTGGGAGGAGGGAGAAGGTCAGAGGGACTATGCTGGAAACAGGGAATAACTTTTGCCCATATGATGAAGAGTTCAGATAAATGGTAAATGTAGACCATGGTATCTGGCCATGCTGCACCCAGAATTGCTCACCCTTTCTATTGAGCATTATTCACAGGATCTGGCCCATCTAAGTTGGAATTTCTACAGCAACTAGAGCAGCAAGGTGCAAGGCAGAGTACACTGGCCACACCTCTACCTCACCTGCACACAGTTTGTGTTAGAACTTACTCAGGGAGAAAAAATGGGAGGTGGAGTAACCCTGAGTGTGTCCCTGTCACATGGAGACACCAGTGCTGTGCACAGCAGGAATTCCTGGCCTGGCCAACACTGTGATGTCAGGGATGTAAATAAGCACATGACCAAAGTGTCCCTGCTCTACACAGCCTGAGGCACAGCCTGAGTGGGACCTGGGGGCGTGTGACAGATGGCAACAGAGCAGCAGGTGCCACTGGACCCTCCATCACTGAGCTGGCATGTTGAGGGAAATGTTTCCCACAGTGACTTTACTTAATGTCACCAGGTGATGGCTGTCCTTACCAAGCAGTTCAGGCTTCTTATTGGAGAGGATCTGGTAGAAGATATGGTAGCCTCTCTCCACTTTCAGCTGGAAAGTGACTCTTGACTTTTCCAGCAGGTCTGTAATATGCATGCATAGAAATTTTTCAGGCTCTTTGCCTTCTAGCAGAGCAGTCAACCCCCCTCAGTCACTCACAGGTCTCAATGTCACCGGAGGCCAGTTTTCCAGAGGTTCCAAAATGGATACGAATGAATTTACCCTGCAAAGCAGACAAAAGATAGTGGTCAGTGCAGCAATCTCTGTTTTTCTCTCTTGATTCTCATGACAGCATCTCCAAATCAGGCTGAATTAGCTTAGATATCCAAATCTAGATAACGGGAAACAGTTTGCTGCAGCCCACACAGCTGTGAGCATGAAACAGCTGCAAACACATCAGCATCTCACAACCAACCAAGAAAATTGGTCAACAAGAAGATCTTTCCCTGCCCAGGGGCTCCCAGTTGCAACTAACAAGCAGATAAAGAGCACTAGAAATGCAAGAGGGCAGAGACAGACACAGAGTGACTCACAAAGCGTGAGGAGTTGTCATTTCTCACGGTCTTGGCATTCCCAAAGGCCTCCAGCAGTGGGTTGGCACTGAGGATTTGATCCTTGAGCGTACCCTGCAGGAATAATTGAATAATTATTGAAAAGCACTGTGAGCTTTGTGCTAGGAAGAAGTGACTCTATGGCATGATTACATGTGCAGCCACAGCTGGGCAGTGCTACTGCAGCACCTTCTGGTCTCCAGTGCCAAGAACCAGCACTGGGGGTAAATGCTGAATGAGTGAATGGTGAATAAATTTGCCTCTTATTCAGAATTTCTCTCACTGTCAGAGTTCTCAGGTCTCAGCCACAGGGACAGACTGATCCATGTGAGGAAACCTCTGATCCTTCCTGGTCACCAGTAGCACTGACCTGGTTTCAGTCCAGGTAAAGCTACACCTGTGCAGTGGCAGTGGCAGCTCCAGTGGCTTGTATTTGTTGTGGTCCTACCTGCACACCAGCCCCTGGTCCTGCTGCCTTTTGAGAGAGTGACTGAAGCTAATAAGAAGTATCTTGAGGGAAATGTTTGTCACCAGCACTGTCCACAGCCACAGGTGGACATTTTGAACTGCCCCTTGCCAACCCCTCCTCCTCCTCCTCCTCCTCCTCACACCTTCATCCCAGACTCCTTCCTCATGGATGGGTCCCCGCTGGCTGCAATGGTGGCAAAGTACTGGATGACACGTTTTGTGTTCACAGTCTTCCCGGCACCGGATTCTCCGCTGTTGAAAGAGAGCACAGGGTGAAGAAAAATCCAGTCCCTTTTTGCTGGGCACAAAGCCCAAAGTGACAGATGTACTTACGTGATCAGGATAGACTGGTTTTCACGATCTGTCAAAGGGAAAAACACCTGCAGTCAGAGAAGCTGTAGGGAAAAGTGCTGGTTCTCAGGCAGCTGTGACCTGCTGTCCATCCGAGGGAATGAAACAAAATCTCTGCAGGCAAAACTGAATAGGTGCATGGTCGTCTCTCCTCCTCCTATACTCCACTTTTTGTCTTCTCTCCTCCACCTTTGCTCCATCCTGCAGTCTTTCTTGCTTCTGTCTTTACCATTTTTTAACTTTATTGATATTTAATATGGGACAGGACTTTATTCAAACTAAACCCATGTATTTTGGTGAAAATATTTCTACCAGCTCTGTTCTGAATCTACTTGCTGTTGCTTGAAGCCACGTTCATGTGTGCTGACTAGGGACTTCCCAGGTACCGTGTCCTATCCAACTGCAACTGCCCTTTGCAGAGGTCCCTGGTATGGCCTTAGCTTAGCACTTAGACCAGGAATGCAGATAAATGGGCAGCACAATAGCAGATGCTTCAAAAATAAAGAAAATATTTCAGGAGACAGGGAAAGCTGTCTGGAGCAGGTTTTGCATCATCCAGAGTTAAAGTAGTTCCACAGTAGCTAGGAGACTAGGCAGATAATCTACACCATGACCCAGGCCAATTTGCTGGGATAGCACCCTGCAAAGGTGACTGAGCCCATGGCAGGAGTGCAATGGCACTTGGCAGAACTGCATTTCTGACACGTTTTTTTCTATGAACCTGGTCAAAATAGAAAAACTCACCCGTCAGCATGAACTGATAGGCATTGTCAGAGATGGAGAAGATGTGTGGAGGGGCCTCCTGGCGCTTCTTGCCTCGGTAGGCCAACACCACCTCCGGGTTGTACACGGGCAGCCACTTGTAGGGGTTGACCGTGACGCAGAAGAGGCCCGAGTAGGTCTGCGAGGAAAAAAATGGAACAGAGGAGTCACTGAAGTCCAGCTCCTGTGGCTGTGTTTTCTGCTTTGCCAGAGGAGGGAACTTACATAGATCATCCAGGAGCTGTAGCGGTCCTTGAGGTTGTAGAGGACGGCGGGTTCGTGCAGGTGGGTCAGCATGGCCACGTCCTCAGCTCTGTCAAACTTGGGGGGGTTCATGGCATACACATCATCAGGTTTGACAGCAACTGTCTATAATTCAGAAAGAAAGAGTGAACCTTGATTCAGGCTATTTCAGGGCAAACACTGCTGCCAGCCAGGAGCTCTGCAGTACCGGCAAACTGACACCATGTACATTTACTGTCCTGGAACTGCTACAAGCACAAAGACAGGATTTCTGCTGGACCAGATCTTTCTACACATTATTGCTGCTTATGAACTTCAGGTCTTCAGCGCAAGATTCATCAACAGCAAATCCTTCTTTGGGATAGACTTGTTCCACTCCTGCCTGTGGCCATTCCCAATTAAAGAATGGCTCTATCTCTTCCAAACAGCACCTTCTGCTGGGCTCACACTGTGGGTGACCACCCCGTCACACAGCCAGAGCCTCTGGAGATGGGGGGAGGCAGCAGATGTACAGGAAAGCAGATGTTCACAGCTGGCAGCAGCTCATGTCAGCCACTCTGAACCATGAAAGAGCTTGAAAATCCTGCTCTAATTTATTCAGCTGATTTATCCCACTGCTTTTATCCACTGCTGAAATTGTTGCTCCCATGGACTGGTCCAAGCTGACTATTCCAAGGCAAGGAAAAAATAGTGTGGAATCATATTTGATTCAGAAAGACTGAACACTACTTCCTACCTCAAGTCCTGACTAGTCGAATGGTCTTGGACTCCTTTGAGAAAGCAAGAATTACAGGCCCAGTTTTCAAAAGCAGTTTTGTGATATGTATCCCTAAATACTTTCTAAAGCATTCAAACACCTGAGCAATCAGGACTCACAGGAAGCCTCCATATAGAACAAGAGATCGTGCATTAACTGCTCCTCACAGCACATACCTGGGAGTCACTACTAACACAATGGCAGGTCAGTGCTCAGGAGAGGGCAGGAAGCTCTAAAATATTAGGAACAGTTAGAAAAAAAAGGGAGAAAAGAAGGAAGTGTTATGTAGGATGTGTCCATCGCTTCACTGCACCTCCATTACTGATCACACCTCTTAGAAGGGATAGAATTGTACTATAAATGCTCCAGAGAAGAGAAACAAAGATGGTCACAGATATGAAATGGCTTTTCTATGAGGAGAGTACAACTTGAGAGTTTGGGTGCGAAAAGGAGACACTTTCAAAGTTTGCAAGGTCAGGAATAGCAGAGAGAACCATGGCCATAGCAAGGAAGAATTATTCTCTTCTACTCCTTGCAAAAGAAAAGATAAGGCTGCATATAGCAGAGAAAAGGAAGGACTTTACACTTACTCCAATTCTAAACTGTGGAAATCTTTCCCACAGGCCACTACAGGGGCAAAAAGCCCAAATGGACATAAAATAGTCAGGCTCTAGGAAAGCAGGACCTTGTGCATCTCAGCCTGGTGCAGCCTCAGTCACTTCCCTGAGACTGTTGTGGATCACTGCTTACCCTTTACTTGCTTTCTAAAACTCTTGTAGCACCTACTGCCAAGATGCTGGTCAAGGTGGTTCTTTGAGCCTCTGCAATTATTGTTACAAAAGTTGTCAGGACAGGAGCTGCTATGGCGTTTCAGCGTTTTTGGAAGAGTAACACCTTGAAGGCTCCTCTGGGAAACGGCAGCCAGTGACACTGACAATTTCACATGTAAAGGGGACTTTCAGATTATCTGTCTGCTCTGCTACCAGTAAAGGAAAGAATTTATCAGCGGATATGACAGCATTAACTGAGCAAGTGTTAAAAGCAGTGGTTGAGGAATGCCAAGACTGGCAAGGCAATAACCCAACCTGGTTTGGAGCATTGCCTGCTCTTTAAAGCCCACACCAAGAATAATTATCCAACGAATGACTTTATCCCAGCATCCAGAGCTATGCTTTCCTCTGGAGGCTGTGCTGGTCCAGTTGGAGGGCAACCAGGACAGATTTCTTGCCTGAGCTACTCTAGTGCTTAGCACGTTCCTTGCCCTCCCCAGCAGACACCCTGGCTCCTTCAGCAGGGCCAGGGGAAATGCACTTACTCTGCCATCCTCTGTCTCCACAGTTATCTTCCCATCCTGTGCAGCCTTGATCTTCCCTTTGGTGTACTCCACCTCGGGGTCAGCCACAAAGCAGTAGGTCTTGGCGTCAAATGGCTGGTTCTGGGCTTCTATTCTCTCCTTCTCCGACTTGCGCAGGTACGGCGCAGCCTCACCAAAAACTTCCATGGCAGCGTCTCTGCTCATGGCTGGAGCTGAAAGACACACCCAGGGAAAGGATATCTATGCCCAGAGGGGCAGGACGTCTCCCAGTGAAGTGCAGCAAAGGGGAGGGATCTCTAAGGGATTAACATAATTCTTAGGAAAAGTGAAGCCCTGAAGACCATCTTTCTCCTAGTTTTTCATTTATGAGTTCCCCCACTCCTTATTAACATGGAGCCTGTCCTAGTCCTCTGGTGGGCAGCCACAGCGGGCAGGAATGGACACGAGCAGCTCATGCAGGAGGAACACCAGGGACCTGTCCACGGTAAGCGCACGGGAAAAATCAGCTCATGCCAGCCTGGGCAAGATATTAGTTTTCATGCCTTAAATTCTCACCTTAACAATCAGTCAACAGAAAGCAGGAAGGAACGGGCTGACATCTCAGATCTCTGCAAGAGAAAGAGCGGAAGGTCAGACTTCACCAAAGCTGCAGCCTCTCCAAAGGGCCGACCCCCCTCACTGACTGCGAGCACCTGCGCCTGCTGAGGGCCAGCACAGCTCACCAGAGACCAGCCCTTCCCTGCCCCAGGAATGGCCCAGCAGGGAATCCACAGCAGAATTCCCACTGCAGCGCTACAGGCTGGTGAAGCTCCAAGCCCAGGGAACAGGACCCGTGTCAGGAGCCCTCTGCCACTGGGCAGGTCAGTCACAGCATGACCACAAGTATGGCCAGGACACCAGGATCCACAAGGGCTTTCTCCCAGACTGCTTTTATAGGTTCAGCTTGGTCCTTTTAGTTCAGCCCCTTCCCTATATTTGGAAGGAAGGGATCGACACTCCTGCTTGCTCGCAGTTCATGTTCGTTTTCTACCATATACAGTGTGTAAGGAAAGGAGCTGCTCTTTTTCCAGTTTTGGTAACTCTGGGACCTATCTGTGGTTGGCAGACCTTTTGTTGTGAGAGTTTCCTCTCCTGGGCACATGCTCTCCTGCCAGCTATGACCAAGGCCAAAGAAATAATAGTGCAGAAGGGACCTGCCCCTCTGCTCCTGCTCACAGGATGTCTGCAGAGCTGCACTGTGGTGAAGGAACCTAAAGCAGCCCTGTGTGGGGTGGAGAGCAAGGCCATGGAAAGGAAAAAAAGGTGATAGGATCAGTTATGGCAACTCTTGTGGCTTCCCATCACTGCATAGGTCAGGGAGGATTGGACGAGAGGCCGTGACTGAAGTATGATGTGACAAACCATGGCAAAATAGAGGCTAATCAGAAACAACAACACCCAAATCTAGCCAGGGATGGACAGTTCATGAATGCCAAACCATAATTATAGTACAGAAATGTAGCTCCAAATACAATTTTGGCTGCCCAGGATGTTCACTGCCCTTGCTGCCAAAAGGAGCTGCAGAAGCCTCGTCACATCGTTCTAAGAAGGTTCTTACACATGGATGATTGCAATTCCCATGTGAGAAGGATATTGGTGAGGGGACACAGTAGCCACAAAACCCCCTTTGCCAGCCTGCTAGGACAGTAACAGCTCTGCTCAGTCCTGAGCACTAGTGACCCAGAGCAGCACTTCCACCTGAATCCCTGGGGCTGCAAAGTTGGCTGTGCCTGGGAGAAACAGGCTGAGCAAGGACACACTGCACCTCTGCAACTCTGACTTGGGCAGCTCAGGCAGTAAGGCCTGGCCACAGAAGCCTGTGATCCTAGGTGCCCATTTCCAGTGAGATCAAGCCTTCACTGACTTTTGCAAAACCAGCAAAGTTGACTCAAAAACCCTTGAAAAGCAGGTATGAGTTTTCTGGGGCCAGAGTGGGCTTTGAAGGGACGTCTCCCAGTCCCAAACACAGTTTGGTTGGTACAGAGCAGCCAGGCAATGACTGGCAGGAGCAGTGGGAGCCTTCATGCACAGATAGAGCGAGCTCCTGGTGCAGGAGAGGAAGGATCTCCGTTCTGGTCATCTTCTGTCACTGCTCAGCAAGCTCCATTTTCTCTCTGCTCTTCATGGATGCTCATCCAAGGCTGCAGCACCAGTTTTCCCTCAGCAGAACAAAACCTACAGGACTTGTGTGAAGCCAGAAGTCCACTCTAAATAGCTCCTGCTACCTCCCAAAGCACCACTCTAAGCTGGAGCACCCTGGGACACCTGAAGCTGCTGCAGCAGCACAGGGGACATCACCTTGTCTTTAGGCCACAGTGGCTGACCCTGCTTGTGTTTGCCCAACAAGACCTGACCTTGTGGTCTTGCAGCAGAGTCAGTCACCAGTGTTTTGAAAAACATGTTCCATGTTGCCCTTAATTTCATTTAAGGTCATTAAAAATGGACACCACAGCCACATATCTCATGAACTATGAATTCCTAGAATCCCCCTAAGCCTGGAGGATGAGGGAAAAGCTTTTTTTAGCCCTCATCCCTTGTGATCAGCCCTTTGAACTCAGCACAGTGGATGTACTGAGACACACCAGACCAATGAGCAGTTTGGGACTGATACTGAATTGCCATTGTGACTCAGACAGGGCACCTGGTGCAAAGGGAGAGATCAGTGGGTGAGGAGGAGTGTTGCACCTTCTCATGAGCCTGGATCTAGCACAGGGACTCTCAGGAGGCTCTGTTGCTGCTGGAAACTGGAATGGCACAGAGGTGGTGGCTGTGGTGGGACCAGCTTTGTGCCAGCATTGTCCCTCCACCCCTGAGGGCACAGCCCAGCATGGGCAGCTCAGTGTGCACAGCACAGCAGGGATGTGTAGACCTTTCCAAAATCGACCTGCTCTTACCTGTCACTGGAAATTACTCCAGGTAAATGTCTAATTAAAGAGCTTGTAGTTAAATCTACTGGGGCTTTCTCAGAAATATAAGTTATCTAGAGAGAAGCACCCTAAGAAAGACTGAGGTGAGTGTCTCAGCCTTTCTGCACTGCAGCTCTGCTTTACAGCTGCTCTTTCAAAAGTCTCTGGTACTAAACCAACTGGAAGGAAGTATAATGTGCATCAAACTGCAGCTAAAGCTCAATCATCATTGCAGATAAGTGTCTTCTGACACAAGGAATGGTGCTCCTTGCTGATTTCTTTCTAATGTTCACCAGCCTCTGCTTTCAATTCCTTTCAGCTTTCTGGGATATCAAATGCCTGGGCTGTCCTTGTTCCTGCCAGATGTCTCCAATGAAAGTTTTCATGAAAAATTTAGCAAAATACATCCATGATTTCTGGGCCTGGGGCTTGGATCACATGTACTGCAGGGAGCTGCAGTGGGCGCATGTACTATGAGAGCAGGCTTAGATCTTTTCAATATGGACCCAAAACCATAAAAAAGTGCCAGTACCAGACTGGGCAACGCTGATCTCCCTGCAAAGACCTTCTCTCTGATTTGGTCCCCAAAATCATCAAACCCAGAGCACCAACCTGAGGAACAAACCGGGAATAAATGGAGAATAAATCCCCTGCTGATCACCCAGTTCTTTCCCACAGACCCCAGAGTGTCCCCACCATGCCCTGGGGTTGCCCCTCTTTTCCAGAGACACCACCCAAGCTGATGAGTGGCTCTGTGCCTCACTTCACAGACGTGGATTTGGGGGCAGGGAGTAGGGGTTTCACACCCCTGAGTCAAGTGGACACCCCAGAACAGCTTCCCATGAATGGGATGGGAGATCAATGGCACCAGGTCCACTCTGCCCTGCAGCCAGCAGGATCTGGCCAGGCAAGAGCCTCATCAGCTGGCTGAGCCTGAACCCAAGGGTCATGGTTGGCAGTGGGGCATCTGCTGCTTCTGTCCCAGCAACTGGTGCAAAGCCCCAGAAAGGGTTGCAGAGACCACACCAGTGCCTACCCAGGGGGCTGGTTACTGCAACATGCCCCCAGTTATTACGGAAAATGAAAGAACAAATCACAGCAAATTACCCCTCAAGCTCCACAGTTTCAGCATGAGGGCTCTACCCTGACCATGACAAAGTGTCTAAGCACATACAGGCCATTTCAGAAGACATGGGAGACAAGGAATTGCAAAGACTGGACAACATCCATTCCCAACATTTTCTTATAAAAGCAAAACATATTTATTTCTTTGCCTCACAAGAGCTTGACAGGGAAAAGCAACGTTTTTGTTTTACTTGCTGAGTGCCTGGATCTCTTTCCTTAGCTCAAAGCTCTGGAGTGCTGCTCATCTGGACTGACTGTTACTGGTGCCCAGGGCTACTTTGCCTCTCTCCCCACCCACACAGCCAGAGGCAGTGCCAGCAGATTGCTCCCATGAACAGGTCAACTGCATTTGGGGTTGGGATAAGGGGGCTGCTGCTCACAACAGGGTACAAGATTGACCCTGAGCACCACCCCACCCCAGCCAGGACTGCCACAAGGTTGGGGTTTTGCCTTGGTGAGTCCCAGGCCCTCCTGCTTCAGCTTCTCATGGCCACAGGACAGTGAATCACCTTCCTTTGTGGCCAAAGCCATCCTAGGGCAGTGCAGAAAGGCCCAGGGCACTCGTGTAGGTGAACATCTACTCAGGAACAGCCCAGGGAACAGCAGCTGCAGGTACATCTGTTGCTCTGTGCTGCCAACATCATCGCAGACACAGAGCTGTCCTGAGGCGAAGGTCACGAGGGTGGTGCTGTCACCACGAGCCACATTGCCTTGCAAGGCTCTCTTGTCACAGTGCTGCCAGGCAGCTTTCAGTGCTGCCCTGCATTCAGAAAAGGGCACTCATGGCTCAATATACCCCCACAAATTAAAGGTGGATTTACTGGTTGGTGTCTATCTATTTTTGCACAAAGAACTTTAGGAGAACAAGGAGGTTTTGTAAGCTGCAGCTGAGTAAGTTCCCTGGCATGCTGAAGGAACCTGCTTTATTAAACTAGTAATACACAGCTTAAAACATGGAATGAGCTGGCTCTTGCACAGAGGAATGAATGCAATCATTCCTGCCCAGGTCTCCCCAGCACAGACCTTCATACTCCTAGCAGCACATACAACTGATGGAGAGCTACTAGAAGTCAGGGGCTAGACCCTCTACTACCAGCACAGCTTCCTTCACCTGAACCAACCCAAACCTTTTACATTCTTTTCTAGCAGACAAGTAGTCAGCTTTCTGCCTTTCCCTTTAGGCCACCAGATTGCTCCTAAGGGCAATCCAGTAAAACTGACCTGCCTGTAAGTTCATGTTTAACAGCAAGGACTGTGGCCATTCCCCCCGTTGCACAGACCAGAATATGTGCTTCACTCAGTACAGACTCACTGCCCCAAGGCTGGGTTGCTTCTGAGCAGCCCCAGCACACACTGTCCTGGAGCCACAGCTACTCCAGCAGCAGGGACTGGAAAGCTTTGGCTGCAACCAGCAACCTCAGTGCACAAGGGCAGGCTGTTCCCAGCTCTTTTGACTCCTCAAAGTCTATGCGTTGCTTCTTTTACCTGATTGAAACACCTGATTTGCAGCCAGGTGCTGGAGAGCCCAACTCAATGCTGAGACTCCAGCTCCATCCATTAGCTCACCAGAGAGCATGTGAGACCCCCTCACTCATCTGTCACTGCAGCTCAGTGCCATGGTTGCAGTTTCTCAAGAACTCCCCCAGCAGCTGACCTGAACCCTGAGTCTGCACCAGGCAAACCCCTGTGTGAGCAGCACAGCACTGCTCACCCCAGGGGAGGGGGTCAGGGAAAAACAACAGGGCTGGGAAGAGCTTGGAGGGTTGCAGGGCCTGTGGCAGCCCCCATGGAGGAACATGAGCAGAGCGGCAGCCACATGGCCAGGTATCAGCTCAAGGGCACACCACAGTGTTCCAGGCACCCCATGGTTGCCCCCAGGTCTGTCCCATCCCATGGCCTAACGCCAGGTGTTTTGGTGCCCTCTGCACAACCTGCTCTGGCCTGTGCTTCAGGCAGCTGTGCCAGCAGAAACCCCCCTGCTGCCTCCCTGTAACCCCAACACCCAGGAACAGGGACCTGAGACACAAAAGCAGCTTCCAGCCTACGAGCCCCTGCAACAGGCACAGCAGAGCTGTGCTGAGCACTGCAGCCCTCTTCCCTGCCCTCTCTCACTGGCACTGTAGCTTGCCCCTGAGTCAAGCTGGCTGGTTTGTGCTTTGGAATGGCTTGAAGTGCTCCTGAGATTGTTTTTGTCTCAAAGAAGGTGCTGCTGGTACAAATCTGTCCCAAGCAGAGCATGGCTGGTGACAGCTGGGCCAGCAACCCAGGAGCACCTGCAGGCCCAGGCCTGGTGACCCACCAAGCCCTGGAAGCACAGCTGGCACCAAAGGAACGGGAGCTTGTTTGGAGGCAGCAGGTAAATCCAGTGCTTTGGGAAATACCTGCCCTGAAATCTTCCTGGACAGTCCCTCTGGATGCTCTGGCTGGGGACAGACCCCAGGGCAGCCCTCACTGCCCCAGCACAGGGCTGGAGCACAGCTCCTGGGCAAAAATAAGCTCCTCTGTCATGAACACCAGGCCCAGACTGGACCAGGCCAGGGATCCGCAGCCTCCGCGGCACCCGCCTGCACGAGGGAGCTCGGCAGCTGCACACGGAGCAGATACATTCCTTTCGATCCAGGTCAATCTCCTTATGATCAAAACTGGATTTGGGCTGAGCCCTTTTAGCTATCCCTGCAGGCACTGAGAGTATTTTCACGCTGGGAATACACATGTCCCAGAGCATGGAAAAATAAAACCTGATTTGGATTTTGCCCAGATGACTGTGGACCAAGGCCCAACCTGCCTCCCACACCCTCTCAGGAGACACCAGCTTGCTTTTCTGGGAGGTTTTTTCTTTAGTTGAAGACAAAAGTAATGGAGAGGGGGAAAAACACACACAGAAATGTGTTTGGAGTACATCTCTGGGACACAAAAAAGGTGCCTGGGAACAGTCAGTGTCCACTTACCATGAAGTAAATCACACCTGCTCATGCCGGTTGCCTTTTGTGATGGAATGACCAGATCTGCAGCTGTGGAGAGAACAGGAGGCACTGACTAACCTCAACTCCCAGAACCACCTGCAACACTGTTGTGTCCAAGAGAGGAGCTCCTGGCCTGGCTGGGTGGGCATCTAGATGGCTGAAGAACCTGGTTGGCCCAGCTTCCACAGGACTATCAGCAGCAGGTCAAGCCATGGCCCATCTTAGTTCAAAACAAACTGGTCACAGCCACCTGCACAAGGAAATGCAGGGCCAAGAGGTGCCAAAAGTCAGCTCTGTAAGGGAAGCTGGGAAATTAGTTACCTCCAGGATTGTGGGGAAAAACAAACAGCGAGGAAAGGCTCTTCTGAAACAATGCTGACACTTGCAAGCCCTCCACGAAAACGAAGTCATTATTGCCAGGGTACCACTTATCACAGACACTAATACCATTGATAACACATTAGGCTTGACACACCCTCTTATTGATAGAAGACTCAAGTGTGAAATTTCCTTTGGAACCACTCCTATTACCTGCTGCAATCAACCCAGGCAGCACAAAGAGATAAAAAAAACCCTAATTTCCTTTTCAGCTGTTGGGGTTAAGCCTACCAGGACACTTTCTTGAAGTCCCTCTGTTAACTGATTTAAAGAAAAAAACCTTGCTTTAAAAGACAAAAAAATCCCCTTCTTTAAACTATGTAGTATTTGAGAGGCAAAGAAAAAAAATCCGATCTTGGAACTCTGGGAACCTTCCTTCCTTGAGAGAGCTTTACAAGGACTCCGTGTGAGACATACTCTATCACAGCAACATTCCAGACACCCTCAGGAGGCACCACAGTACAGGGCAGTTCATGTGGGCCTGCACTCCTCAACTGTGGTTTAGAACTGCTCTGGAACAGGTCAAGTTTACTGTTTTTTCACAATTTTGAAAAGACAGAAATTTTCCATAGACCTTGCACCTTCCCTCGGACAGGAATCTTCTCTCCCACGCTCAGGAGAACACCAGTGCTACCTGCAGGGACACTTGTGTTCAGTCTAAGACACTCTGGGGCTCACACCAAGAACTCTTCTGGTTTGTTTCCTAGAGGCCATTCAGTGGGGTTCAGCTGCCTTAAAAAAGCACCTCAGGCTTCTGGTGTGCAAAACTAGAAATAAATACTGCTTTTTAGAAAGAAGGAAAATAGAGCAAGAACATGAAGCTTGACCGACATACAAAGTTGTGATGATATTCTAGTCAAACCTAACTAAAGAAAGAAAAATATATATTGCCTATACAAAGAAATCTTTATTTTCAATTGCTGCACTGCATAAAATGCATCAGATTGCCAGCCCTCTGCATGGGCACAGCCCCCGCCCCCTATTTCCCTGTTCAGCATAATCAGAGCAACTATGCACATAATCATTTACACCAGAAGAAAAATCTATTTGCAATCCATTTCTCTTTTCCTTATAAGTGAACAGTGTTCACCTGGAAAAATCACCAGAAAAAACCCTTTCATTTCTCATTCAGATGAAGAGATCAGGCACACTACAGGGCTGGTCTCACACATGGAAACTGCCGGTGCTTTCTGTGCTCTTCACCTTCTTAACCTGGATAAAGGAGCACTCTCAAGGCTCTCTTGCTTGTAATAGTGCAACTGCCTCTCCCAGAAGGCAAGACAGTACAGAAAAAACAGAGGGCAGAGCTCCTCTGAGAATGCCATGGCCCCATGGCTTTTCACCAAGCAATCCTCCTGCCGTGACCATCCTTTGCTGGTGCAGCTAATTTTATCAGCAGCACACACATTCTTCCCAAATGAAAAGTGCTTTCCATTTTTTGTTCCCAACACTGTTTCAGAGAAGTCCCAAATTTCACTTGGTAGCCTAGATCTTGCTGCAAATAATATCCACGGGGAAGGCTCTGCAGAGATCTTTGGTAACGGTAATTTGCAGAAACAGGATTGCTTCTCTTGTTTGGAAGAAAGGAGGCATGTTGTGACAGGATGTTATACATGTGTGCTTCTGCTTTAACTCCAGTGTCCAACCACAGCCAAACCCACAGGTGATGTTCTCAGCAATGTTTGAAGACCTTGTGTTTTAGGACCTGTATTTTCTCATGTGTGAAGCAATGGAAGCCGAAATCTCGGTGCTCCTCTTATTTTGGCCATAATAGTCCACAAAGTCACCATCAGGCCCGAGGAGGTACATTATTATTGTGTGATCCACCTGCAAGAGAACACAACACAGCTTGGTAAAAGAGATCACAGAATCACACACACCACCAGGTCAGAAGGGACCTCATGGATCATCTGGTCCAACCTCTCTTGGCAAAAATACAGCCTGGACAAGATGGCCCAGGACCCTGTCCAGCCAAGTTTTAAATGTATCCAATGTTGGGAAAACTGGCACTTCCCTGGGGAGATTATTCCAATGGCTGATTGTTCTCCCCGGGAAAATTTTTCCTCTTGTGTCCAACTGGAATCTCCCCCCAGGTAACTTGCATCTACTGTGCCTTGTCTTTTCTGCATGACTCCCCAAGAAAAGGGAGCTGCCATCTTCTTTGTAGGCACCCTTTAAATACTGGAACATCCTGCACATCTCTGTCAGCAGCAACAGTGTCTAGTTCAGCCTTTGGCAGTTGCAAACTTCTCCCCAAGAAAGTAAAGTGAGACAAGGAAAACCTCAGCATCACTGCTTCTCTCCTCTCAGGCACATGCTGGCATTGCTGGGGTGTCTGTGCAGGGCCAGGAGCTAGACTCACTGATCCTTGTGTGTCCCTTCCAACTCAGGATATTCCATGATTCTGTGATCACCTCAGTGACCTCTGCTGGTTTTACCCAAGAAAATAAACAGAGAAAATCCGTTGCACCCTCAGAATGTGTGCAGAAATACTTTCAGCACACAAGTCTCATCTAAGTGAGGGCCCCTTCCTGCAACCCTGAGGCTGATGGTCTTCTCCCAGTTTCCCTCTACCTCTCATGATGCTCTGTGATGAAGGTATTCAAGCTCCTGCTGCTAACAGAATGCAAATGCAATATAAACAGGAGTATTTTATTAAACCAAGCTCACTGCTGGCAAACAGCAGGATCCAGCATCTCACCAGGATGCGGGAGTGGAGCCAGGAGTGGCCATGGGATAGAGAGACAAGCAGGGCAGGGGCCCCCCCTGCTGGCCCTGAGACACCCTCACACATGGATGTCCCAGGCATTCCCACTGGATTTATTCCAAAATTACAGAATACATCGAGTTGGAAGGACCCACAAGGATCATCAAGTCCAACCCTCAGCCCTGGGTGCTGTCCCTGGTCCCCCCAGAGCAGAGCTCAGTCCTGCCCCTCCTCTGGCCCTGCCCAGGAAGTTGGCACTGCACTGAGGTCTCCCCTCAGTCTCCAGCTTGCTCAGAATGTGGCAAGAGGAAGGTCTTGGCAGCAGCTCGGAGCCCTATAACCAGTCCTGTCACTTCCAGAGAATACGATTTTGACTACTCAGTTCAGCCTCACTCAATCCTCATTTTCTTCCTTCACTCTGTTTATTCAGATTTTATTAATAAAAAGCTGTTCTTTTCCTTTTCTACACTTCCATCTGAAGTTTCTTAATTTCTAAGTTGTAACCTTGTTAAACTAAGACACCTTAGTTTCCCAGTTCCATTTTCACTTTGTAGCACACAGGAAAGCAGCCAGTCAAATGCATTACACTCAACTAACTGCCAGCCTTGCTAGTTCCTGTGCTCTTGTCTGCAGGCTTGGCCTGGGACATGTTTCGAACACGCTTCAGTGAGTTTCTGAGCTTATAAGAGGACCTTTTGGTTCTGACTGAGACAAACAGCTTAAAAGATCAGTGCAACAAGGGCTCTGTCAGCTGGGACTTCAGCACAGATCCAACAGCTGGTTTTAAAATCTATATGCTGCTCTCATCCACAGCCTTTCAGCAGGCAAAGGCCCTACCCTTACTTACTATGTAGTCGTTGTCCTCATCCTTGGGGCCCTCGCTGTAGTACACACGATAAGCTTTAGCCACTTGGTCAATCTGTGCCCTGGTACCAGTCAACCCGACCAGCTTTGGAGAAAATTCTAGATAGAAACAAGACATTTACACACTTTAGTGAAAATAATCCCTTCAAGAGGCTCCTTTTCAGAGCTCTGTATTACATGCTTTGAGACACAGAGGAAGAAAGCAGTAATACCTTTAACATATTTGGCAATGGCTTCTTGGCTGTCCCTCTCAGGATCGACGGTGATGAAGAGCGGGGTCAGATTAGGCAAAGACGGAATTCGTTCTGTGACATCAACAATTACTATTTATTTTACAAAACCAGAAATCATGTTTCATCTCCCTTCAAACAAGCTCACAGCCAAGTAACGCCAGTCCAAGCCCACCCTAAGGGACTAAAAAAGGCCATTTTGTGCAGCTTAATCTATCTAATTTGTGAGTGATTCAAATACTATGAGATGCAATGCTCTGTGTCTGTGCTGGGAGCTTCCAGCCCCCCAGCCTGAGCCCCTGCCCTGCTCAAGAATGATGACAGACTGGCTGTGCTGCAGAAGACATGGTGGTGTGATGCACATTTGGAAGCACAGTGAAACAGGAGGAAATGTCAAGACACAATTTGGGCTCTTTCCCTCATGTTCCAGCCAAAGCCTTGGCTGCACTTGCTTCACGTTAGTCTGTTTTCCCACTTGCTGGGTTTACCACTATCCCTGCCCCATAATTCTTCAGGGCCTGCAGGCTGAGAAACCCCTAACACATGGCCTTCCCTCTCCCTCCATTCCACAGCACAGCCACTCTGCTTCAGGAGAGACCCTCACATAGACTTGTTCTCAGGATGCATAAAATAGATGGAAAAAAGTCCTAACACACCTCACAGTCACTTCTTGGCAAAAATACAATGCAGTGCATTCCCTGTGACCTGCCACCAACATGTTTTACTCCCAAGTCCTCTGTTATGGAAAGACCAGTGCTTCTATGTCAGACCCTAGTGACAGACAGATTGATCTATGGATCACTTAGCAATTAATTCAACTACTGAATAGCAGCCAACAGCATTTTTTAAAGAAGATCATCAGTTATCACCATTTGTGACAATTTTTTAGAATAAACCTGACCCTCCCATAAACAGGGCCTCTACACCCACTGAATTCCCTGAATTCCCATACCAATTTCATCTACCACTGCAATCATTTTCTCCAGTTCATCGGGACACACGTCAGGGCAGTGAGTGAAACCGAAGTAGATCAGCACCCACTGGCCCACGTAGTCCTTGCTGGTCCTGGGCTGTCCCTCGTGGCTCACGAGCGAGAAGGGCCCTCCCAGCAGCGGCTTCCCGATGCCTCGGTTACGTTCCTTCTCCAGCGCTACAAAACACAAGAGGAGATCAAACACATCCATGTCACAATCCCTGCTGCTTCCCCGGCAAGCCTCGGAAGCAGCCAAGTCAGGCACCACACTGGGTCAAGGGCACGGCATGGCCAGGTCAAGATCCACCAACACCTGCCACGTGGAACCCAAGGCGCGTACAGCTTCCAAAAAGCATTACTTTTGGACAAAATCAAATATATCACTAAATTCCTTTGAAACAGAGTATCTTTCTTTATTGTTATCTGACTGCATTATTGTTTAAAAAGAAAGGGAGGAAAACAGAGAGAAAAAGGGAGTTTCCCACCTGGCCTGGTGGGAAACAGAAAAAGCAGCGTCCTTTGCAAACTGAACATACCCTAAGACCTGTAACATCTCTGTTTTCAACACAGCAAATCCATGAAAAGGAAAGGTGTGGGCATTTCCTGCAGGAGAGGGCAAAGTTCGTGTGCCTCACAGAGGGAACCCACTGTGCCCACAACACCCAGCTCCGTGTCTGTGCTGCATCGCCTGGTTATTCCAACCTCAGAACTTTGAAACGCTGAATCTTGCTTTCAATTTTTGAAAATTTTCCGCGGCACTTCCGTAAGCACAGGCGCGGAGCGGCCCTGGCGCAAAGCTGTGATACCGAGCGATGCCTGAGCGGATAAAACACGCCTGACTACAAAAAATTACACCGTCTGAGCGCAAAAAATATACATCGCCTGAGCACGAGACGCGACCGCGCCGCTGCTCCTCCACCGCTCGCACTCACCCTCCTCCTTGCGCCGCTTCACCGCCTTCATGCCGACCAGCAGCCCCCCGCCCAGCACGGCGGTGGCCGCCAGCGACCGCCACGACACGAGCTGCGGGGACATGGGTTCGGTGAGCGCGGAGGCGCAGGGCCGGCCCGCGCCCCGCTGATCGCCCTCCCTCCCTCCCTCACTCACCCGCCTCTGCCCGCCCGCCCGGCGGCCGCTGCCCGGCGGCAGCTGCGAGACGGGGCGGCTCCGGGACGCGGGCAGCCCCGCCGGGACGCGCCCGGCCGGCCCTGGCAGCGGCCCCATCGCGGCCCCGCCGAGCCGCCACAGCGCCCGCAGCGCCGCCATTTCGCGCCCGCCCCGCCCCTTCCGCCCCGCCCGCGGCCGCCATGGAGGCGGCGCCGCGCGTCGCCTTCGGGGTCATCGCCGACATCCAGTTCGCGGACGCGGAGGACGGGCACGACTTCGGCGGCAGCCGGCGGCGCTACTACCGGCACAGCCTGCGCCTGCTGCGGGACGCGGTGCGGGCCTGGGCCGCCGAGAGTCCGCCGATCGACTTCGTGCTGCAGCTGGGCGACAGCATCGACGGGCTGAACGCCCGGCGCGGCCAGGCCGAGGGCGCCCTGCGGCAGGTGCTGGAGGCCCTGGGGCGGCTGCCGGTGCCGGTGCACCACGCGTGGGGCAACCACGAGCTCTACAACTTCAGCCGGGCCCGGCTGGCGCAGAGCGGGCTGTGCAGCCGCCCCGCGGGGGGCGCGGCCGGGCCCCCGGACGGGCTGTGCCAGGCCTATCACTGCAGCCCGGCCCCGCGGCTCCGCCTCGTCGTGCTCGACGCCTACGACCTGAGCATCCTGGGCAGGGACCCCGACAGCCCCCGCTACAAGGAGTCCCTGCGGCTGCTGCGGGAGAAGAACCCCAACGAGGACCTCAACAGCCCCGCAGGTACACCCGGTGCGGGCGGAGCAGCGGGGCAGCTCCCGGGGCTGGCAGCGAGGGGAGCTGTGGGAGGTGTATGCACCTGTGCCTAACCTCCTTCTTCTTTGTAGGGCTCAAAGAACCTCAGTTTGTAGCATTTAATGGAGGATTTAGCCAAGCCCAGCTTGACTGGTTCGATGAAGTCCTCAAGGCTTCCGATGAAAACCAAGAAAAAGTTCTAGTTATGGGTAAGTGGATATGGGGGATGTATCATACAATCACAGAAAGGTTTGTGTTGGAAAGGCCCTTAAAGATCATCTAGTTCCAACTCCTATATTTGAGGGAGGTATATATTCCCAGAATATATTCCCGGAATCTATACCAGGAACAGGCGTCAGCTGTGGAAAATATGTAGCAGCTTCGTGACTGCCCTGAGATACGGATGTAACCTGTGAAGGAGCAGGACAGATTATGTCCATACTGGGTGGAGCTTTCTGTACACGGGTGGCTGAGCTTCCCAGCAATGCAGCAGACTTTATTACCATTTAACTCTCCTGTTTTTTCACCCTCTCAACTGCAGGTCACCTGCCCATTCACCCCGATGCTTCGGACAGGGTGTGCCTGGCCTGGAATTACGAAGCTGCCCTGTCTGTCATCCACTCCCACCGGTGCGTGGTCTGCGTCCTCGCAGGGCACCTGCACGATGGGGGGTATTGCCTGGACTTCCATGGAGTTCATCACCTGACCTTGGAGGGGGTGATCGAAACGCCCCCGGAAAGCAACGCCTTTGGGACTATTTATGTCTACGAAGATAAAATGGTACTAAAGGGAAGGGGCAGGATTGCAGACAGAGTTATGCCGTTCTGAAATGCCAGGTAAATACAGATTGCTCTTCAGGAAGGACTCGGGTTAAAAATGTAGGGCATTAAGTTTACTCTTTGGTTGCAGAAAGGTGCATGGCTGATTCTTATTGCTTTAGCTCAGGCATTTTTCTCTTGGATGCAGGATTTTAGAAATTACATTTCTGTAAGGAAAGCCTGATTTCCTTGTGGAAAATAGAGAAGGCCAGTAACTGAAATACTTGAATGCAGAATGTTGACTTGAAACACCCAATCCAGACTGGACTGTTACTGTGAAAAGATGCAAACGATATGATGAATATTGTCAAAAAACCACCCACTGTTATTCTCTCAGTGAGCATTAAAGCGTGCAGAATTGTACCTGCCCAGCTGCATTTCAACGTATTTATTTTCTGTGAACATCACAGGCAGTAATGTCTCATGTCTGCCAGAATACACCCATCCTGTAGCCTAATGCAGCCTTCCAACCTTGCTTTAAAAGACTAAAGTAATCCCTAGAACAGGCTAAGCCTAAAGAGAATGGAGACCATCTGTGTTTCAGCAGGGAATGGGGGAGATACACAGGCAGGGACCCCTGTGTGCACAGCTGTGACCTCCTGCAGCAGTGCTGAGTGAAGGAGCCCTGACACAGGTCTAAAGGTGTTGTTGTGCTGCACCTGGAGCTGTGCTGGCTCTGTCCCACCCAGATCATGTGTCCAGTGGATCCACCTGTGCTTCCTTCTCCAGGAAGAGCAATGGGACATGCTTACTGCTGCTGGGCTGCTGCTTGGGTCCTGCTTTCCAGGAAAAAGCCAGTGAGCAGCAGAGCTGTGACAGTGCCAGCAGAGTTGTGATAGTGCCCACATGTGCTGGTGGCAGGCTCAGGTACACATCTCCCAAAAAATATACAGAGGCTTTTGTTGAGTTTTCTTTAGAAAAATAATGTTTATACTCTGCAAAACTAGTGATTTTCAGTTAATAGCAAAAATAATTGATTTTCAGATATCATACATATCATTTTAGCACAGGAACAGAAATACAGACTGCTCAATTTTCCAATTAGTTTCAAATGGATTATCCAGGCAGATATTTGGAAGTTCTATGGCTGTAAATAGTCATGTATTGAAACAGTTTTGCTTTACTTGTCCCTTACAGAACAGTAGATTTCCCAAAGTACAAGGTGGTTGGAGAGTGATCCAGGGATGCCAGGATATCTTGAATGTACCATTAGGACACGTTAAATCGACAGTGCTTTGAAAATGTAGGAAGCAGCCAGCTGAACAACAGTTTCCACAGAAAAATTCCCCGTTCAGATTTGACGGTGTTCCTCAACTTTTTACCAAAACTCAAATGGTACTGCTGGAAGTAGCCAGGCATTCTTGTGTCCTATCAAACTGACACTGATCTTTCATTAATCACCAAAAGCAAAGGCAAGTACAGTCAGAATATTTACTCTAGACTTTCTCCCACCCAGTTAAATCGCTGTTTTGCAGTGCTCTGGCCAAGATGCT
Source organism: Lophotriccus pileatus (assembly GCA_035583135.1). Classification (NCBI taxonomy): domain Eukaryota; kingdom Metazoa; phylum Chordata; class Aves; order Passeriformes; family Tyrannidae; genus Lophotriccus; species Lophotriccus pileatus. Next base: position 9,501,886 of record JAWWES010000042.1, read on the forward strand.
CGCAGCTCTTTGTTCACATAAATGTACAGCCATGAAGCAAAGGGGAAGAGGGCAACCACGACTGCAGCGGCCAAGCAAACTCCTCCCAGAGGACTCCTATATAGGAACAAGTGCAACAGAGCTACATCAAATCAGAATCATTAAGGTTGAAAAAGACCTCCAGGATCATCAAGTCCAACCTTGTACCACACACCACCACACCCACTAAACCCTGTCATGAAGTGCCAGTCATTTTTTGAACGCTTCCAGGAATGATGACTTCACCACCTCCCTGGGCAGCCCCATCCAATGCCTGACCGCTCTTCCAGAGAAGAAATTTTTCCTAATATCCAACCTGAACTTCCTCTGGTGCAACTTGAAGCCATTTCCTCTCATCTGTCCCTGGTTCCCTGGGAGCAGAGTCTGACTCCCGCCTGGCTCCCCCCTCCTGTCAGGGAGTTGCAAAGAGCAAGAAAAGTCCCCCCCGAGCCTCCTTTTCTCCAGGCTGAGCTCCCCCAGATCCCTCAGCTCCTCTTTGTGCTCCAGACCCTTCCCCAGCTCTGTTCCCTTCCCTGCACACGCTCCAGCCCCTCAGTGTCTTGTCTGAGGGGCCCAGAACTGCCCTCAGGATTGGAGGTGCCTCAGCAGTGCCAGCACAGGGACAGGCACTGCCCTGGTCCTGCTGCCACCCTATGGCTGGTACAAGCCAGGATGTCCTTGGCCTTTGTGGCCACTGCTACAACTGCTACGAAACATTCGCATCTGCCTGCAGCTGGAAAGACAGCAAAGAGCCTTTGGCCACTTTAATGTGGCTCCTGTGGATCCATCAGAGGAATCCTTTACTGGAGAGGCACCATGTGCCAGCAGAAAATAATTTTTTGACAACTCAGGCTACAAAAACAAGTTGGAATAAAAAAAACCATCTTATGCAAAGAGAAAGGGGAAGAGAAAAAACATTTCATGTAGCCTTACATTTCCTCCCACCCTGACTTCTATCTATGTGAGATCCTCCAGGCTGTAGCACCAGCTGCTACTGCTTGGGCATCTGAAAGGTTCAGAGGGTAACATGAAACAGAAAAAGAAGCTGCCAAAATCAGCTATATGTTTTCAAGGACCTAGTCACTAAGTGTGAACATAGGAATGGATTTAAAAAAAGGAGAAAATACAACTTACTTTGCTGAACTGCGACAAAGACTCATCCATATTATAATAATTACCAGACCAAACAACTCTCTAAAAAGCCAAATGAAAAACAAATCAGAAAATAATACAAGCAGATGTCTATGTTCAGATAATACAAATTTTACCTCCAAAACAAGTGGAGGCTGCTCCTTTGGAGAAGTTCAATATATCTTACTAGCATTATAATTATAAAGGTTATTTACAAGGAGTAACTTTGCTTTGCATCACAAATCTACAGACGTGACCCAGCTAAACAGATGCAGAAATTCCTGCCTCCACTTTTTGCTCCACTGCTAGACTTGAATTCCACAGCACATTTCTCTCATTAACACAGTGCAAACAGCAACCCAGTTTTCCAGACCATGAACAGCTGCCGGGGCTTCACCTCAATACTGTACAAGCACCTACTTAGGCAACACCCAAATGTCCAGGTGGGAAATCCTCCCTCCTCCTCAATCTCTGGCAGTTTGGAGGACTCAGCAGCCCATGCCAGATAAACATGCATATGGTGTCACCTCAAGAGTTTTTTAAACATTCATTACCATTCTTACAGCTCCAGCAAGAGAGCACAAAGCTGTTTCACTGTTCTTGTGTTCTGGACTTTGAAAGCCAGAACTGGCCCCAGTAAATCTACCTGCCACAATCAGACAAGCAATGACTGTTCACTCTCCCCGAGTCCAAGGAGTCACTGGTTTGGAGCATTCTAATCCCTTCCCTTTAGTCTGATTCCTCTGGACCAACAGCACTCACTGCAACAGCCCGGCAAATAAAGTTTTGGAAGGTGACACCAGGAGGAGATGGCCTGCTGAGCTGGACATGGGCAGGAGCAAAGAAAACCCACTGTTTACCTGCCTTCCTCTTCGTGAAAAAGGTTTCCTTGAGCATAAGCAAACAAAGAGCAAGCCAAGGCAATGGTCCCAACCACACAGCCAGCAGAATGAAGGTCACAGAGGGTCCTCCAAACACCATTATCTGAGGAAAAAAATACAGTCAGCAACTACCATGAAGCATGAAGTAAACCTATAAATCCAAAAGCAACTGAGCTGCTAAAAAAGGTGCCTCCAACACACACACCTTAGGCAGGAAGATGTCATTATTAAACCAGTATCTTTATGACCAGGGAAATCTGCTAAAAAGTGCTGTAAAAAATAAATACTACTGGGCCTAGGAAAGCAACTTTCTTGGCATCAGAACCTCAGTGAAAACTTTCCTGTTCTCTGCAGCAAACATAACAGGCCCTAGCATTCAGTGTGCATGGGAAAAAAAAAATCACAAGGTGTATGACAAATGGAAGTTCTCCTGAGCAGTTTAATTATTTGGGAAGCATCATCTCCTCGGACGGTAAAATTGACAAAGAGATAGACAACAGGTTAGCAAAGGCATACAGAGCTTTTGGAAAACTCCATTAAAAGAGTTTGGTGTAATAAACACCTGAAGAAAAGTACAAAGATTAGTGTTTACAGAGCGATTGTACTGTCTACTCTTTTATGTGGGTCTGAAACATGGGTCATTTACTGTCACCACTTGCGACTCTTAGAATGCTTCCATCAGTGTTGCCTCCCTACAATCCTAAACAGCCACTGGACTGACTATGTGACTAATGTGTCTGTTCTTGAATAGGCAGCAGTCACGAGTATTGAGGCCATGCTGCTGAGAACACAGCTGCGTTGGGGAGGGCACGTCTCCAGGATGGAGGACTACCGCCTGCCTAAGCTTGAGCGAAAATACAAAAAAAAATTAACTATGTTCTGGAGTACAGAAACAGATCAGATCATAGACTCATAGAATCAACCGGGCTGGAAAAGACCTAGGAGATCATCAAGTCCAACCCTTGAAGAGACCAACCCCCACCTGGCTACACCCTCCTGTCAGGGAGTTGTATAGAGTGAGAAGGTCCCCCTGAGCCTCCTCCTCTCCAGGCTGAGCCCCCCCAGCTCCCTCAGCCTCTCCTCACAGCACTTGTGCTCCACACCCTTCCCCAGCCTCGTTGCTCTTCTATGGACCTGCTCCAGCCCCTCCATGTCCTTCCTGATCTGACTGATTCTCTGAACATGTGAGGCGGCATTAGCGCCTGTAGCATCCACCCTTGGAAACACAGCCTTTGGACATTGCCATTGCTGCCTGTGTGCTCTGTGGGGCAGCTGCAATACCTGGCACTGAACAAGACTTTTAGTGCTTTCACAGGACTGTGCAGAGCTCAGCTGCTCTTGCATGAGGTAGATAAGCAAAACCACAGATTTACAACAAGGAAATAAAGTGAATTAATATGCTAAGGTCAACACCAGAGCCAGGTTCAGAGCAAGCTCCCAGGCTTCTGAACTGGAGTGCAAAGGCAGGCCATCCCAGCAGCATTTTCTGCAGGGCTCCTCTCTTCACCTGCAGCACATCCAGCCACCAGCACTAAACCAATGACCAACTTTTGTAGAAGCAGGTCCCACAACCCTGTGCCTTCAAAAGATAGTAGGACATGGTTCCACATGGCCTGATTTTAATCCGTGGTTCAACTAAAAACAAAACAAAACAAATAAAACACAAAACAAACAAACAACAAAACCAAACGAAACAACCAAAACCACCAAACCCTTTTTGGGGCGAACTTTGAACAGAAACTCTGTTTTGCACACCAGTATCATACCTGTTATTGAAGGGTTGATGCTGACGAGCAGTGTCAGGGCAGCTGGCACTAAGTACACAACCTGTTAATGACATATCAATGTACTCTGTAGCAAAACTTAGCCAGATCAGGAAGCAGAAGTGCCTGCTCACAGCAGTACTTCTCCCCCTCACAGCCGTTTGTCAGCGGCACAGAGCAACTCCCAGTGCCTCTCCCTCGGGCACTGTTAATGCTCCTCTTCACCATCACCACCCAAATGCTGAGTTACCAAATGCTGGCTGCCTGATAAGCCACTGCAGGGCCACTTTCCTGAACCCTGATATCCCGGGAAAAGCCTTTGCCCAGCCTTCGGTGCCGCTGTCAGCGGGGCAGCCCCTGCCCACCCAGCAGCTCCTGTCACACACACAGACGGTGCCCCTCGCCCCCAGCCCGGCGCACTGGGCCGGGGCCACGGGCCGCTCCTGTGCCCGAGACAGGGCGGGCAGAGCAGGGGGTCTGCCCCCATTGCCCCCCGGGCCGAGCTGAGCGGCCGGAGCGTCCCGGGGGTGACTCAAGGCGAGCGTAGGGCGATGGGTCACGGGGCCGGCTCAGAGTGCTTCGCACAGGGAACCGATTCTGCGTAGGGCCAGGTGCAGATCTGGGGTGAAATACGGCACATCCTGGAAGCATGGGCCGATTTCAGCCGTCGCTGCAGTAGAGAGGTCGTTTTCCCGGCGCCTGCTCGCTCTCCAGCTGGAAGCCGGGAGCAGGTTTCCCGGGCGAGAGAGGGGAAGGGCGGCCCGGACTCACCGTCCACAGCCCCGCGTCGGGGTCGTTCACCTGCGGCGGGAGGAGAGCGCTGAGCCCCCGCATCCGGCCCGCCCGGAGCCGCGCCCCGCGGGAGGGACGGAGGGGACCGGAGGGGCCGTGATCGGAGCCGCCCCTAGCCCGGGCGACTCCGGCCTCACCTGCACGGCGGCTGCCAGCCCGAAGAAGGCGGCCATGAGGAGGTTGCAGAGCCGCCACAGCCGCGCCGCCATGGCCGGGACGGGAACGGGGGGGCAGGCCCAGAGGGGCGGACCCGCCCTGCTGGCCCGCTGCGATCCCGGCCTCGATCGTGGCCCCGATCCCGGCCCCGGTCGCGGTCCTGCACCCGGTGCCCCGTCCCGCTGCATCCCGGCAGCAGCGCGGCCGCCCGCGCCGGGCCGGTCAGCATGTCTGTACTGTGACAGTGGGGAGGCCCTGGCACAGGTTACCAGAGAAGCTGTGGCTGCCCCATGCCTACAAGTGTCCAAGGCCTAGTCTAGTGCCCAACCCTGGTCTAGTCGAAGGTGTCCCTGCCCATGGCAGGGGCATGGAACTACATGAGTTTTAAGGTCTCTTTCAACAAAAGCCATTCTGTGATTTATCACCCCTGACTTTTATTAGGGATTGGAAAATGCCTGTGCTCAAACTCGAGCCAAGTCCAGAATCGCGTGGCGCTGGGTGCACTGTGCATATCCCAGAAACTACAGAAAATCCAGGGCTCCCCTGCCTTTCACTGCTTGTACCGCTGAGTGTAGGCACATAAACAGATTCACACCGACAGAGGGCAGGGTTACACTGGCAGGATCGGCACACTCAGCACCGACCAGCTGAAGGACACCAGGGCTTTGGGCATGTTGTTCCATGACCCCCAGTCCTTTAGCCAAGGCACGCTGCACCTCTGCTGGGTTCACGGCCAGCAGCAGCGCAGCGCTTGCAGGAGAAGGCCTCTTGGTCTCTGCTGCACACAAAGAGTCTTCAGAGACAAGGTTGTCTGAGCTGCCATGGCGCGGACAGAGCTGTCCCAGTCTCTCTCCAAGGGCTGAAGGACTGTGACCGAAAGAAACAGAGCTCAGATAAACCCCCATGTCTGCAGAGACCCACCGCATTCCCGACAGAGCACGCTTGCCACTCACCACTCAGGATCTC
>JAWWES010000042.1:9514548-9531151 GCA_035583135.1 Lophotriccus pileatus
CGGTCCTGCGGCCGCTCCGAGGGCCCCGCGCGGGCCGCGGCAGCAGCAGCAGCGCCCCGGGGCCGTGTCCGCCTCGCCTCGCCGAGCGGCCGGGCCGGGTCTGCGGCGGGACGGCTCTGCCCGGCCATCGCCAGCGCCCCGGCCCTCGCCTCCCGAGTGTGCTCTCCTCAAGACAGATGTTTAAGTGAAATCAGCTCAGCGTGAACTTGCGGTTCAGTTTTGTTCCATTCGGATGGAAATTTAGAGTGCTGCTGCAGGGTCATGTTGGTTCCCACCGGCACTTGTTGATGGTTGAACAGCCTTGCAAAAACGGTGGATATTTATTTTTTAGAAAGGCCTCGGCAAACACCCTTTGAGTTTCACCTTTAAAGTTAGATCAGTGGAAAATGCTCTCTGCTTGAGCAACATTTTAGTCCTTGTTAGGCAGAAGTGGCACAGTGCTGGTTTGGGTTTTTTTCAAATTAAATGCAGTAATGGTAATATTAAAAAGCTGTTTGACCTGTTTGGGGAACAGGAAGAAGGAAAGGTTGCTCTCTTTGTGAAAGAGTTGCAGGTACTGTCAGCAAATAATAATTGTCACAGTTGTTTGCTATAGTCCGTGTTCCATTTCTCCCTGGGACAGGCTGTGCTGAAACTGATGGGGACTTGTTTGGGCAGAGAACTGATGATTAAACTGAAGAGTTTGGTATATGTGGAATAAAATGTGAATTTTGTCTGTTTGTAGCTTTCCCTATGCAAAGGATTGGGTACCCATTGGGCCTTGTCAAGGTAGTACTATCCACCTTTTAAAAAACAGAACCCCGGCCTTGTGAATTAAATGCACATGTTAAAAACTTGACCACAATTATAGCAAAGCTGTTGTGACTAAACAAGAACTAGTCTTGTTGCAGGGTAGTTACAACCCTCCTTGTTGCCCCTTGTATTTCCACTTGACCCATTTTTGTTATTTGAGTCGTTCCTCTGAATCCCCTGTGTCTCCAGGGCTGGGGTTGGATCTGCACCGTGATCTCAGAAGCCGCGATGCTCTGTGAGCTTGTGGTGGTGTATCATCTGCACACTCTCCCCAGGTGGAGGAAGTGCAGTTGGTTCTGTTGTATCTGGTTTAAGTGGCTGTTTAAATATTGACTTGGGACAACAGGCCAGTGTGATGATACCCAAGTGAAGGCCAGTGTTGGGGTGGTTTTTCCTAAGGCAACAGATGGGTGTTTAGGTGTCTGGGAGGACCGCAGTGTAGGATCCTGGGAGCGCTCTGGAGCAGCAGGTCGCTGTGGTGGTGATGGTTCTTGGAACCTGCAAGAAAGTCCGTCCCAGGAGGACAGAGATCCCTCTGCTGCCATGCCATCTGTGGGCTGTGGGTGGGATGGGAAGGCGCTGGACATCCTGCAGGTGGTCTGCAGGCTGCTGGGGCAGGTCTGGCTGCCCTCTGAGGTGCTCTGTGGCCTTGCCCACAGCACATGTCCTTGCTGATGCCAAGGCAAGCTGACCTGAATAAAGCAAAGCCCCCAAAAGTGTCGAGTGCTCTGCAGTTGAGATGCCCAGTGTGTGCTTGTAGTGGGGCTGGGCAGGCACGGCAGCAGGGGAGGTACAGGAATGCATTGCTGGGTGGGGAGAAGAGTAGGTAGGACTGCGTCAGTGGCGATTTAATTGGCTTAAACAGCGTGGTGAGGTGGAGCAGGGAAGTCATTAAGCTGCAAACAAGTAATTATATTTAAAAAAAAAAGGTTTTGCTCAGTTAATTTTCAGCCAGAAACACTCCAACTTGGCTTGTGCAACTGGTGCTGCGAGGGCCGTTGGGAGCCGGAGAGGGTGGGACAACTCCCACGCCAAGGAGCTGTGGCAGTGCTCCTCTGGACAGCAATCTGTTGCATTTGGAGAGCCTGCCCACAGGACATGTGCTTGGGCAAGCTGAGCTAAGGTGAGAGACCCTCGCAGGGGGTCCTGTTTTGCTGTGAGGGCTGGCAGTTTCATAAGGGGGATCTGCTATTAGGGTGTGTGGCAGGGGCTGGGGGGTAGTTGGAGGGTGGTGGTACAGGGGAGAAGTCTTGGAATCATGGAAGATTGAGGCCTATCACACTGATGTCTGGCGCTAGGGCAGTGGATCAAGGAGGTCTCTACAGCCCACCTTGTTTTGTTTTTAATTTGATATCCTGCAGCACTTTTGATGTACACAGGCTAAAGTCCTCCATATGGAGGTGACCATATGGAGACGAGGGGACACTGTGCTGTCCTCATGCTGGCCTCACAGTGCAGCCATGGTCCTCAGGCCTCACGATCAAGCACAGGATTGCTTCAGATCTTCTTGCCCTTAGTGTTCTGTGTGCCCTGGCTTCATGCTCGTGCCTTCTCTTGCCTGCCAGCATTAGCTGCCCATGCCAAAGGACCTGGAGCTTTGTGTCTTCCCGAAGGGTCTGCTGGCCAGTGCAGTTCATGGGGCTGTGTTCAAGGCGCAGAGAGACAGAGGAGAGCTGAAATTCTAAGTGTTAAAATAGATCCTAATCCATATTTTTTTAAATGTTTGTTGCATGCACACTGGAGTCTGGGTGCTGGTGGCTGCTGGTGCAAAGAGTTGTTGTCCTTCTTACTTGTGTAATGTTAAAGTTTGGGAACAGTTCTGAATATTTGGTGTCCTGGATGTTCTGGGCAGAAAACAGATTCTGTGGGAAGTAGGATACCATGCTTTGAGAGTGATTTAAGAAAAAAAACAACACTCAAACTGTAATTGGAGCAATTTTGTCTTTCTCTCATTGCCAAAATTAGTAATAGTCTTTGCTGCTCACATTATGAAGGAAATGGTGATTCCAAGAATGATGTTATGAAATCTAAAAATGTAATTAATGTCAAGGCATAGGGAGAATTTTCATTCTGATTACAACCTGTGGAGTCACTTCTCCTGACTCCAATGCCAAACAGGAGCTGTTATGGACTCGGCATTGAGGAAGACTGGAGGCAACTGGGACTTCTCCAGATCCTTGCTGCATGGTGTCTCTGCTGTCTCTCAAAAGCCCAGCAGAACTGCTGTATGTGTACTTCTCAGAGTGTACATGATGGCTCAGTTGTGTTGGGTGGGAATTCCTGACCCGTTCAGCTGGTATTCGGGATTCTCAGTTCCCTTCACACGTGCCTGTGGTGCTGTCTGTTCCCCCCTTGATGTCTTTGCCCTCTGTACCTAACTCCAGCCATAACCTTTCTATTTTTACCAAAAATCAGAGAAGGTCTTTCTCTGGTGAAAAAGTCCTCTGTGGATATGAGGCAAGGAGCCTGGGCAGGGAGGTTGCCAAGAGGTATCTGAGTGCATGAGGAGGTGAACTGGATTCCCTGTCTGACCCTTGGGTGCCATTCCGGACATCTGTGACTTACTTGGAGTTGGGTGATGAATTTCTGTCTGTTTATGACGAAGCTCTGCCCTGTACCTTTCTCTTCCTGATGGAAAAGAGCTGCTGGGAGGCTTTTTAAGGCTCAGGAGTTGTTTGTGGTTGGTGGGTGACGGAACTGGTGATGAACTGCGATGGACTTTGTCGGTCCCCATGTCAGGTGGGTTTGGTGTGGGTGTGTAACCATTCCAGTGGGGTGGTTCTGGCTCCTGCAGCAGCACTGGGGGAAGCAGAACATTTCTTGAAACCATTCGTGGGCATCATTCTGACTGGAGCGATCCTTGGTACAGAAATTCAGTAAGACATGCCATGATTCCTGTGTCCTCTGCTGTGGTGCCGCCTTGGTGAGTGCATTGAGTGACTGGAACAGCTCCCCTCCCCAGTGCAGAAGGTGGACCCAGGTCTGGCAGGAGGGGAGGAGTGAGATATTTGATCTGCTGGGATGCAGAGTGGGCACTGCCAAAAGGTTGGCAGGGGGACTTGCCTCTCTGAGCAGAGGGGCACGGTGGGTGGGGAAAGTGAGAGGAGTCAGCAATGTAAACATGGCAGTTTGCTTAGGGAACCTCAGAGGGGAATTCGAGGAGCCAGAAGTCAATGGGAAGGTGGAGGAGTTGTGAAGGAGCAGCAGGTTAGGTATGAAGCAGTGTATGGATGGCCAGGTAAAATGAAGTGTATGATGTAGATATGAAAACAAGGAAGATGGGAAAGAACAAGCTAAGAAAAAAGGGGACTGGAGGGAAGAATTAACCCCTGTCTTCTAGGGTAGTAAACTGAGCATTATCTGTCCCTGTTGTTAATTACCCGTTCTTATGCTAATAAGTGAGTTGTGTCTTCAGCGATGGGAACTGATTGAATACAATCAGAGAGTGCCTGCACTTCCTTTTGCCCTCAGTGGAATTATCAAACCCATATGTGTTAGCAGACAGCACTGGTGCAGGCTGACATTGGCAGATTGTTGGGTGTGCGTCTACTTGGACAGGTTTGCATTTGTTATGGAAGGTAAAGATAGCTGTGTGGTGAGCAAACCAATGTATTTCAGTTCAGTTTTGCCCCCAGTTTATTCCTGTATGGATCCTGTGGCTGTGTCTGCTTTATGTTTGAGTCTTGGTATACACCTGCACACGCAGGACTGTATTGGCATGAGAGCCATAGGTATTGATGTTGCTGAGGAGTCCCCCAAATTAAATCAGTGTGTATGCAATGAAGCATTGCTCACAGGAATCTCGTGTAACCTCATCAAGCTCTGCACGTATCAAGTACACATAAACACCCTGTTAGTGTTGTTCAGCTGGGACATACCTGATCACTGTTTTGAAGTCAGGTGTTGGATTTAGGCTTGATAAGATATGTGAAACTAAAAGGGGAGATCTGCTTCCCAATGGAGCTGCTCTAGCCTGTGGAGACTGGAAAGGAAAACTGCACAAGGGGAAGAGGGGTGTTTGTGTAATGCTCTGCCCATGGGGTAGGAACCTGCAGGAAATGTCCATTCAGGCTTCACTGAAGTGGTGTTTAAAGAAATTAAGATCTCTGAATGGATGTGATGCTCCTGGCATTCTCTCACAAAGGCTGGAGTGCACTGATCTGGACCAGCTTTGGAAAGGTGCTGATGATGTTCCCAGCTCTCATGTATCTTTTTTAAAATGGGCTTCATTATATTCAGATACCTCCTTAGATGTGGATGTGAGTGTTGCCTTTGCCTTGCCTTGTTGCACATGCTGAGACAGCAGCATCCACTCAAGGAGATGGGGTTTGCTGTGCTGCAGCAGCAGGAAGAGGAGAACCTGCCTGATTTTGGGGCTGAACCTTTTCATTGTTGTTCAGGAGGTGTCACCTTGGAGTATGGGCTTTTTCATGGATATTCTGGTCAGGATGGACTATTATTATTGTACTGTCTGTCTACTGGCTTTGGAGAGATGGAAAAATGTTTTGGGGATTCCTGTGTTGATCCTGGTCATTTGTGGTTGTTGGGCTGTAACATCTCTTCTGGAATGAGAAATTGAGTCCCTGTAATGACACCAGTTCAAAAGAATCTGTGTCTTTAAGTCAATTGGTGCAGTAGTTATTAATTTTTAAGCTGTTTTTAAATAGGCTTGGTCGGCTTCTGTTTTTTGGTTCTCCCTGTGCTCTTCCTCTGCTGCTCCCTTGGCCAATGCCCTCAGTGATGTGAATCTTGCACGGTGTTCCTCCAGGCTGCTGGCATTCCCTGCAAAGGGCTTTTGTCTGTCTTCTGCGTACACAGGTTTCTTTTCATGTTGTGGATTTGTTTGATTGCAGAAGGGATGTGTGAGCTGTGGTTAAATGATAGTGCAGTGCCCGTTGAGCAGGGAAAAAGGTCTTCCTTTCAAAAAGGTGTGTTGCTATAGCTGGATTAGTTAATGTGTACTAGTTACTCATGGGAAATCCTTGGTGAGAGACACTTCACCTGTGTTTCTTCGGCTCAGCTCGTAGATGACTTGGGTACTGTGCCTGTGCTGGGCTAAGAGTGGAACAGCTATTGCATGTCTGTTATGCCTCCATCTGCACATGCCCTTTGGTGACACCAGCACGTGTGTTTGGAGGGTGTCTGAACACCCTCACCCTGGCACTTACTTGGGTGTTCAGGAGCTTTTAAAATATTGAAATATTTGATTATCAAAATCAATGAGAAGTGCTCTGAGTTATCCTGAAGTTGCCAAGGGGTTAAGTCATTGTCCATAAAGCATGAAATTGCAGGGAGAGTGGGTTTCATCTCATTCTCCTGGGATGGCAGGAAGGATTTATGCAGCCTTGGAGTCCTCCTCTCTAGTTTTCACTTGTGGTTCTTCTGATTGTCTGAACAAGACAAAGTAATTTTCGCTGTGACTCTGCACCCTGTTTTCTGCCCCTACCCCACCTCCTTGCACCACTGCTGAGTTGTTGGACAAGTTATCTTTGTTACAGGTCTCTCTTGCTGAGGTTTGCTAGGTGGACGTACATAAACTGTGTACAAGATGCTTGGAAAACTGCCACTGCAGGTGACACCAAGTGTGGTGTGGCAGCCTCTCGACGGGGTGGTCCTGTGCTACCAGATTTGAACTGACAGCAAGTGCTGGTACAGATGTACCTTTTACATACATATATTTTTAACATAGCAGCCCCTCTGTTCAGTTTGAAGGCATCTCCCTCCTTGGGGCCATGTTTGTCCCCTGGCCCCATGAGCAGTCCCAGCTCAGGACCTGCCTTCCCCTCATAGGGGCACAGCTCCCTGCGCTGCAGAGCAGGGAGGGGGAAGAACGATGCTGCTGGTGGTGGCAGGAGGCAGGAAACCCACCTTCTTGGAGGCAGGTGGAGAACATCACTTGTCAAACCGTGCTGGTGTGGCCTAGGGGTGTATGCTCATCCTAAATCCTGTGCCTGCTAGGCTGAGCTAAGCCTGAGTCCCCTTGCAGGCTCCCTTGGGTGCTGATGCTGTGTCAGCCAGCCCTCATAGCTGCTGTGCCACTGCCAAAATCATTTGTGGGGCCTCCTCCCCAGATGCTGTTTTTCAATCTTTTGTGTGGGGGTGGGCTTGAGTAATTCATCTGGCTTCTGGTTCTTTGTTTGTTTTGGGGGGTTTTTTGGTGTGTATTTTTGCCTGTCAGGGATGAAGCAGGTTTCCCCAGCTGCACTGGGCTGAGAAGCTGTGAGTGCAAGAAGCAGCTCTCTGGTGTCCATTGACCTTTACAGGTAGAAGAGCACCTTTTGGGGCTCATTAACTTCCTTCTTGCTTTTAATCCCAGTGTTTTTACCTCTTGGGAACTGTGCCTTAGTGAGTTGGTCTTTTTCCCGAGACCCTTCCTGAAGTTGAAGGGAAGGATAGACCACACGGAGATTTGCCATGGCAGAGAAGTGAACTTCCTGTGATTTAGTACGGTAAAGCCGGAGTACCCAGAGGACAGCAGGGAAGTGTTTCAAGCCAGAGGATGTGAAAGAAGACTGATAAACTTTGGCAGCCAAATACATTTGGAAATGATGGTAAGGGAGGCAGGGAGAAATGAAAACTTGCTCTGCCTCAGCAGCTGAGCTGCCTCAGCCACAGCAGTAAAACTTCGTGTCAGCCTGAGCATTCAGGAGTCATTGTTCTGAATAGGCTGTGGCACTGACTTTGGTTCTAAACTTTCCATTCCACTTTATTTTAGGTCAGGTTCATCTGGTTCTTCTGGGCACCTGCAATCTTACTGGGATTTCTTCTGTTTCAGGGGAAGCTTTAGATCTTGAAGATCCCCGTGATGTGTTTTTTTTTTTTTTTTTTGGTCTGCTTAGGAGGCCGTTTCTTCAAAATCAGTCCTGCGGTGCAACACGTCTGTGCCTCCTTATGGTTGGGTGGAAAGATGCAACTGTGATTTTTATCAGATGCAATAGATTTAAGTTCCTGTGCATGGTCTGTGACTATTTCAGAGATCAGACTCGTCAAACACAGTCCCACTGGAGCTCTCTGCAGCCCTGCTGAGTGCCTGCTCCACGCCAGCACGGATCCTGCATGGGGCCTGTGACATACTGTTGGCCTGGATTTGCGTCAGGAGCATCATGTGATGCCTCAGAGCATCTTCCAAAATGTGTGACCTTGACTCCTCAGGCTGTAGCCCTCCGTGGCTGGATCTCTGCTAATTGCTGTTAGTGAGGAAGTACAACATGGTATTGCCAAGCATCTGCTGCCTGTCTCTCTCCCGGCTCTCCTCTCAGGTGAGCTGAGCCGTGCACGTGGAGAGTGCAGAGACTGTGCTTAGCAGGGTACGGCCCATTAAGTTCTGCATGAGCATCAAGGGAGAAGTGAGTATATATTGCACAAGTTGTGTATTTATTAGCTGCTAAATTGATTTCCTCTTGTGCAAATCGAAGCCTCTGTGTTTGCCCTTTACCGGAGGTGGGGCCAGCCCTCCAGGAAACAGACAGCTCTGCTGGTCCTGGAGCAAACAAAGAGTCCAAGCGCCAGGATTAGTCTGTTTTGAATACTTTATCTGATCTTTCTGAGGTGCTTCAGGAGATGCCCTGTGGCGTAAGGAGGACAGCTGTTGGGAGCAGACAGCTGAGCTGAATGGGAGTTTATCTGTTTTTGTCTAGGCTTATTTTTTTCTGTGGACCAAAAGGGTTGTATGGTTTGCTTTGGACCTAATTCTCTGGACTGAATTAGCCATCGCTTTGCTTTTGGACCAGAGAGCAAAGTGTTTGTACTTTGAAGAGGTTTGTGGACAGAGATAAAACAGTTTCCCTTAAAAACATATGGCTGTGTTGTTTGACCTGGGAGGGGTTGTGGACCAAGATAAAAGCATTGCATTTGGAAATCCCTTCTGGGGAGCGATGGGACCATGTCTGAGTTTTCCTGTAAGATCAGTTCCCCTCCTGAATGGTGTCAGTTCAGGACCTGGGCTTGTGTCAAACACTGGAAACTTCATCTTACCTTTGATGTCCTTTTCATTCCTCTTGTCCCCTCAGAAACCTGGACAGGCAGAGGGTAGGAAGGGGTAGGATGGTCAGGATGACTCTGTGTAATGCTGGCCAAGACTTGTGGCCCAGAGTTGAGGAGATGTGGTCCATTCTCTGAAGTCCTTTTTGCCTTGGGTTAGTGAGATCAGTCAGCACGTGGAAACTGGAGTGTTTTAAAGCTGTTTTTCCTTTGGGATTTGGGGAAAAGTAGAGATCACTTCTCTGCTTTCGGACCTAATATAGCCCAGCTGTTGTCATTACAAAGTGTGACACTGTGGTGGTGTAAGTTTGCATGCAAGTTTACACAAAAGAATTGTGAATGAGCTCGGACTTCTGTTGGAAGAAGAAAGGGTTGGATGTAAGGGCTTGGAGATGTGCTGCTTTAGGCAGCAGCTTGGCAGTTGAGCTCCTTTTGCTCTGGGGCCACATGTTGTGGAATATCTGAACAAGCCTGCCAGTGTTCTCCTGGAAATCTGAAATCTATTTTAAAATGCATTTCTAGTGAATTTATTTCTTTTTGAGGAGAATTGGAGTAATGTCCTGGAGCTTATCCCCTCAACTGGTTTCGCCAGAGTGATGGCCAAATACTCTTCCTCTGAAGCATTGCCACTGTGTATCAGTGCTAGATATCCTCTGGGCTGGCAACAAGAATTTACTCTCTGGCCTGTTCCCATGGATTTATCTCTGCTGATCCTGCTGATGAGGATTGCAGCTGAGCAAACGGGAGAAGGCTCTTAGCAAGTGGCAAAGGTTGAGACAGGAGTGTTGGAAGTTGGTATGTACGGTTGTGTGGGTGGGCTTGCCTGGCTTCCCCATCAAGGACATGATTTGGAATCTTCTGTGACTTGAAGAAATTCCACGTCTGATTTGTCAGTACATCTGTTTTTTTTTCTGCCCTGCAGAAATACGGTAGATGAAGAATGTGTGAATGCAGGGTTTATTTCAGCAAAGCCCTGGAACATTTCTGTGCTGGTCATTTGCTTTAATATAGACAGGCCTTAGTCAGGGCTGACTTGAACAGGAGCCTGGAACTGAACTGGCAGCAGGGAACCTGCTTCATCACTGAGCTGCCAAAGGTCTGAGCTGCACCCTGCACTGTGCCAGGGCACTGTGCTGCTCCCACAGCACGTGAGACACAGTCCAGGGCCCGCTTGTCCACAGTGTGATTTCCATTCAGTAAATAGGAGCTTTCTGGGAAGGTTTGTGTTGGGTTTCCCTCTCAAATCTGGGTGGTACTGTGGCAGCAGAGCTCAGACTGCCCACTGTTCATGTTCTCAGAATAATCCTGTGCTGGCATGTCCTGAGTCTTTGAGACCCAAACCAAACACGGATAACGCTCTTCTTCAACAGGTTGATGTCCACACTGTGAGTGATGCACAGACTGAGAGTGTAATAATACATCTTGCTGTCCCTTCAGGCATTGTGTTCAAGAGTTGTGGGTTTAGCAGCCTACTGGTTACTCCATGGCAGTTGAGCTGGTAAAGGGGAAGATTGGGTCATCTTCATCCAAGCTGGCAGGAGTTGCTGCTGCTTTACTGCCCAGGAGGAACACTGACCCATGTGCCAGGAAAACAAATGACTGCTCGGTCAGGGTTACGCCCAGAGAGGTCCCCAGCATGGCTAACCCAAGTGTCCCCATTCCCTGTGGGTTCCAGCATTCTCTGCATTTGCAGCAGCCTCACAGCAATATTTTTTTTTCTTCCAAGTTTCTACCTATAGCTAAAGCATAAAATTCCATCTTGTGATGCAGAGGCTATTCCCAGTGTCTTGGAAGTCACAGAAATGGTAATTGTGAACAAAACTTCACGGTGATCCTGTGAAGTGCTTTTGCCCAATGCTTCAGATGAACAAGGCCCCTCACTTTAAAAAGGACATAGAAATCCTGGAATGTTCCAGCAAAAGGCAACAAGGCTTGTGAAAGGTTTAGAAAACGTGTCTTATGAGGAAGGTCTGAGGGAGCTGGGTTTGTTTAGTCTTGAGAAGAGGAGGCTCTTCCTGAAAAGAGGTTGTGGTGAGGTGAGGCCTGGTTTCTTCTGCCATGTCTGCAGTGAGAGGACCAGAGAAAAGGCCTCAAGCTCAGACACCTTACAAGAGTCAGGAGGACCCTTGATGCTTTTGTGTGCAGAACTGGTGCATTCCCTTTGCTGGGAGCTCAGAGGGAGACTGGGGACAAGGGCAAGGGAAGAAGATAGCTGGATCCCAGTTGGGGCTACTGGCTGATATTTTTGCAACAGTCTTCTGTTACCCAGTGTGAGACCACAGGGATTAGCTGGGCAGACTCACAGGCTCCTTCCGTACTGAGGGCCCTCCTGCCCTCTGCAGCAGCAGTTCAGCCTTTTTCCAGTGCACTTGGGGATATTTTGTTGAGAGACTCTATGGTGCTTGTTTCTTTAGCAGAGAAATTTTGTTTGCCTCTGGTTATTTACCCTAGTAAAAGGGTCAGAAACAGCAAGCTTGCTGGTTTCCAAGAGTGTGACAGTGCCAAATTCCCCGTGCACATGGCTTTAGTGCCTGCACTACCAGAGCCTGCTGGATCACACCTGCCTCTCCCAAGTTCTGGGTTGTTGTCGCTGCTCAAGAAGCTGGAGCTTTGCCATGACCTCTCCCTTATGTCAAGCAATGGATCTGTACCCAGGTCTGCAGTGCGGTTGTTTGGTGTGATCCCTCTGTGATTAGGAATAAATTCTTTACTTAGGAAGAATTTTTTCCCTGTGAGGGTGGGGAGGCCCTGGCACAGGTTGCCCAGAGAAGCTGTGGCTGCCCCATCCCTGGAAGTGTCCAAGGCCAGGTTGAACAGGGCTTGGAGCAAGCTGGGCTAGTGGAAGGTGTCCCTGTCCATGGCAAGGGGGTGGAATGAGATGAGCTTTAAGGTCCCTCCCCACCCAAACCGTTCTGATGCTCTGTGAGCCTGGGTTTGCTGCTGCGCAGAGGGCAAAGGGACAGTGGGCAGTGCTGCTTGCCCAGGGGAACTGTCCTGAGCAGCACCCATGGGGGAATATTGCAAAAAGCCATTGCCTGTGTCTTCCCCTGCACTGGGCAGGAGTCTTTGATGGAGGTGTGGAATGCTGCGCTTTCCCAGCTCGGGTCGTGTGGAATGCTGCGCTTTCCCAGCTCGGGTCTTGTGCTGCGGTGGCAGAGCTGGAGAGATGGGCTTTTGTGGGAAATCGCCTAACAGCTGTTTTAAAATACTGCTTAACATGTGCAGATTTACTGCAAATCTTCAGTTTTCTGGGGACAGAACAATCTCTTCAGTCTTGAAGTTTGTTACCTGTTGCTCCACACGAGACCTTGGTCCACTCCTTTCCTTCGAGGTGCCAGTGCTGGTTCCCTTGCTGGCATGTTGAGCTGTGCCACCCCTAAAGGTTGGTTTATGAAATACTGGATCCTGACATGATGGGATTGCTGTCTACTCTAAAGTTTGATCTAAAAGATCAATTTTATCTATGATTTTAGAGTAGATATTGAAGCATAAAAGGATATTCTTAATAGTGATGCTCTCCTTTGATTTCGAGCGAATGCCTGAGAACTGGGCTCTTTTGCTTAAGACTTTCAAAGAAACCTCTGTGAAAAAGCACAAAGAAAGCTATGCCCTTTTTTTTTTTAGCTTAATCCTTCATTTTTTATAGATATTGGTACTGAGAATTTGCTTTTTTCTTCTTTGCTTACTCCCCTAGGACAGGGTTGGAAAGCATCTATTTATTCTAAGCTAAAAGAAAGTGTACAGATATCCAGGAAATGTGATGTTTGAAGCAGAAATTTCAAACCTCTTCTGCAAGCTAGAGCTGTGTGGCAAGATTGGAGGTGGATTTATAGACCTTTCTGGTGAATATACTAGAGGACAGTGACTGAGATGTGAAAAGAGGTGGAAGGGAAGTGTCTGCCCCAGGGAGCCCTGGCCTGGAGGCATCTGGGTGAGGGAGCTGTGTTAATGGCTCTGCAGGTGAGCCTGAATTAGAGATGGGTCTTGCTGGGAACAGCTGGCACCCAATGGTTCATATGAACTATGGCAGCCTAAGAAGATGGATTAATATTTATAAGGACAATGGCTTGCTTTTGTGTCAGTCTTTTTGCCAATTCCCAGTTCTCTGGCACGTTAAGAAGACTGTAGGTGCTTCTGCAAGAGCTGAGTTACTTCCCCAGCAGTGCTTTTCAGCTGCAGCTGGGATCTTCTGTGAGGCAGAGACAGTCCATAAGTGATGGAGTGGTTGAAGTCTGCTACAAAACAAAAAATTCTGAATAAATTATAATTGAGGGAGGGGGGAGGGAAATAAAAAGGCTTTGTCATCAGAAGGTTTTGCAAAATAGTGAGGATTTCCAGAGCTTGACAGCTGGGTCTAATGGTAGGTAGCCCCTGAAACAAACTGGTAATGAATGGGATCTTAGGGAAGGGTTTTTGTTGTTTTCCCATTGCAGGAGTGAAGGGGCTCTCAGGTGGCTGCAAGCTGAGCACCAATAACCAGTGAATCCTTTGTGAACAGCTCAATTCACTGTGTTGGCTGTCTGAAAATTTAAGAAAACATGGGAACTGCTTTGCTGGTGGCAGGAGACTGCACAGCTGCTGGCAGCACAGGGCCGGGCTGCTGCTGAGGGGCTTCCAGAGAGCAGGGGACAAAAATCCCTCCAGCATCGCTGTGTCTTTCTGACCTTGGCAGTTTTGGAGTGAAAACTTGTGTGTCCAGCTCCGGAATCCTTAGTGCAGTTTGTCCCACAAGCAGTGGTGTGCTGGTGGTTTGTCACCTGCTGTGCTGTGAGCTCCCAGCACAGCGTGGGCATACAGGGACCCTGCCCAGAGGGTCATGGCTGGTAAGGCTGTAAAATGCTTCCATTAAAATAATTTTGATTCCTATGCCCGGAGGCAGGAATGCAGGTAGGTCAGACCCAAGAGGCTAAAAGGCATTAAAAAACCCCTCTAATACAACACTTTAGCACCTCTGCCACAGAGGAGCTGTCACTAGAGCACCATAGTTTGCCTTTAAAAATGCAGAAGATAAAACACCAGAGCAGCTGAAAATATGGGGTTGTGCCATGATGCTTTTGAGGCTGGGGAGCTACTGGAGTGTTGCCTAGTGGAGTTCTTCATCCCCAGGAGTTGTGATGGAAATGAAATATGTTTCTGGAGGAACAGCTGCTGTTGTGCATCTGAGTGTGGGTCATCGTCGTTTGAACACCCAGAGTTGTTCATTGCCCGAGTTTTATTCCAGGGCAGGTTTCACTAAGGGAGAAGAGTGAATGCCTGCTCACACACTGTGGGGCTGTTGGCCTGGTGCCCTTGCTGCTTTGGAAATCTGGGTAAAACGTGGAACTGTTGGCTGTACCCCACAACTGGTCATTGAATCATAGAAAAGTATGGATTGGAAGGGACCTTACCTGTCATAGGCAGGGACATCTCCCACCAGCCCAGGTTGCTCCAAGCCCTGTCCAACCTGACCTTGCACACTTCCAGGGATGGGGCAGCCACAGCTTCTCTGGGCAACCTGTGCCAGGGCCTCACCATCCTCACTGCTAAACATTTCTTCCTCATATCCAGGCTAATCCTGCCCTCTGTTAATTTAAAACCCTTGAAGGTAAAGGTGAAATGTCCTTGGCAGGACGTTTAAGCTACTAGATGAGGTGTTGGGGAGTTGGGAGGGGGCCTAGTTCAGCCTGTTGGGTGGGACTGGGGGAGCCTGTGATGAGATGTGGGGGCTGGATCTGGGACCCTCCTGCTGGCAGAGCCAAGGCTGGAAGGGTCTGGGGGCTTTTTTCACCTGTGCACTTTAACCAGGTGAATTAAGAAGTGAGCTACTACAAAAGCACTCAAGAAGATTCTTTTGACAGAACAAACCCCATTTGTTCCTGGCAAAAGTGATTTACAGCAGAGAGATTTTGATGTTGAGTATTTTCCATTAAAAATACTGTTGACTGATACATAGTGACAGGGTGTTTGCTTCAATTACCCCAGAGTGTATTTTAATTGTAGTTTTCTCTTTAAACCACTTGTTAAACTGCTGGGAGTAAATTTGCTGACTTTGTGCGTGTTCTATGCAAATGTCACATGTATTTTGAAGGAAAGGATGACAGGAGCATGAATGCCTTTGTGTAGTCTTTTACCCATTTAACAGCTTTCTGTTTCATAGGCAATTTCTGTCGGTCATGTTTATTAGCTATTAATGAGAATGACAGGAGCTACTGGGTTTTAAAGAATTTATTTTTTCGATTTGTCAGTCAGTGCTCGGTAACTGTTGGTGGAGAAACCGGTGGCACAGTGGGCAGGAAGAGTCTGGCTGGACTTGGCATAGGCTGGCACAAAACTGTTGTGCTGTCCCATTAAAGGGTGGTTTCTGCTGTGCATCCACTTTTTTTTTGTTCCAGAACATCTCTAGTCTGAAGGTGTTTTTTTCTTTTCTGAGAAGGAAAAGGCAGTTACTGTTCTCCATACTGGAAGATCAAAGGTGTTTATTGGAGAGGGATGCTTTGCAGATCCTCTGCTTGTTGTAAATTAAAGGAATGTAGCACAGGTGTCTGAATTTGTCTTGTAAGCTATTGAGAAGTGGCAGGATTTCATCCCCAGGTCTCTACAGCTTTTCCAGGAGAAAGTAGCAGCGTCTCAGTTCAGGTTGGCAGCTTTTCACTTAGGGAATAATTGGGCAAAACTGCTGTCAACTGAGACATGAGGTGTGTTCATGTTCTGTTAACCTGGATTTGGGAGACCCTGGCACGAACTGCTTGGTGTATTAAGAAGCTGTGAAATGAGGGGGAAAATTTGCAGTGCAACCGACCTCCTGCTGTCCTGAAGAGCAGAGCCTTTGGCTCGCAGCTCCTGCCCTATGCAGGGATGCATCTCCAAACCTCCCGTGGCTGAGGTCTCTGTCCTGTGGCTGAGCACATCCCTGTCCCATGGCATTTCTTGCCCAGGCACCAGCCCAAGCTGTTCTCTGTTTCCAAGCTGAGCTCCTTCCTGCACTCAGCTCTACCCTCTGTGGGGACAGGGTTGTTCCCAGGGGTACTTCTTTCCTATTTATCTTTTGCTGGCAATTCTGTATGGTGACAATGAAAGGGTCAGGGTCTTCTCAGTATTTTTTGCTGTTTCTGTCAGGGTTGCAAACCTCCAGACTAAAGTGCATTTCCCAGACTTGGATGTGAAAGTCCCCTCCCAGTGTAATATCATTTCTCCTCCTAAAAATTTGTACAGCTTTAGAGGCATGCCATGACCACGTGAACGAGTGCATTTTCACAGGCTGATTGTTTTAGTGCTTTGGCTACTTTAAAAAAAAAAAGGAATGTTGTACATGTGTGCAGTGACACTTTTTAGAGTGACAGCCATTGTATTTCCATGGCAGTGAGAGCTGGGCTTTTATTAGGCTTCCCTCCAGCTCCTTTCTCTGGTTTTGTTTTGATAATGAATCAACTTTGTGTCACTTTTTGTGCTCTCGTGCACCCACTTGCTAATCTTTCTGACCCGGTATTTACCAAACCACGGTGTGGGTACAAAGTGCCCTTCATGGGACATGTGAGACCTAAACATGGAATAAAACACTGTGTAAAAGCAACAAAAGTGAGTATGGAATACAGCTTGCAGCCATCCTGTGCTTGGCAGGTCGAGTTTAGGGGGCTCAGTCGGTGCTGTGTGTTATTCACAGAATCACAGAATATGCTGAGTTGGAAGAAACCGACAAGGATCCAGTTCCTGGCCCTACCCAGACCCATCCCCAAGAGTCCCACCCTGTGCCCCAGAGGATCACCCAAACCCTCCCTGAGCTCTGGCAGCCTTGGGGCTGTGCCCACTGCCCTGGGGAGCCTGGTCAGTGCCCAACCAGCCTCTGGGGGAAGAA
>JAWWES010000042.1:9531251-9568558 GCA_035583135.1 Lophotriccus pileatus
CAGGCAGTTGGAACTGCACTGAGGTCTCCCCTCAGTCTCCTCTGCTCCAGCTGAACACACCAAGTGCCCTCAGTGTCCTCACACAGCTTCAAATCAAGGTCCTTCCCCATCCTCGTTGCCTCATTTGGA
The DNA here is from genome assembly GCA_035583135.1 of Lophotriccus pileatus. Lineage (NCBI taxonomy): Eukaryota > Metazoa > Chordata > Aves > Passeriformes > Tyrannidae > Lophotriccus > Lophotriccus pileatus. The sequence continues at coordinate 9,531,381 of JAWWES010000042.1, forward strand.
TACTCTCGAATGGCTTCAGATGTTTCTTATGTTATGGTGCCTTAAACTGCCCCAGTACTGCAGGTGAGGCCACACCAGTGCAGAGCAGAGCGTTTGGAATAAGAGGAGGGTAGCCTGCTCCCAGGAAGATGGAGCAGGAGAAAGGAGAAGGCACAGAAGCAGCTTTGAGCTGTGCTGGGGCTGCAGGTGGGGCCCAGCACTGAGCTCCCAGAGCAGGGCAGGGTTCACATCTCTGCCCCGTTTGCTGACCAGAAACCAGAACTTGGATTTAATCATCTCAGTGGTGATTCTTATAGTACCTATATAAAGGCAGTTAAAGCTTTAAAGGACTGGTGCTAGAAGATGTTCCTTAGGCATATTTTCTTTGGTAGTGTCTATCAGAACAGATCTTTCAGGATACCAACCCTGGCTTTTTTATGTCAATAATTTTCTCCTACACTGTGAATCTTAACATATAGGACACCAGATAGTAAGATGCACATGATTTTCCTTGTTTTCTAACCAATATGTAAAGCTAAAAAAAGTCCTGCCTTATGCTTTTAATTGCTGGTGAAATTACTGTCTTACAGTTTTCTCACTGAATAAATTTGGGCAAAATAAGAACTGGAAGCAGTCCAATTATCATATGAGGAAGTAAAAAGAAAATAAAATAGAATCAAGAACAACTCAAAGGGGAGTCTTACCTAATGAGCTTCATAAACAGTGTTAAAACTGACTCGGGTCCAATGACCTTTCAATTTTAGGCAGGTATTTTATACTTCAGGGGTAAGTTGTTTGCTTTAACAGCAAAACTGAGACATGACGAAGTTTCAAAGTGGGCATTTGAATGTGTGGAACATTTTAATGTAAGAATATTTGAATATGTGGAGCAGTTGGATGGCATTCTTCCCCATGCCTCCTAGTGAGCCCACTGACAGGGCATACCCCTAATGTGCTTCCACCTTCAGGTGAGGAGTGTGATTAAATCCTGATGGAGGTGAGTGTGTGCCTGTCTGGTGCTGTTGATTCAGGGAGGCGAGTCCCTCAATGACTATTAGATCTTTTAGGCAGCTCCTAATGGCTGTGAAAGGATGGCATTGGAAACTGGGAGTGCTGTTTGACATACTAAATTCTGCTTTCTGGTAGCAAACATAAGTTTTTGTTTCAGTTATTAATGGAGTTTAATATTTTTTACCTAAACACAAAGTAGTGAAGTCTGTGATTTTACTTCAAAAGCGAACTTCAGTGCAGTTGTTATAGTCCCCAGTGAAATTAAATTTACTCTTTATTGTCTTTCATTCGTGTATTGGGATCTTTTAGTTAAATAGCTTCATTCTCTTAATCTTCAGAGGTGTCAACAGTAACTAGGAGTATGTATTTTTTAGGGAAGATGGCATTTTTCAATATGACATATCTTGTTTGTGGAGGTGACAGGGCCTGAATGAAGCTGGAGGCAAAGCCTGACCAGTCTCCGCTGGATGTCTCAGGGTGAGGGGACCACCTGAAAGGCAGAAACAGTTAATTGCAGACGTGTCTCACGGTTTCTCAAGCAGCATCACAATAAAGCTGATGTGATTCTTACCAGCTTTTGTTCACAAATTAGAAATTTGAATTACTTGCTGTGATTTATACGTCTTCTTATTCAGACTCTGTTTCCTTGTCCAAAAACCTTGGAAGCAAACAATTTCAGTAGAGGGAGGATGCCCAGCAGTGGCTGTTAAAGCTAACCAGGGGAAAAGGGCAGGGTTGAGCATCTGTGTGGGAAGGCAGGGCTGCTGGGTGTGGGTACCCTGGGTGTGAAGGGACTGGAGATCCTGCTGTGTTTGATCTCTGTGGTGGCAGGTCTCCCTTCAGTGTGACGTTACAGTGAGACTCCAGTCCTCAAGTCAGGGCCTGCAGATAGTGCTGCAAGATAAATATGTATTTAAAAGCACTTTTTTTCAGTTATAAAAAGTGTAGCAATGAAAAGGCAGCTTGTCATTGGAGTTCTTGCACTAGGGAAGGAATAGGTTTGTGTGTCCTTTGGGCGAGCAGAGTGCTTTGAGCTGGGTGGTGGAAGAAGACCAGAGCTCTCCTTAGAAGTTTCATCTCCTGACTGTGAGCCATGTGCTGGAGCCAAGCTCTGCAGAGGCTCGGGTTTGTCCTGGCTGGGAACACTGGGGTTTTACTTATCTGGAACCACACAGAAAAGGAAAACCACAAAACCCTCAGCTTCCTGCTCTGCAGGTAACATGATTGCAGCTGCTTATTTCTCTATACTCTCACTTTCTGCATTGTGTTTGCTTGCATTAGGAATGGCTGTATTAGGATCTTCAGTTGTAATTTTTTTATGTCCTCTTAGATCCATTCTCCCTACACTGACAGGATACAGATTCTTTGTTTAGAGTTGCAACAGCTGATGTACCCAAGCCACAGTCTGTTGTTCATTGCTGAAGAAGTGTCTTCCTGCAGATCCCTTGGCTGTTGGTTTGGAGTCAGTGTGTGCATCTATCTGTTTCTTTCAGGAAGACATATAGGTGTTGTAACACTTCAATCTGTATTATCTTTGCTAACAAGAATGTGAAGATTTCTGCCCCATGGGTAAATACCCACAACAGTGATGAGGTCAGTCAGCTGCTGGAGGCAGTTCCAGCACTCTGACAAGCTCCTGAAGGCAGCAGTGCTGTGCCCAAGTCCCTGGTTGACTCCAGCCTTCAGCTGGTGTGGTACCTCCTGCCTTAGATCTTTCCAGCACAGCAGCAGAGCAGTGGCTCATTCCTGGCATTCCAGGTGTTTTGTCAGTTGAATGACAATATTGGGCGAGAGTGTGTCTCTCTGGAGAGGGTTTGATGCTGCCAGGCTATTAAGACTGCAAATTCTGCTGGAAACACCAGTCATTAGACAGTGCCTGGCATGTCTTGGTATTGGGAATCATGAGCTCCTTCCTATGCTCATCCTGCTACAGCATATTGCTAATTCATATTGAATGCTTTGTAAGACAGTACAAAGCCAGAATTTTAAGACTTTTTTTTTTTTTTTTATGAAAAACATCAGTCCAAAAGCTGGTGTTCACAGAGCCGTGGTGTGATGTTCAGCAAAGCCTCTGAGTGCTAATTAAATGTGTTATTTTGGTGCTGAGAAATAACTGGACTTAGAGGTGCCTTTGGCTGTTTCTGCTGCATTTCAGCACAAAGGAAGGTTTGAACAAAGCAATGGAAATAAACCAAAGTTGGTTTAAGTTTTTTTAGATTTTTTTTTTTTTTTTTTTATTCCTTGCAGTGTGAATTTTTCTTTGGTTTTCCCTCTCCAGTTCCTTGGAAAGCAGAGTAATTCCAGTGCTGGGAGACAAACTGTGATGTGGCAGCAGGGCACTTGTGGCCATGGTGGAGGCATGTGGGGCAAACCCCGGTGCTGGCTCACGTCTGTCCATTGTGGCATCAAGGATCTGGGGTCCTGCAGGGGGGGAGGGAGTGTGTGTGGATCTGATGGAGCACCCTGACTTGGCCGTGGGCAGGTCTGTGCTGCTGCTGTGCTGGACGGGGTCCTGCAGGTTCAACAAGCTCAGGTTGTGTCTCGAGTGCAAGTGCCAGGGCAGGTCCCGTGTGACTGGGAGGGGGTTGGGTGGTGACAGGGCACTGGGCCAGGGTGGCAGGTCCTGTCTCCTCTGACAGCCTGCACCTGTAGCTGCGCTGCTGGGTCGGGTTTGTGTTGGCCAACCTGCCTCCGAGCCCCAAAGCTCCAGCCAAGTGCTGGGTTGAGTTGAGTGAGCTCCTGCTGGCCTGGCGTGACGGGGTCTGGAGCTCACAAGGAGAACAGAGAATGGGGTGCGGTCAGGGAAGTGAAACCCAGCAACAGTTATTAAATACAGGGATACCAGGGCTGGCTGAGGAGTGGTTAGAGGATAAAAGAAGATCTGAAGGATGTTGTGGGGTTGGTTACCACTCCCTTCACCGGCATCTTCTCAGTGCTGTGGGTGAGTGCAAGACTGCTAGAAGGACCACTGCAGCTGTTCTTACACTCTTTGTCTTTGGGTCTAGCCCTTACTTCTGGAATTAGAACATCTTTTTCTGAAATCCTTATTGGAGAAGTATAAAAATACATCCTCGCCTTTCTAGAGACAACGCTTTTGAAGCTTAGCATAAAATTGCTTTGGATTTTGTGTCTAGAAGTTCTCTGAAGGAGTTAAAAAAGAAAAATACTTTCAAAGACAACTGAAAGGTTTATATGCTCTGTAGACTTGTGTTTTGATTTCTTGCTTAGCAACTGTACACACCTCCATTATAATTCAGCAGAACTAAGCAAAAATGCTTGTTGGGACCACGCGTTTCTAGGTGTTCTTAAGATCCAAATCAAAATCTTTCCCAGTGTAACAGTGCAGAAAGAACCTTGCAGCTGAGACCAGGTTTTCAGAAGGGCTTGTGCCCTTCACTCTGAAAGGTTTCTGAGATGTTCCCCTCCGCCTTCCCCTGCCCACTTTGGTTGTTGCTTTAAAATAATTTGATCCCTTTTCCTAAATAGGCATATGTGCTGCATGTGGTTTAATAGTAAAGTGGGGTGGCAGCATTGGGGTGGCAGCACCCGTGTGTGCTCCATGCACTGCTCTCCTGGCTTCAGGGTGGAGCAAGGCAGGAGCACTGCAGTGGTGTCATCCTGACATAATCCTGGCTGGGCACGTGGTACTGGTGTTGGCTTGTCCTGTGCAGGTGGATGTGGCACCTGGGCATGTGGGTTAGTGGTGCACTAGGCAGTGCTGGGACTCCATGATCTTGGAGGTCCTTTTCAGCCTAAACAATTCTGTAATTCTCTGATTTTGGGTTACCTGGGTCTCTGCTCATGGAGAAGGTTCTGTCCTGTCCTGCCTGCAGTGCTGACCGAGCTCCATCTGAGCAGCTGACCTGTCTTTGCCCTCCAGTGGCACTTTGGTACCTGCACACATCGCACAGAGGCTGCAAGGGCTTGTTTTAAGGGGAGATGGGAATGTGGGAGTGCACCTGGAGCAAGCTCTTTCAGGGCTGGTGTTGCCTAACCAATCCAAACCACTCACAGAAAAGCAACACTTTGTGGGCAGTGTCCTCCACATAGGCAGGCTCCAAAAATGCCCTCTGGATTTAACAAACTTCATGGGGGGAGACAAAAATGAAACCTCCCGTGCCATGAGGATGTGGAGCAAAATGTTCTGCAGTGATGGGAAGCAGCAGCAGGACAGGGAGGGTGCTGGGAGGGGGAAGGCAGGGACAGAGAGACTGAAGTCCCTTTCACATCTTGGTTATTCCTGAGGGGCAGGAAATGATAACCTGGTAAGCCAAGGACTGGACAACTCTCCTGTGATGTGTGCAGGAGGAGGTGTCAGATGCTTCCCTCATTTCTATTGGCATTTTGAGGAACATTTTGCTTAAATGAGTCCAGGTTTGCTCTGCTAATCCTGCCTGAGACATCAGTGAGTCCCTGCCCTGTGGACCTCTTTTCTGTGCACTTGGGAAATCCCAAACTGCTGTGCCAGGAGATGTCTCCTGGCTTGGTGGCCAAGGACTTTACTTGATTGAAGCTCTTTTACCACAGTTCATCTGCTCCCAAGGCTTGGGTAGTTTTAATCCTGTTCATACAAATGGTGTTTCTGTGCAGGGTGGCATCAGAGATAATAAATATTGAAGGTTAATTGTGGATTTTGGAGGGCATAGAGACTTCATTCTCAGGTTTTACTGCTGAGAGTTTAATCTTAATCAGACTGCAATTTCTTGCACTCCAAGCCTAACCTACTTTAACCGGGCATCGTGTTGGTGTTGGTATTTATAGATCTGCTGTGAGTGCTGTTGGATGTAGCACTAATCCTGCATTTCAAGTTGCAGAGGTGTGTGTTTGCTGGTGCAGCTGTGAGCCACCTCCTGGCCCTACATCACCCAAGTGTCTGTAACAAACATTTTGCTGTGGAGTGGTTTCCTGAAGGCAATGGCCAGTAACCCTTCCAGAGTCCTGGCTGCTCTGGTCCTGGGTGTTTTTAGCCCTAAGTGGAAGCACACTTGGGGCTGTTGGGGAATTATGGATAAATCCTCTTCCTAATGAGGTGACTCCTAAAAATTAGCTCATTCCTGCAGTGCAGAATTGTCATCTCAGATTTGAAGGCTCACTCTTCGATTACACTAAATTGAAGTATAATAAATCAAAGGACAATAAATATCAATAACAGACAGACACACTAAAAATATTTGTAGCCTTCAAAGTGAATTTCTGTAGCTGCAAATCTTAAAATAATAACTCAAACCCCAGGCCTCTTCTTTCATCCAGGCTTCTCAAATAGAACTGCACAATATGCTGAAGTTCTTTGGGTTTTGTTTTAAACTTTGACTAGTTTTTTCTTGTAAAATGGTTTATTGTGAGGGTAAGGCTGGAAACCCACTTATTCTCAAATTAGTTGTGCTGGTATTGGAGTAGATCCATGAGAAAGAGTGGAAAGGAAGGAACTATAACTGCAGGATGGTAGGTGGGGAGGGTCTGTGGGCAGGCAGAGCTGTGCTAGCAGGAGCAGGGAGAACCAGCTGGGAATCTTGGGAGCATTCAGGGTGTCAGCAGCTGCGGGGCCGCAGCTCTGAACACACGTACGTGTTCTCTGCTGTCTCTACGTCAAAGTAGGCATTTTGTTAGCAGACAAGGTACAACAGTTTGGTTATTTAAAGCTGTTGGAAGAGCAGAGATCTGTGTCACTGGAGTTTTTTTCTGTTGCAGGTGAGAGCTGGCACTAGCTTTTCTTGGAGTTGCCCTGGAAGAAATCACACCTGATAGTTTTCTCATAATAACCTCAAGCATTCAGCTCTGTTTCCAAATGCAAGCAAATCATCCCTTCCTCCCCATTTTCTCTGTCTTTTTGTTGACGTGTTTTAATTTTACAAGGGAGAGGTAAAAGGATTGCACAGTTCATTGCAAATCTACTGATTGTCCTTCCTGCTGTTTGCTCTCACAGCTTGTGGTCCTGTGACTGTATCTCTGTTTTTTCCTGGTTATAATTGAGTAAGGAAGTGGAGTGCAGACTTGATTCCTGGAGTATCATCTCTTCACAAAGGGAGGGTGACTTTAGCATCTGACCAGAGAGAATATTCACGTGTGCCCTGTGACTGAGGTGCACTCAGTCTGTGACAGCAAGAGGTTGATACTGCAGAGTTGAACTAGGTGGAAGGTGTTTTGGCAGGGATCAGTTTGTATCCCTGCAAGACAGAAACCTTGGGAAAAAAAATCCATTAAACTACTACTGTTTTGAAAATCTTGGAGAGGGAGTATTTTGCTCTGTGTAACGTGCACATGGTCAGCAGTGCCATTGAGGGTATGGCAGGCAGGAACGGGAGTGAGGAAATTCTAGGAAGAAATTAAGATTGCTTTTCCAATAGATATCCAGGAGGACCAGGGCAGGGACTGTCCCTTTGTTGGGCAGTGCTGAGGCACCTCCAGTGCTGGGGACAGTTCTGGGCCCCTCAGGCAAGAGAGACATTGAGGAGCTGGAGCATGTCCAGAGAAGGGAATAGAGCTGGAAAAGGATCTGCAGCACCAGGAGCAGCTGGGAAGGCTCAGCCTTGAAGAAAGGAGGCTCAGGATGAACCTTCTCCCTCTCTGCAACCCCCTGACAGGAGGGTGGAGCCAGGTGGGAGTTGGGCTCTGCTCTCAGGGAACAAGGGACAGGACAAGAGGAAATGGCCTTGAGTTGTGCCAGGGGAGGTTTAGATTGGATATTAGGAAAAATTTCTTCGTGGAAGGGGTTATCAGGCATTTGAAGGGCCTGCCCAGGCAGGTGGTGGAGTCCCCATCCCTGGAAGTGTTCAAGAAACATGTGGATGTGGCACTTGAGAACATGGTTTACTGGTGAATTCAGTGGTGGTGCTGGGGTGATCGCTGGCCTTTGTGATCTTAGAGGCCTTTTCCAACCTTGATGATTTTCTGATTCTGTAAATCATAGGTGTCCTAGGTAAAGTAAAAATAGTAGCACCCAATCTAACTTTTGGAGAATACTTTTGGCCTGCATGTGACCTGCTAGGCAGCTGTTCCTGGTTGTGTGGAGACTGGTTGGCTGTGGTGGCGGTGAAGGGGCCTCAGAAAGAGTGATGAGAACTTAACTGCAGAGCCAAGTGCTTGGATTAGTTCTGGTGATGGGTAGCAGCACATAAATAATTCTGTGCTTGGCCTAGCACCCAGTCACCAGTGGAGCAAGGAACAAGTGCTGCTATGAGCCGAGTTCTTCTGGGGCTGTTGTGTAGGTGGGTTTCCAGTGCTCCTAGACACTTTTCCTGGTGTCTTTTTTGTCTGGTTAATAGGTGGACAAGAGATATGCATTTGGGAAGTAGCAGGACACAAGGCATCACTCCCTTACTATTGTTCCACACATAGACCTGGTGCTAGAAAGACAACATCCTTTTAAAAGTGGTTTAGAGGACACCACCACTACCACCACTGCTGGGGTGATTTGAAATAAGGATTGTTGTCCTTATGGATAGAACATTTAACTTACTTGCAATCAGAAAGCTATTTTTGGCTGGTTTTGTTCTTCTCAGAGAGCAGCATAATTTAGGATGCAATCCTGGTTAGACTCCCTTTCCACTTCAGCTCAGCCAAAGCTCAGGCCATCGTGCTTTCAAATCCAGTCTGGACTTGGTATAACCGTTAATACGCAGCTGACCAAACCCACGAGTCACAACTGGGAAGACCATAAGTCAAGGAACTTCGTGTTTTCAGGTCTGGTGTTGAGGATTAATCTAACTTGTGAAAAAGTGGTCTATTCTAAAGTTAGTTTTGGTTTCTTTCAAATCATTGCTTCTCGCATAATCTTTACGGTAAAAGTTCTCAGAGAAGTAGATGCCATAGTGGTTGATGGTTAGAATTATGTATGAAGTTAGCAGAACCTTTAAAAGGCATTTAATTTATGTAAGGTGAGTATTTCTGCAGCACATTTTCAGACAGTTTTGGCTGCACAGCCTTGGTGGTGACAGGCATTAGTGAATTCCAGGAGCACCGTTAGCCCCAGGCCTCTTTGTTGTAGTGGGACAGGGTGGGACTGTATTGAATCTGTGCATAGCAAAATCACAGCAAAACTCTTGCATCTAAAGAGGCTCTTTGCCTCCGGTTAGAATGAGTGTCTGCAAGGAATAAGGACATGGAGTTGTCAAAAGTCTTTTTTTAGCGTGAAACTCAAGACCCTGAGTCCATAGCTGGAGCACTTGGGCTTTGGAAGGCTGCTGGGGAACACAGCTTGCTTTGGCTCTCCTCAGACTTTCGGTCCATTTGAGTGTGTTGTTTCACTTACAGTAAGTGTTTCCATGTGATCTGTGCTAGATGGAAATTCCTGGCATTTCTGAGGATGTTCATTTCTCCCTGGTCCAGTTCCATGCTCATCAGCTGAGCAAAAGCAAATCATCCTGTTTGCTTCCCAGGGGCAGCTTGTGCTTCTGTATTCTTTGGATTTGTAGAAAATCCAGCTCCAGATGGTGGATTGACATAATTGAAACTGTCCTTAGAAACCTACTAAGACAGAAATCAATAGACCAGTGCTTAACTGTGATAAAAAACATTCTGTCCCAGTGTGAAAACAGGAGGAAACTTGGTGTATAAAGTTTGCAAGTAGCAAGAATAGGAGCAGGCTGTGAGAAGAGATTTTCTGATCAGAGTTTGTAGTTAATTGTGCCAGTTTCGGTGTTGGGCCACTTCAAGTCCAGCATTCTCCTGAGCTGTATAAATGTCTGTGTGAGAAAGGGAGAATCTTATGACATGACATTGTTGCCCTTGACAGGGGCCTGGGGTTTGGGTGGGTGAGTGAAACAGACTGAGTGATGCAAGAAATCCCTGGACCTAGTCTGAGAGCAGATTTGCGGTGCCATAGCAGGAGCAGTGATCGAGGGGCCGTGTGGCCCTTGCCTGCAGCTCCCTGCCCAGCACCACTCCAGTGCCTGCGCACCCCTGGGGGAGGCGGATGGGCAGGGGGAGGTTGCAGGGATAAGTGTCAGCATCCTCCAGATCCTTGGCAGTCTGAACTCCATCTGGCTTTGCTGTGTGTGGGAAGGAAGGTGCCCTCAGGGAAGTAGTCAGAAGAGGTGTGGGAGGTCCATCAGGTGATGGTGGGGTGTTGTCACAGGTCTTGCACTTGCAGAGGGACCTGCCAGGAACCCTCTGGTTCCTCGGCGCTGCAGACCTGCCCTCAGCTGTGTGCTTGGCTCTCTCAAGCTTGGCCATCTCCAGGTCAGGACCCCTGTCAGCCATCCTTGGTTGGATGTAAAAAGCTGTCCTTTCCCTCTGCAGTGCCATCCCCTGGCTCTGGTGGTGTGCCCAGGCTGTGCTGGGCCCCTTTGCCCCCTTGGGTGTGCATGGAGGATGGTCAGGGTCGTGGTGAGGAGGTGCCCTGTGGCTGCTGGAGCCCTGGCAGGTGATGCAGGTGCTCCACCTGTCCCAGGAGGTGCTCTGGACACCTCTCTCTGGTGACTGCTTGGAATGAGCCAGGGAAGACCTTGGGGTGTGAGCCGACTCTGCGTCTCCATCCCCACGTCCCTGACACGAGCTGTGATTTGCTAATGTTGTTCTGAAATGCGTTTTCCTTTTCTTACAATGTGTCATTTTTTCCTGTTTATTTCCAGATGCTCTCAGTATTTTGTTGCTGACAAAAAGTTTACTTTATGTTCGTTGTCTCCCAGGTAAACGCAAAGCGCTGAAGTTAAATTTTGCAAATCCACCTTTCAAGTCCACAGCAAGATTTACTCTAAATACTTCTGGAGTTCCTTTCCAAAATCCACACATGTGAGTATAAAGCCAACGGCACAACTAGTGGAACAACTTTGAAATGATTTAGCCAACACCCAGTGTTAGTTAAACACAGTTTGATTACTCCAGTTATTTGTAGGTTGTTTGAATCTCTGAGTTTGAGTCATTGTAGAAGATTTTTCTTTCCAGAATTAAAAAAAGAAATTAAATTGGGATTGTTCTGTTTTACACTGGAGCTAATGCCTTCCAGAATTGAGATATTGTAGCTGATAATGCTAGATATGCCTGTAATTAATTTCCAGACTGATTCACGGTCATTTTCCTATCTCTTTATTCAGCTTATTACTTTTTGTTAGAAGTTCTTGTTTCTGTGTTCCTTGTGAAAGCCATAACTGTGATAGAATTGTTTGCAGCACTAAAATAGACAAAGGTTGAGGATTTTCATTTTACCAACAGGGAGATGTTTGGGAGTTACGCAGAGAGATCAGGTCTCAGGGACTTTTCTAGCCAGCTTAGCTCCAGGATATTCCTATCCAGAGTCAGAGTGCAAGAGTGGCACAGAGCAGTTCCTGACACTGGTACATACCAGTGTACAGCAGCATGGAAAAGATCAGCTTTGTATCCTCAGATCCACCAATCTGTCCTCAGATCCACCAACCCTGCTGGATGATGCCTCACCACAGCCGCTCCGTGGGGCAGGTGCAGCAAGCGCACAGAGATGCCCCACATTTTTCTTCTCTAAGGTCTCAGGAGTTTTTGTCAGTGTCAAGGCTCAGAAACTGCACCTGCAGCCTCTCTGCTGCCTGGGCTCTCCAGGGTGTCCCTGTCACAGGCTGTTCCTGCTTGGCTGTGCATGTTGCTGCCTCTCTCCTGGAGCTCAGTACCTTCTGCTTCCCCAGGATATACCCACTGGGAGCTTCTTTGTGCTGGGGATTTTCAAGCAAGCCATTATTGAGTTAAAAACATGTTTCTGATGAGTTATTGAAGGTAATTACAACATCGAGAAAATGTATAGAGTATTTAAGATGATTTTTCTTAAAACCCTGAGTGACCTTTCCAGCAAGTCCTCCCTTTGCCTTCTCTTTTCCTCTCTGAACTAGAGTATCCTTGCTGGTTGTAGAGTTCACATTTAGATATTCACTTTTTGGGTCTCATCACATCATCAAACCCTTGTAAAGATTTTGTGCAAAACCGCATCTGGGGCTCTTTTCTCTCTCTGACATCCCTAGTCCATTAAATAAAGGACCTAGTCTCAGCTAGTGAGTTACCACCATCAGCCATCTATAGGGGTTTAACTTTTCTGTATTTACCTGTGTGGATTTCTGTCTTGGGTTCACTGGAAGTCACAGTGGCTCCTGTCTAGCTTTCAGTGTTAGTCCACGACATCTTAACTTTCATGTTTGTGCAAGTGACTGTCAACACTGTCCAGGAAGAAGGTGCTGCTTTGTCTCTGTGGGAGATGCAGTTGTTGGCAGGGGTTGGATTCTGTGCTGGTTAATGGTGCTGTTGGTTCTGAGGGCTTGGAATTGTTTTGTGTTGGATATGATAGCTGTTCAAGTGCCTAAATTGACAGTGATGTGTCTGTGCCAAAGCTTTCTTGGGAGGTTCCGAGCTGCAGTGGCCATTTCCATTTAGAAGAGCTGGATGCTGTTGGTTGGATTGCTTTCTCTGCAGTGAGGCTGTCTGAGTTTGGACACAGCTAATTGTCCTCATGTCCTTTTGTGTGTCCATAGCAGATGCTGTTCCTCAAAAGCAGTGTTGACATCTTCTGGTTGCACTCTTCTGTCAAGTGTTTGTCTCATGTATCTCCTTCTCCTCCCTTCTTCTCAGAGATGCTGGAATGTTTTTTTTCCTCAGCTGGCTAGAAACCTTTTCTAGACTTTGGATCTGAACTGGATATTCCAGTTGATCACACTTCCTTGCCCAGCTGTGCTCCCAGTGCAGAGTGTGTTTCTGTTCGCCAGGTCCCTTCTCCTCAGCCTGGTGGAGTGGGGTGGCTCAGGCACCCTCCCGAAAGGAGCGCTGGCTCCACACTGCTGGGGTTTGCCCTGGGCAGACCCTGTTGGTCCAGGTGGGTGGATCTGAAGATACAGAGAGGTCAATTTCTCACATGACATATGAGGTTCTCTGGGTTCTGTGAATTGGATCCACAGATCCTGTTGCTCTTGCCTCCAGGAGGGCAGAGAGTCCTGTTGCCTATGCTGAGCTCTGGTTGGGGCATGAGAGGAGGCAGCCAGGGGTGACCTGCAGCTGATGGGAATTGCCTGTTAACTGTGTTTCATTTGATTAGGAGGTTTTGGTTAGGGAACTGCTCAGGCTGGATTGGTGGATGTCCAGATGAGAGTGTGGTTTCTTACTGCATAGACAGTAAAGGGGCAGATGGGGCTCCTCATGCCACTGTGTGGGTCAGGAGGGAGGAAACCTCTGTGGAAACCGGAGCAGAGACATGTCTGTCAAGGAGGGGAGACACATCATGCCACAGGTAGCCTTCCAAATTTCAGGCTATGGGCTGTAGCTGTGCTCCTTCTCAGTGCCAAGGCTCCGTACCTGGATAAAATGGGTACAGACCCCACATACCCTGCCAAGGTGTGAATTCAGCTTTCTTTTGAGGGTTTGTTTGTTATTCTGGGAAATCTTCAGGGGGTTGCAAAGACAGTTGGGAAGTGTGGTGGAAACAGTTTTGGGAATTGCTGTGTAAGCCAGGGGTGGAATTTAGCTCCAGTGAGCAGGGGGGATGCACACACAGGCTGGAGAGGACTCAATGTGGTTTCCACAGGGAGGCTTTCCAGGTGATTTGTGTGGGATTTCTGACTGTTCATTCATACTAGTTCCTTGGTTTTCATGGCACATTACCTGGAGGAATGATTTCAAGGCCATGGAATGTCAATTGCAAAACATGGCATTATTAAGACTCTGCTCAGGGTTTCCCAAAAGCCTTGTCTTGCATGGCATGGAGACCCTTTACTCCCCCTGTGCTTCTGCCTGGAGACTGTTCCCAGAGCTTCACTGCTGTCCTGGGTAGAGGCTTTCAGCTTATACATAGGCTGTGCCTTGGAATACTGTGTCCAGGAGGAGACAGGATAGATTACACAGCTGGATGTAGAAGGTTGAGACATCACTTCCCAAATCTTTTGCCTGCCCCTCATTGTCTTTTCTTTCACATCTGCGGAGGTTTTGAGCCAGGTGTTGTGGTTTGGGTCCAGGTTGGGGCTTTATCCCTCCAGACTGTACAAATGTGCAACTGTGGGAGAACAGGAGGTGGGAGCCAGGGCAGGATGCTGAGGAACATGGAAAAATGTGAGGCCATATGCAGGAACAGGAGGAGCTGGGGAGCAGTCAGGACCTCTGAGCTTTGCTGGACCATCTCTGTGGGGGCCTTGGAGCTGAGAGCTGGTGAGGGCAGCAGTGGTGGCTTGGCCTCACTGCTGCTGTCCCATCCCCATCCAGCCCATGGCACCCCGAGCCCCTGCCCAGAACACCTTCCTTCTTCATTGTTGCCAGGACATCCACCACCAACCGTGTCAGGATGGTCAGGAGGTCACCTTTGTCACAGATGACCAGGAAATCAAGGAAGGAGGAGAGGAGTGAGGCTGCAGCTGCTGAGGCTGGAGCCAGGGACAGGACCCCTCTCATCTCCTGTGCTGCAAGGGGCTCGCCCTGAGTGTTTTCTGAATTAGTGTTGTAATCGGGGGCTTTGAAGTGACCTTTAAATAGGAGGTTGACTCTGTGTGACTTCAAATGAGATTAGAAACTGGAGGTACCTTTCTAGTTCTAGAATTTGGGCTGTGGCTCCCTGAACGTGATGTTGAGAGCTGAGATATCCCTTATTCCAGCTAAAAGATGCTGTAAGTTGCTTTCCTGTGCAGATCCTATGGGGTAGGTGGGCAAAGCCCCAGGAGGATGTGGGTGAGCAGCAGGAACCGAGGCAGGGGTTTGGAAGGGAGAGGTCCATTCTGGTTCTGTGACTGCATGTGATGGAGGATGTGTCTCATTTGATTTACATGGGACTGCTGCCACCAACTCCTCTCTAGAAGTGCAAAGAGGTTTTACCTAGGTATGACATGTACCCTGCCAGTGCACAGAGTGTCTGGCACGGTTTTAAACAGAATTTTACATGTACAGGGTAAGGCAGAGTAGAGCCTGAATTGCAGAGAGTAGTTGAGGAATATAATTCCTACTTGAAAATATGCAGTCTAGAGAGGATGTGTTCTACTGATGGTTGATGTCCCAGTGCCTGGTCAGTCAGTGAGTGATTGCCATGCTGTGCAAGCTGAGGAGGCTGTGGAGACCTGCCAGGTGAGCCCATGGCTCTCATGGGTTCAGGCCAGATTTCTGACTTAGACCAGATTAACAATTGCTAACTTTGTTTTCCCTGCAGCAGAAGTTGCAGATGCTGGAGGACACAAGCCATGGTTAGGGTGAGCTCTTCGAATTCAAACCCATTATACTGACTGGAAAGTATCCCACCTTTTACCTCATCTGTGCTGTGTCCAAGTAGGATTTAGGTCACAAACAAAATTAGATTATTCTGTTATCTCAGTGGAAACTTTACAGAGCTGCTTACAGCTGGTGGCCTTTGCTGAAAGGAGGTTTGGATCACACTGACAGGGGAGTGATGTGGTGAGGTGTGACTGTGGCTGTGCACAGCAGGGTTCCTGGCTGGGCTGTGCTGCCCATCACTCTGGAACCCAGTTGTTCAGTTGGCTGTAGATGAGTTTTTCGGTTTTCTAGAAAGTGGTGTTTTCTTTTGGTGCAGTGATGGCTGGGTGTTGACTTAGAGGATTTAGATCCACCTGCTAAGAAATGAGCACGCACAAAGAATGTTGTTTGGCATCTGGTCCACAGCATGTTGGAGTGTTCTGTCTGCTGCCTGGGAAGCCTCTTGACTGTCAGAGGTGCCACCTCTCACGAATCTGATCACCAAAGTGTTGCCCCTGGAAAGGTGACAAAATGAAATGACCTCTCCTAATGTTCAGACTTGGTGTTTATAGTGTCTGGTGTCCAGTTGAACTCCACAGCCCCCCTATACCATGTGAGTGTCTTCATGGATTCACTGGGACTTGAACTTCCAGAGGTGCCCTGTGTGGACCTTCTCCTTGTGCCACCAGGGAGAGTCGCACGCTCTCCAGGGAGCTCCTTAAGAATGTGTTGGATGTTTTAGTGAATCAGCAGGGCTGGGTTCCTCAAAAGCCAGTGGGGGTCTAACTGCACATCAGACTCTGCTGCTTCCTTTTTTTCTAGATAGTTCAGGGACTGTTGTTAATCCTGGAAAGTTTTTTTTCTGGCTGTACCAGAGCCTCTCTGACGTGTCTGTTGCTCTGCCTGCAGCTGGCAGAGTTCTTTAGAAAGTAACCTGAGAGAGTTTCTACCATTTTTGTAAAAGAATACTAAACCTCAAAGTGGAATACCCTAAATTGGCATGTTCACAATTACTGGTGTGAATTTTCCTGTAAATATTTCCTGTCTCTTCCGCATTTCTATCACTGTCATTTCACATCTTTGTTGTCACTGATTTCTGTTACCTCTCTGCCACGTACTGCTTTCCCACGGCAGGGGGTGCTGCCTGGAAGCCTTGGAGGCAGGATTCAGGGTCAAAAGTACCAAGAATTTAATTTTTTATTGTGACTGATCTGTCACATTTCCTGGAAGTTGCAGTCTCTGAATGTAATCGTTCATATTTTCAAGTCAGCACAAGTGGAATGGAACCTCCAAGGGCTCAGTAGAGATATTTCAGGGTTTGAAGGAGCCTGTGGTAACCAGGCTTTCACTTTTCATACAAACATCACTGTTGGTTCAGTGCTGGAACAATGTTTCTTCTGCAATTTTTTCAGGAGCATTTTTGAAAAATGTACGAACTTTTCCTTCTATTTTACCTTTTTCTTTTTTTTCCCCAAAAATTTACAAGTTCATTTGGCCAGTGATCTCTGAGGCCTAGAGGACAAAGAGGTGATGTGGCCTGTAAAATACCTGAGTTCAGTATCTCAGAGTTCCAGGAGATCACCTCTGTCATTTTCCCCATCCTTTAGAGCTTCACTGCCCTGGTAGGACTGTTCTGTTCTTTTTGTGAGGGTTTGGTATCTCAGCACTCTGCTTCTGGCTTTAGGCCTTCCTTCCATATCTGGAACCAAACTTTGGACCTCATGTATCTCCATTCAGCTAATTCACATGGATTTTTCAAGGGTGCTGAGCATCTGCCTTCCTGCCACAGTGCTGGGACCTGGGCTCCCCAGAACTTCTGGAATCTAATCACATACCCTTGGGTGTCTAAATCAAATCCAGCCTGCTGTTATGTATGACCTGACTCTCATGAGTTCCGAGTGCTTCACCCATGCCGAGTGATTTAGCTTTGTAATCCTACATGGTTACACAAATCTCTGTGTTCCCCATTCTGCAGCTGGGATGCTGGGACACGCTGTCATTTGGAAGAGGTGAAGGTTAGGCCAGCAGTTTGGGACAGGGTAGGGAGTGAAAAGGGATCTCTAGTGATCTGTGTGACCTGCCCCACCGCTGGCACGTTGGGAGCTGCTGGTGTGGTTCTGACTGCACACACCTTCCAAAGCACTGAGACCTGGCCTGGCCTGGCCTACCCAGACAGGGGCAGCAGTTGGGAGCTGTGGTGGCAGGGGGGTTATCCAAGGTGGGGGAGGCTGGAGGCTTCTGCACCTGCCCAGAGCCACCCGGGGCCCCTGTCCCTGTGGGCCAAGGTGTGCTGGGACACGGCTGTGCTGCATTCAAGGCGTGAGGACTGATCTCTGTGCTGCCTCCTCGGGGCACGTTGGGCAAGGGAAGGTGGGACGGGGTAGTGGCAGAGCTGTGTTACCTGTGAAGGTATTTTTAGCAGTGTTGTCTCCAGTTTTCCTCTTCCAGAGACACTGAGGTGGTGTCTGGGGTGAGTCCCTCAAGAGCAGCGATTCCGAGTTGACTACCAGACTTTTTCTACTGAGTTGAATGCTGTGAAGGGAGGTGAAGCATTCTGGATTGGTGGAAATGGGAAAGGTAGAGCAATGAGCTGGAAATGTTAATTTTCAAACTGAACTTGACTTCATTCACCATGAAATCTGCATCAGTGGGGCTGCCTGATGGGACAGAGAGGCTGGACAGAAGAGCAAAGCTGGGGCTGTCTCCCTTGGATAGAAATGTCCTATGGACTTCCCTTGCCATGCCTGGCTTTTGATGAGCTGAGTTGCCTCCCCTTTAACTGGTAATGTGGCTCCATGGGTGACCTGTGGTTGGCCAGATCCTTCCCTGAGACACATAAGAGGCACCATCCTTGACTCCATCCATGCTTCTGTCAAAAGCCTGGTGTCTGTAGCCTGTGCAGGACCAAGTTGCTGCTTTGGGGATACCTGTCATGCTCCCAGCTTGGAGGAGAGCCAGAGGTTGACCATTTTTCTTGGTTATCCAAAAGCCCAGGATCATAAACCTGAACACGAGGTCAGTGCTTTGACAACATGTTCTGTGCTCTGCTGAGAGAGATGATTTAGGAAAATCTGTTGTCCTGACCACGGAGAGTTGGAACTTCCCCCAGTGACCTTGCTGTGTCTGAGATGGGGGATGGTGCTGCTGTTGTTTGAAAGCAGTTCAAGGGTTTGGGCTTTGGAGGATTTGGTGTGGTTTAAGGATTTGGGGTTTATGTAATTCCGCTGGTTATGTCCCAGCGGTTCCAGGGTAGCTCTGGGTGTGGCAGGAGCAGAGCTGTCCTGGTCCTGTGAGCAGATCCTGGGCACTCCTGAGCTGCAGCTCCCCCTCACACACTGGAGGACATGCCTGGGCCTGGCACGGCTGTGTCACTCCCCCCATGGTGTAACTGCTGCAGTGCTTGTCTGGGAGCAGGGAAAGTAGGTCAAGTGGTTTCAGAGCCGGTATCAGTTCTTCTCTTCCCTTCATACTGTTGTGTAACAGAAGCAACATTTTCTCTCTTTCCTTTCCTTTCTTTTGTTTCAAGGTGCTGCATCCTCTAGCAAGTAGAGCTGTGTACATGCTCAGATGCAAACTGGTTGTAAGTCTTGGTCTGTGGAGATTTTCAAGGCATTCAGGACACCAGGCTTCTCTGGAGGGTTAGTGAGAAAGTGGAAGACCACAGCTTCATTCATGTTGGACTTTTCAATAACATCTGAATCTGTTGATGTATTTTCAGAGTATTGTAAGACCCATTTTTCTGTTCTTTACCATTTTATCTGGTAAATTCTGTAAGCTGTTCTAAAACTTGCATTTCGTATTTCATGGAGAAGGTCAGATGTGTTGTCATCTCTGAGCCTTCAAATGGTCTGATTGTCTACATTCATCAGTAAGTTTTCATGATTAAGAAGTACAGGTGAGATCCAGAATTCCATTTGGCAACTGGAAGTTGCCAGAATTTCTCCCTTCCTCCCTCATGCCATGAGCAGTCTTTGGGACTTGAGCTTTTTGATCAAAATGAT
This sequence comes from Lophotriccus pileatus, assembly GCA_035583135.1. NCBI lineage: Eukaryota > Metazoa > Chordata > Aves > Passeriformes > Tyrannidae > Lophotriccus > Lophotriccus pileatus. Next base: position 9,550,484 of record JAWWES010000042.1, read on the forward strand.
CTCATGGCACTTGTGTGTTTCCTCCTGCATCCCAGGGTGCCCCAGGGATCCTTTGAGCTGTCCTGCCTGAGCATCCCTGTGTCTGAGCTCACCACTTCATAAGCCAAGCTCTGAAAACCCATCAGATGGAACTGATTGCCACTAAAATGTATCCAGGAAGCAGAGATGCTGTTGCTCATCTTTATAAACCATCCGAGAGCGTGGACTGCCCTCTTGCCTGTTCTGTATCTTCTCTTCTTCTACCCCATAAATCTGCTTTCTGAGCTTTTTTTTCACTTCAAGGTCAATGGAGCAATAGATGTCCTACCCTCCCATCTGTGTGTCTTAGGGACTGGTGTCCTGGGACATGGATGAGGCCCTGAGGCTGAAGAGACCCCATATCCCAATGTTCCCTCCTCCTCCTTGCACAAATTCAGGAATTGCTGGCTTCATATGCAAAACCTGCTGGTGTTTGGAGAAGAAAACAGGATGAAGCAGATTATTGTATTTAACATCTCTGAATATATGTGTCTAAATATATTTGTGTGCGCACAGAGGTTTGGTCTCTACCCATTTTTTGGATAAATGTATTGTTCAGTAATTATTTACAGGCAGCAGAGTAGGACATGGCTTAAGCATGGGGTTGAGTTTGGTGCCTGTGTGTCTCTGCCGTATTGTGCAGGTGGTGGAGCTGGATTCTGACCCTGAGGGGCTGTCACTGTGACTGTTGGACTCCAGTTAATCTGAGAGTGTCAGGCGCAGACATTTTTTTTGGTTATGTGAGATACAAAATGTCAGAAAAGATTTTATGTCTGGATCTCCACAATTCGTGCCTGTGATTGGACTCAAACCCTGGCTCCAGGTGTGAACCTTGCACACCACATTCCTGCAGGAAACCCCAACAAACAGCTGCCATTGCCAGCTCCAGGAATAAACCGTCCCTTGCTACTCTGTACTTGTATTTGGGACCTCACCACGTTTCATCAGAGCAAAAGCACATCTTTATCTCTCTGGACTTTAATCACCAACTCACAGTAAAATGTCTTGGGTTTTCCGCTGGCGATGGAGAAGCGAACCCAGTGTTCTGCTTTGTGAGTTCAAACTGAAGGAATCAGTCACTGCTTTTGTCTTCTGCACACAGTGAGGAATGGAGAATAAAGAGAGGAGAGTCTGCAGACTCAGAGACTGCTTTGACCCCACAGGTCATTGTTGACAACTTCTGTTCTTGTCCTTTGCACAAATGAGCGACTTTCAGTGTGTGCTGTGGAGGATATCTGGCCTGAATGGACAGGATGCACCCAGGAAAATCAGCTGCTCTACAGAGTGCTCATGGAAAGGACATTGTGGTGGCCTGGATGGATGTGATGGACACGGGGCTTGGCCTGCAAGGCCGAATTGTTTTTGCTATTCTGTTTGTTTGACTTCTGAAAAGGACTGAGATTATCTGGGTTTGTGCTGTATTCTGTCTGTGAGAACTACAGACATCATCCTTGAGATTCAGGTGGATGTTCTTGCCTCATATCGTGAAGGCCTCTACGTTTTGGAAAACCTCATTAAAGAAAGAGCTGAGAATCATGGATTATACAGAGTTGGAAGGGACCCATCAGAATCATCCAGTGTCACTCCTGGCCCTGCACAGACACCCCAGCAATCCCAGCATGTCTCTGATAGTGTTGTCCAAACCCTCCTGGAGCTCTGGCAGCCTTGGGGCTGTGCCCACTGCCCTGGGGAGCCTGGGCAGTGCCCAACCACCCTCCGGGGGAAGAACCTTTTCCTGTTACTAACCTAAACTGAAATGGCCAAGTCAGTCTACAGTGGATTACGGTGACCCTGAACAGTCTTCTTTGTGGAGCCTGTTTTAATTCCCTGCTTCCTAAGATACGCTTGGAATAAATACAGAGGAGCAGTTGGTCCTTCATGCCTGGCATAACTGATGCCTTTGCAGAGACAAGTGTGGATCAGTTGGAATTGATAGTTCCTGGTGTCTCTTGCTCCAGCAGTGTGAAGGTGGTTGTCCTCTCTGAGGAGCCATGGGGGCTTTGCTATAGTGGAGCTTGGGCTGTTTTCTCTCTGATCTTCTTTCACACCAGTGAAAGATGAGAAAGGAGCTTCCCTGGGAACACTGACCTAACTGCTCTCAGCACCCTTAGTTTTCTGTAAACATCCTCACAGAGCTTACAGCAAAGCACCTCTCTCTGGAGGGCCAGTGCAGAGCACCGTGTCCCACCCAGCCATCTCGGAGGAGACCACGCCACTGGAGCCTGGGAACCTTCACCAGGCAGCTGCTTTCACTGGCCTGCATGAGTCTTATGTCTTAGAGAAGGGACACTTGAAAAATACAAGTCAAATTTAGTCTACTTGGTCAGCACGAGCTCTCCTTTGGTCACCACGTTGAAGACGGCAGTGTCTCTGAAAAAGCAATCTCTGTCTTGCAGACAGGTGGTTTCTGTGTCTCCCATCTGTCCATGTCTGCCCCAGAAGGAAATACGTAGCCAGGTGCATTCTTGGCTCTGAATTTCAGGTTATTTCAGGCTGTAATGCAACCCAAAGTTTGTGGGATTTTGTTGGGCTGTGTTTAAATTCCAAGTAGAAAATAAATCCCAAAGGAGATGTTGGATTTTCCCTGACTAGGATTGGAATTTTGTGACCTACAGAAGGTTATATTAGAAAAATCACTTGTTGAGAGGGTTTGAAACCAAACCATTTCTTGTAGTTGAATTAGCAGTGCTCAGAATGTGCCCCTCTCAGGTGGTTCCCACCAGGAGCTGAGCGTAGCCCCTGGTTTGCTGTGACTGACTGTCCATGGCTGCAGTGATCAGTGGTCACTGGTACAAGTGTTCCAGGTCTTATTCTCCACACATGGCTTGGCAGAAACCCATCTCTCCTGAGCTCCTTGAACTGCTCTGTGGTAACAGGTCCTCATGTTGGGAAAGATTTCCAGAACTTGAGGGAACCCAGTTGTTGTTCCTAGAGAAGTCCTGTGGTGCAGAATGGTGATTAACCTTGTTGGGCTCTAGAGGGAATAAGTAAGGATGCAGTTGTTCAAGTCATTTGAACTTATTTGAGAGAGGGGATCTGATGAATGGAAGGGCACCTGGGAGAGACCACAAGTCCTAGATTGGTGGATTCAGGATGGAAGCTCTTTTTTTTTTCTTTTAATTTAATTTTATTTTTTTAAATATTTTTTTTATTTTTTAAGAAAAATAATTGTTAAGTTCTGCTTTAGAGAGCACAAGAAATGCAGAGCAGGGGTGGTCAATAAGCCTTGAGGAAGAAGCATGTCACTAACATACAGGTATTTGGCTAATAAGCTAATGCATGTTTCTAATCGCAGTAATAATACAATTGGAAACAATAATTGCCATTGCTGTAAAGAAACAAATTGCTTATGACTTAATATGTTAAGAGGAGTTCAAATCATCAAGTGCTCCTTTACTCCCTAGGAGGAGAGGTTGCTTAGGTGAACATTGGAAGAAAAATGGTACAGCTCATTAATTTGTGATGCCAAGTGCTTGGAGGGCAGTGGCAAGCTGAGTATTGTGTTGTACGTTATTGTGTCATGTGATAACAGCACCATGTTTTCCTGTCATTTCCACAACTTTTCCTGGCTGAAGTGACACACAAGCAAGCCTGGGTAGTAATCACATTGTCCCGTTCAGTTTCAAAAGGAGAGAAGCGGACCTCATTCCGAAACTGTCCAGCAGGCTACAGTAAGCTTCCCTGTCTGTTAGCCATTGTCAAATCTTTCCATCCTGCAAAAATGGCATCTCCTAAAGTCATGGAATTGTCTCAGAAATAGTGTCATTCTGTAGGGTGATTGCTGTGTAATTGCAATGATTTTGCATCTCAGTATCATTTTGCAAACTATTTATAGTGTGTTTGGGTTCTTTTATTGATTCTTATGGCTGTGCTCATGTCTCTGTTTGCTGTTCTCTCTCAAGGAGCTGCCCAGGAGAGGGAATGGTTCAGAAAGAGAGTCAACGTTCTCAGAAGGGTTGTTTAATTAATTAGCTCAGGGTTTTCCAGTATTATGCTGAAGTTCTTGAATGCAGTGTAAGCCTTGAGCTCCTGGCCATGGCGGGGTCAGTGACTCTGCAGTGCTGGCTCGTGGCCAAGGCAGAGTGAGTTTGGGATCAGTGTGCCCAGTGAAATTCAGCACAGACTCCACCACAATGAGAGGAGAGGTTTCCTCCGTGTCAAGAGCAGGGTTAATCAAAATCCTTTGTAACTCAGTATTTTACTAGGGAAGCTGAATACAAAATATTGACATTTTAAAAGCCTCAGCCAAGCCCCGTTGAAGCCAGGGAGACTCTTTGCAGCCTTGAGCATGAGCTGGGCTGAGACATGGGGGCTGTGGAAGGGCTGTGCAACTTCCACAGCTTGTTATTATCTTCATTTTAAAGTTTTGGAGGAGCATAAAAAGCAAGGGCAGTGCTAGGGAGAATTTCAACCTCTTGGTCACAAGGAAAGGGAGCAAGTGTGCTTTGCTTTAGTCTGAGTAGGTCAGAGGTGGAAAACTATTTTCTTCCTTTGCCACATTTTCTGCATCGCTTCTTTATGTCTAAGAATGTGCTTCACAGTTCTCCAGGATCTCTCCAGACTGTTGGAAAGTCTTGGTAGGGACTGTCAGTCCCAGTCCTAAGCCGTGTTTGTAGTCTGAAGTTATGGATGGTGCACAGTGTCATTCACACCCTGCAGTTTGCCTGTAAGCTTTTTTTGGGGGGGATTTACACTTCAACTTTGGCTGATGGACCACAAATCTGTTTCTAAAATGCCGTTGTGTCGAGCAGCTCTTTTTACCAAACTTGTAGAAAAGTAGGATATATTCTCATTAACTGTAGTGTAAGTAGGAGCTTTAATGAGAGAATTCTGAGCAGAATCCAGCACCAGGCTGGCTTGGGAGACACAGTGGTTTGCTGGGATCTTTTTGCCTCTGCAGATTTTATTCATGTCAGCTGTAGCATCGAATATGTCAACTTTTGGGCTGCTTTGAGTCCTGCAGAGCTCTCAACAAAATGAAGCAAAGAGGATATATGTAGCTCCCTACAGCATCTTTCTGACCTTGCTTCATGTCTGATAAGTTCCAATTTAGCCTGAAACAACCCACCAACTTTTTCTCTGCTTCTCCCAATGGTCCTTCTTTTTCATGCCCAAGGAAGTGCTCGTTTCTAAAAGTTTTGGCCTCCTTCCAGTTGGGCGTTAACAGCAGGGCTCAGGGAAGTAACACAGCCTGTCTGGGAGCTTCTCAGGTGTCTGTGGGTATCCCCAGGAGGCTGTGGGGGTCTCAAGCCCTGGCAGGTCTTCCTGTGCAGGTTCAGCTCAGCCTGGTGCCCTGTCCCAGCCCGGTGGCCGTGCCTGGTGCCAGAGCCCGTCTCCTGCCAGGCTGGGCCCGCAGAGTCAGCCCTGACAAAGGGCAACTGTTTGGAGTTGTTGTCCTGCTTGGTGCTCTTAATCCCTGGAATAACTGCTGTGACAAGCATAGTAACTATCTGCAGTGAGACCGACACATTGGTGCCTTTCAAGCGCAGGGAGCACAACCACCTCCTCAGCCCCTTTTTTTTTCTTCTTGCCTTTTAAAAGTTTTCAAAACCCAGATGAGGAGCTGGAAGCTCAAGTCCTGGACAAGTCATCAGGAGCTTGTAGTCACTAAGATGCATTTGGAGATGCTACTTTTAACTCTTTGAGCTTTAGCTATTTATATATTTTTTTTAAATCATATATGAAGCCCCACAAGTTCATCTTGCACATCCTGAGCATTTAGAGAATATATATCCAATTTTGCCCAGCTTTCCCAGCCTTAGAGAAGGTTGGATTGCACAGCTTAGAAATGAAATGGTAAGAGAAGGCACATGTCTGCTCCCATCTGTGCAGGCTCTGATGTGCACTAATCACAGGGACTGGGCACTAACTACTTTTTGCCTTCACTAGACGCTGTGTGGTTGCCCTGCTATTCTCTGAAGCAAGCTGCTGTAGTATCCAGAGCACTAGAATGTAGTGCAGGGCTTAGGCAGCTTTTCTGTGTTTGGAGGCATGTTCACTCCATGGATTTATGTCCTCATCCATCTGCAGCAGTGCAAACCTAGGAATAGATGTTCTGCATTGGTGATTTAGTTGTTTTTATTGCCTCAGATTTACATCAGAAAACTCCCAATTTAGATCAATGCAGAGTCTGTGTTCTAGATTTGCATTTTTGAGCTGCTTTCTTGGCATGGAAATCCATTTAGATTTTGATTTACACTGAAAAATTCCTGATACCAAGCGTAGCTTTTCGACATTAAAAGCAATCATTGCATTCCACTTATGATTCTTGAGGTGGACCCTGCTTACATGTGGCAAATGAGCTAAACGAGTAAAATCTCTATTCAAGTGTCTGTCACTCTGTCAAAGTTGTCATTTGCTTATTTGACCATTTCCCTGAGTATTTGAGTAAAGCTAAGCAGGAGCTGTGGTTGCGATGGCGTCGTAGATACGTAGTGGCAGTGAAGCCAAGCTCCGAGACAGGAGGGTTTGGGGGTGGATGGAGATGGTGCAGCTCGATCCAAACCCCTGGAGAGCTGCAGAGCCCTCGGAGCAGCCCCAGCAGGGGGTTATTCCCAGCTCCCACCTTCTTCCCAGCATCTGGAGCCACCATCCCTCAGCTGCCAACAATGGCACAGCTTGGCTTTCACACACAGCTGGGGACACACAGGCTGCTTGTGTGATGGAATTAATGAATTCCAAATCGCCTTCTCTAGTGGTGGAGCATCAGAAAAGCAAAGTTTCCTGGGCAGAAAAACAGAGGGAAGAGTGGAGAAGGGCTTAATTGCTTTATTTGAATAAACTACGTCAATGTTTAAATTTCTTAACTCCGTGAGAGCTTTGGTGTGAACTGTTTTCAAAGATCTGGAAAGGGTTTGCTCAGAAAATCTAAACTCAACTCTGTTAAATGTCACCTTTCTGCTGTTTTTCCTCTTTTTGAGGAGGGTTTAGCTGGTTGTGCTCCTTCATGCCCACCAGCTGGCTGGAGGTGAGGCAGGAAAAGCCCCTTTTCCAATGCCTCTTTGGCTGGTGCTTCTCACCTCCCTCCCTCCCCCAAAACAAAAACTGTTTTTGTGGTACTGACAAAACAGGATGGTGGAGCAGTTAGACAGTGACCTGTTCAGAAGCTGCCTGTGAGACACTTGGCGTGTGTGGAGGTCATGTTTCTTCCCTTTTTTTTTGTTTTTTCCTTTCTTTTTCCCTCTGTTCTTTTTTGACATTGTGCTGCCTTATTTTCATTCCTTGCTTTCTAGTAAGCAACTTCCATGGAGACCCAGTTCAGTGCAGTGTTTATTTTGCACAGGAGCTGTGAGATAGGTGTGTCCATTCCCCCCTGTGCTGTGTTGTACCACTCTCAGGAGGTTTCCTGAATTTTTTCTAAGCACAGTGTAGGGACACTGTAGAGAGCAGCAGATGGAAAATCTCGAGCTGGGCGGCTTAGAGAGCAAGAAACAGCAAGGCAGACACAGCCCAGAAGTGGGGAGAGGAGCTGCTTGCCAAGGCTTTCATCGAACACCAGGCCAAGGGTTCTGGACATGCAGCTGCTTCAGGCCCGGGCGGCACTAACCCAGAGCAGCACAGCAGAGGCTGAAGGGCGGCTGATGAAGCCATTTGAACCAGTCAGTTGGCCTTTTGCCCTCACAAAGCCTGGGGTCCAAACCAGAGGTCACAGTTGGGTCCCCCATGACACCCAGCTGGGTGGTGTTTGCAGCTGCGTGGTGGCCAACATGGGATTTATCAGTGTGGAATCAGCCGTGAGCTGTTTGTTCCTCGGCTGACAAACTCGATAAGCTCCATGTGTTCGGTTGGATCCCCCATGTGTGTTCTGCTCGTGGGGGCCAGGGCCTGGCCAGGCAAGTGGGGGCTGGATCAAATGCCCAAGAGACATGATCAGAGTCTGAGGGATGAGTTTGGCAGATCTGGCCTGTACACAGGGCGAGCACAAGTACCCTTGTGCTTTACAGTCCCTGTGAGATCAGTGTGCCCTGAGTGGGAACTGTCTGCAGTGCTCTGGATGCATCTCAGAAGAAGGAAACATGGGGTTTTGGCTTACTTTATGACCCAAGAAGTGTGACTCAGCGAAATGATTAATGGTACCCTGAAATTTTGCATAGCATTTTAAGATGAAAAGTGTTGCAAGTACTTGTGCATTTCCTCCTAATTCAGTGACAGCATTGATGCATTTGATTGAGCCATGAGGGGCACCCTCAAACAATCTCTGAACTCCTCTGTTCACACATTTTGGACATTTGTCTGCTCCTTACCTAGGCAAATTCCGGTGGCTTCAGTAGGAGCAGGGTTTGGCTGAGACAGTTAATTTAGGTGTTTGGTAAAGACACACTTGAACAGGCAGTTTTTGTTTTCATATGTCACAAAGAACTTGTCTTGCTTTTTATAAGTTATTGGCTCTCTGTTTAGTTTGGAATAAATTAAATGATTACCTGAATGTATTGCGTTTTGAGTTATCTTTTTTTTTAATTGCCATTTTCCACTGAGAGCAAACTTTTTCTGAAGTCTCCCTGGGTTACCCAAAAGAACTTTGCCTGTGTTTGATAGAATCCCAGCTGGAGGGGAGACAGTGCCGGGATGTGGTGGTAGAGCAGCAGGAGCTTTGGGGAGATGGGGCTGGGAGTGCTCTTCAGGCTCTTGGTGCTGCATGTTCCCAGATCCTGCTCTCAGCCTGATGCATTTTGTGTAAGTGAGTGCTTAGAATGACTCTATGAGACACACTGAATTTTATGCCACAGCTGGAGAAATTTATCCTTAATTGAAGCTGTGGGCAAGTGTATGTCATTTTTGGTTTAACATTTACCCTCACCCCTGTACCCCTCACCCCAACCAAAATCCTTTGTGGAGTCAGAGTGTTGCTGTAGCTTTGTGAACCCCTCTTCTAATGTTTAAACAAGTGCTGAAAAGAGACATTTACGGACTATTTAAAATGTGGAAAAATTGCTTCCCAATATTTTTGACAGAGAGAGACTGAGAACACACAGCATTGAATCATCAGGAAAATTGAAGATTTCCCCTGAACAACATTGGGATTTTACAGCAGAGGACTTGAAAGACCTTGGAGAAATTGGACGAGGCGCTTATGGTTCTGTCAACAAAATGGTCCACAAACCAAGTGGGCAAATTATGGCAGTTAAAGTAGGTGATGCCCATCCTTACATTTATACTTTAGTCCATTGGGATGCTGTGTGATGGAGAATTAAGGTTCTTCCATCTAGCACCCATCTACTACTCTGTTCTATTTATTTCTGGTGTAAAGGCTACTGTTTGCTGAAAATACAGTGTATAATGGGCAAGTTTTCAAGTGATTTGTGAATTTCTCATAATTGCTATGCCCTTTTGAAAATGTCAATCAGGAACCTGCTGTTCGGAGGGGATCACATATCTGGAGACTGATGATGGGGCACGGGCCTTTCACCTCTGGGTCACTGGTTCAGGTACAGCCTAGGCTGGTGGGAGACACAACTTGACATCTCACAGCTTCTTGGTGTCTTTTGTGAATTAAAGCAGAGACGTAAAATTAGCTCTAAGTCAGTATGTGCCATGGTGTGGCCTCACCAGGAGGAACTGGAATGGAGTGGATGTCTTCTAGGGAGTGTTGTGCTCTTGCTGATGTATGTCTGCTTTGTGCTTACCTGTTCTGGAGATGGAAGTGTAGCAGTTTTCTGGACTGTCCATTTTCTACTTTATGCTACCCAAAAACGCACCTTAAACCCAGAAACAATACTCAGCCTCCTCTCCCAGCTGGACAGTACAGAGTATTCTATCTTGCCACACAGGGCTGCTCACTGGTTATCTCTGAGGATCTGCTTGTCCATGGAGGAGGGCAGCACCTGTTCTCTCTCTCTCTGGTCCTTTCCCTTGCTCGTTGCAGGTGGCAAATGATATTCATCTTTAACTCTGTCAATGAGATCGACTATAAGTGCACTCGTGGGTCCCAGGAAAGAGCAGAAGTGAGCTATGTAAGAGTCTGTGTTGCTCTCTTTTCCAACTCTCTCTGTCTTCTTTGAAATATTGCCTGATCTGATCTGGAGACACTCGCCCCTGCTGATCTCACGGTCCAGGCAGACTTATCTCAGTCCCAGCTCCAGCTGCTGTGAATATTAATACCTGTCTGTAGTGTGTCAGGTTACTGGAGTAACCCTCATCCTTCGATCTTCTCCAGTAAATACTGACTTTGTCACAGCAATGGGATCACTGGTTAAGTCTCTGAGTGTTTTGGATCACTGTGCAGTGATGTTTCAACCTGGATTTGAATGCCTAAAAGTCTCCAGTGGAGCTAGAGGTTGCCTGTAGCTAAAGGCTCTTTTCTTTCAGTTGCCTTTGGTAGAGCTCATGGGTGTAGTTTGCAGATGATGGGTTGAAAACTGTTTGTGTAATGAAGTGATGCCTGGGCACCTCCAGCTTCTTAAACCCAGGATGTGTGAGCTGGGTACGTGTAGTTTTGCTCCTCTAGCCGTGGTAGCCATGGGTATGAGGAAGGCACACACCCAGAGCTGAGTGGCTGCTCTCTGGAGCTCTCCATGTGAAGGGCCTTTGGATGGATTAGCTCATGTCATGGAGATGTGTCTGCTGGCACAGGGATTCTCTTGTTCCAAACTCTTTGCATGAGGACTTGTCAGCATTGTAGGTGAATGTTGTCAGTGTCAAGGGCCTGTGCTGAGGTACAGCTCCCATCTGGGAGGCAGAAGGCACCAGGGCTGTGTCTCTGAGGCACAGGGCTGGAGATAACGTGGCACAGCATGTTGAGCTGCCTTCCTGAAGAAGGAGAGGTGTTCTGAGCCTCAGGAAAGTGCTGGGCTTAGGGGCTCACTGTAAAAGAAATAAAACCTGATTGTTTTACAGTGGCTGATCTGTGAAATGTTCCAAGCTGGGGGCTGGTGCCACCTTCTTTTGTCTGACCCCACTTTTCTTGGGCAAGCTTGGCTAAACCTGCTGGGCAAGGAAGGTAGGAGGGTCTGGGCAACAGTATAATTTCTAAAATGGTAGAGATGAGAGACTGTTCTCTTTGTTCCAGTGGGGATAAAACATGAAACTGGGCAAAGGAACACCTGTGGGTGGGACAGTCAGTGAGGTCTCCAAGGCAGTAGCAGCAGTTCCCCAGCGTGGATGGTACAGTTCTTTGAGATGAGGTTTCAAGATGGGGCTGAGCTTGGTAGTGACTCATTCATCCCACACTCCTCAGACTTTTCTTTCTCAGATTGCTGCTTTTGGGGCAGCCAAGGTTGTGCAATAATCTCCCTGCTGTGCTCTATCTCAGTCTGCCCTGGCATCTGTGTTTGGGGCTGTTCCCCTCCTGCTCTCTCTGTTTCTCTCGAGACTCTGGTCTCTTGACAGCAGAACTGTTGCCTTCAGCTGTGTGCTCTCCTTCAGCATAATGCTCTTCTGGAAGAGAGGGTTGAGAAGGGAAATGGTGTTCTGTGAAAACGTGTCAGTTTAGTGATTTGAGGTCTTGGCTGTGATCTCAGTGACACCTCTGTGGTGTGGCACTGTGCTGGGACAGGCATTGGGAATGCTGCCCTTCGCAGCTGGATTGTGGAGCTGGTTATTTGGTTGGGTTGCTGTCCCTCCTGTTCTTCCCCAAGAGCAGCACGAGAGCAGCAGGCCAAGCATCCTTGGAAGGACATTCAGAAGGAGGAAACAGCTTTATAGAAGCTGCAAGCCAAAAGTTGGCTGTTCTGTACTGCTAATTAGATGCAGAGAAAATTGGTGCAGGGACCTGTCCCAGTTGCTCCTCCATCCTTCCCCACCACTCCCCAATTTTCCACTACCATCACTGCAAATTCCCAGCGCAGTCAGGAAATTCCTACCCCACTTCTGGAAGGGCCAAGTCCTGTTTGCACCTGCATTGGCCAGGCTTGTCACCCCCTACTGCCACACACAGCTTCAAATCCTCTTTGTTCTACAGGTGTGAAACATCGTTCCCCGTGCTGGAGGCTTCCCCTGGCTGAGGGCAGGCACCTCTGGGCACTCATCGTGCTCCCCTCAGCCTACCCAGGTGTGGCTGCCATTGTGTATCTTCCAGTTCTGTTCCCAGCTCCTTCCTCTGGCTTCTCATAGCCTGTTGTGCCTTTCACAAGGAAGAATTCCTTGAAGCTTTCCTCCTTCTTGGTGTGTGTGGCACCAGTGCTGGGCATGGCTTCTGTGCCCCAGCACAGCCTTTCTGCTGCACTTCCTGGCAGTATTTCTCACCACTGCAGGAAAGTCATTCCTGAGTGCTGAAGTATCACCAAAATAACTTGAGATCTGCAGGCGGAGGCCCCGTTTTCTTCCATTTTTTCCTTTTTCTGCGTTTTGCTCCCAGCAGCCCGTGGGTCCTGGCAGATGCAATCCTGGCACCCTCAGTGGAGTGTCTTGCTGCTGGCATGGGCAGGGCTGCCAGGCCCTGGATGAGTCAGGCAGCTTTCATCTGTGCTCCAGAGTCAGCAGCAAAGGAGGAAAATGAGCCTAAAATGAGCCGTGTTGTGTTGCTGCTGAAACCACTGCAGCAAAGCTTCAGCTGCTGGAGCATGGCTGGGAGGATGAGCTCTTATCCCCAGTCCTGCTTGTCCCTCTCCTTCAGCCTTTGTCATTCTGTCCCTCTGTAAGTACCTTTTTCAAGGACAAAAAGACATTGTGTACCTCTTTGGCAAAAGGCTGGAGTGGGCTGCAGGATCAGGGACCTGGTGCTCCTGAGGCTGCAACCTGCAATTTCTTGTGCATCCCTTACCCTTTCAGCCATAGAGAGCCTCTTCCTAGAACCATCAAGAAGAGAGGAAGAGGGTGAGGAAAGAGGAATCCAGCTCAAGAGGTTTTGTGTTCAAACCTTTCTCATTTTTGCCCCTGGAAAGTGTTTTATTATGTTTTTCAAATCTTCCAAACTTTTATTTCCAAATAAAAATCAATCGTCTCATTCATTAGGTCCCTTCCTCCAGTCTCCCTGGAGATGCAGAGTCCCTGTTTGCTCTGGATCAGCTGCCATCTCAGTCTTCCTGTTGCTGAAAACACCCTTTTCAGTTTCTTGAGGATTAATTGGCATACGAGGTCAAGACTTTTCCAGGTGGGAAAGAGAACAGCCCAGTTTTGCCCAGTGCCAGCTCTGGCTATGCAAACTCAGAATTGTAAGGCCAGTTTGTACACTAAATCCTCACCTCCTTGTCAGGTTTCTCCTGCTGGCTCCTTATTTTCCTTGAAGTCTCTTTTCCTGGCTGGCATTTGCCTGCCCCACCGGCACCAGCTCTCTGTGATGTTGCCTGGTTACACTTCCAGTTTCACCCAGTATCCTTTAATTTTGCCTCTGGTTGCTTGTTTTTGTGTTAGCTTTTCCCAGTCTGTGGCAGTTTGTAAGTGACTTGCCACTTATGTCCTGGGCTTCTCCCCTCTAGAGCCCTGGTCCCTTCTCAGGACCTGCTCCAGTACTGTCACTCTGGTTTTATCCCAGAGGCTTCACGGTCCGTGCAGTTCTCCAGCCCCTTCTGCAAGTGCCCTCCAGCATCACCACATGGTGTGGTCCCAGCTGCTCCAGGGACACTTGTGCATCTTGTTCCACAAAGGTACCACAAATCTGAGGCACACTGGGAGGAACCATAGAGAAGCTGCATTTTATTTGGGTGAAATGTTTTCTTGGGAAGCTCACCCAGCCTCTGGGAGGTTTCTTTCTGTCCCGAGGTTTCCTTCTGGCCCTGGTGATAGTTCACACAAAAAAGGTGCTTTAAAAGATCCTTGGAATATGGATGTAAAAGTACATAAATGGAAAAAAAAAAAGACCAAACCAGAGTGATAGCTGGGGAGCATTCTCCCAGCTGGAGCAGGATGCTCTGCTTTGCACTGAAATACAGTGTGGGTTTTATTAGCCAGGGTACTTCACAAGGCCTCTGGAAGGCTGGGAAAACTGCTTGTTTGAAGAGTTCCTAAAATAAATCAGCAAATATTTAAAATAGCCAGTCTTTGCTGCGTTGAGTGACTCCTGTGCAGGTCAGGAGCTTGAGCACAGCAGTGTCCTGAGCCTCCATGGGTGTACGTTCTGAGCCTCAGGCTCAGGGAGGAGCTCATCACCTCTTCCTCCTCCCCCTCAGTCCTCTCAGCCCTTTCTGCCCTGCAGCAGGGAATGCCTGGGACATCTGGGGTTCACTACCAGCAGCTTCTGCCAGTTTCTTTTAAATCAGTTCAGCTGTCTGAGAAATACATCACCAGGAGACAAGTAGAGTGGTGTGTGCTTTGGTTGACCTTCAAGTCTCTTACACGGCCCCATGGAAACATCTTGCACCTCTCTTTAATTAAATTATTTTTCTGTCAGAAGTGGTTACAGCTGGGAAGAGGGCATTTTGTCCACAGTGTCCAGTTTTTCCCCACTCCAAAAGAAAGTGGTTTTCAGCTCTATGCCAGAATTTTCTTTATCTTCCAATATCTGTTTTATAAACCAGCCCAGCTGATTTAGTCCCACTCTGCAGTATTGTATAGTCCAGCCTGCAGTTCCACTCAGTGCCCTTAGCAATTGTTGCTGGTTTAGTCTGGCAGTAGCTTTTACCTGCTCTGCTTCTTCTCTAAACTTGCCCTAAGAAAATCAAAAGCATTTTCAAGAGCAGTAGGGTAATTGGAAATGTCAGACCAGTGGGTTGTCCCTCCTCTTCCTGGAGGAGCCACGAAGCCATGGAGCCATTTCTTGTTAAGAGCACAGTGTCTCTTGTAAATTATTTTCTCAGTGCTTCTTCTCTCATCCACAGCTTTAAACCACAAGTTCCTGCCTGACTTTCACAGGTTTTCTGTGATGGCAGTCTCACAGCCGAAGGAGGTTGTCTGAGTATCAGATATCCGTGAGAGCAGAAATTTAACACTTATTTATACTGCCATGATCCCTCCAGCCTTACCTGGATGCTGATAGCCCATAAAAGCCCATCAAAGTGACACATTAGTGTATTAAGCTCCATCAAGGGGCAAATTTCCCTGTCCTTCTGATGTCCTGTATGGCTTTTGAAGAGAAGTCTTGGGGCTTTATTGCAAACCATCATTGTCATTCTTTGCACAATTGGGTGCCCTCTCCCAGATTGACACCTTCAGAATTTTCTGTTTGTCATCTCTTTGGGTCTGCTGACTGAGAGTCAGGGAAACCAGTGCTCCCAGCCCTGCTGGTGGGGTAACTGAGGAGGGAATGAATGAGTAAGGGTTGAAAAGGCAATAGTAGAGAGAGGGAGAACCTCATCACAGGAGATGGGAAACTAGTTGTGGTCTACTTCAGCCAGCACTAAATGTGTTTCAGATGGGTAGATGGATATTCTCATCCTCAGCAGTGGCTGGGCAAACTCCCTTTTTCCTGCTGGTTTAGTGTCCCCAGTCCTTGCCATCCCCTGGGAGCACTGCTTCTCCAGTGGCACTGCCAGGCACTGCTGTGCTGAGCTTTCTGCTGAGGACACAGGTGGGCCCTGTGCTCAGGACAGTGCTGGGTTGTCTCACAGCTCAAGGAGTTGGGTTTCAGTCTGGTGTTTATAGCTTTTTTTCTTTTCTTTTTTTTTTTTTTAACTGATCACTTCCTATTGCACCTGAATCTTTCTGTGTGAGAATTGGGCTGGATGGTGTCTCTTCTGATTTGGGTTTGGTTTCTGGAATCTGGTTTTAGGTTCCAGAGTGGCACAACCCACAGCACAGATTATCCTTTTGCTGTTGATGCTGCTCAGAGCTCTTGTTCTTGGTGTCAGAAGGCTTTGTCCCAACCTGTGTTTGTATTAAAAGTGCTGGGGAATTTTCTCCTGGAGGATTTGATCCAGTTTAAATTTGAGGTCAACAAGGAATTGCTAAAAAAGAGTCTTTCCATAAGCCTCTACTACAGACCCCTCTTTTCCATCTGTGCCTTGTTTGGCCCTGAAGTCACTTGTCAGTGACTTGTCAGTGAGAGCCCACAGGAGTGACCAGGCTGAGCCATGCAAGGCCTGAGTCAGACCCTGCCCATCCCTGTCTTAAATGCTGCCTTGGAGGAGCTGCCTCACCTTGTGTCTTCCTTCCCTGCCTGTCCCGTGTTCCCAGGGGAGTCAGTCTGTGGGAAATGCTGCAGTGCCTTGCACTATTCCTTGGATTTTGGTAGCATGTTGGCTCGTGGTTCATGTGCTGTTTGGCCAGTGACTGCTGTTGCCTTCACTCCCCTTTTGCTGTTCCTTCCCTGTCCTGCTGGTGAACGCTGGTCCCTCATGGTGGACTGGGAGTGCTGGGCTGCAGCAGCCCCCCTGGCTGCTGCTAAACAAAGCCATTTTGCCAGCCTGGGCTGACTCCAGCTCAGTGCTGTGCTGCTCCTCAGAGTCCTCCCCTCCTCTTGAGCTTGCCAGTCTCCAGCACTCTTGTATGAGACCTCCTAGTCTTGTACTTTCATTCCCTTCACTCCCTGAAGCAGTATTTGTTGGAGTGTCCATGTTGGCTTCTCAAGGTGTCCTTTGGCTCCCGTGTCTGCCTGGACCTCTGCCGTGTAGCTGACCCACTGTCTGTGCTCTGGGTCCTCTGCCTGCCCTTCTCTGGGGAGATTGTGTGTGGGAAGAGGAATGTTTGGGTTCAGTGTTGTTCTGGAGTGCCATTAAAATTTTCTCCACCATCCGGCCTATATTTCAGATGCTTTCCACAGTTGGAGGAGTAACAACAGAGAAAGAATGCCAGAGATGGGAGAAAATACTGTCAGGGGAGGTTGTGGTGTTTGAGGAGGACACTGTGGGGGTGGCTGTGACAGGATTGTGCAGGTGCAAGGGGAATGCAGAGCAGGGCTGGAGACACTCCTGGATGACCAGGAAAGAGGCTTTTTGGAGACAGATATGGAGTGGGCACAGAAGGGGGGTGTCAGTTACAATGGAGAGAAGCTCCTTTGGTGTTGATTCTCATCAAAAAGGTAACCTTTGCAGTGTGGGCCACATCTCAGCGAGAGACTGAACTATTCCTCACAGGTCTCACCACACTAGCTTTGGCACCCATCGTCTTCTGTGGGGGTCAGAGCAGTGGCATTTTCATTTCACACAGTGCTGATGGTTTGTCACCCGGAGAGAGACGTTCAGTCTGCTCGGCCTGCCGAGCCTGGGGTGTGCCAGAGCTCAGTGTGCTGAGGGCACACGGCAGGGCAGAGTCAGGCTGCTCTGGCTGAACTCGTGTGAACCACACCTGAACCAGTGACCTAGAGGTGAAGCATTTCAGTTCCATTCCTGGCCCGTTGCTCCTGTTCTTGCTCTGTTGGCGAGCACAGAGTCCCACCCACCCGTGGCACTGATGGACTGTGTGTGCTGGGCAGGTATCCTGACAGCTTCCCCAAGAACTCTAGAATGAGTGGGGTGGGAAAGGGCAATCTGAACATAGCAATTACTGATCTAGGCCAAACTAGAGCTTCTAGAATGTTAAGAATGAGTTGTAAAATACCAAAATATCACAATACACCAAAGGTAAGGAACATTAGCGTTGATACTGTCCTCATTTTGTGTGAGCCATCACGAAATAGTCCTAAAGTACATAATCATGCACTGTTTCACATATGGTTCTATATGAATGGCCAACCTTGAAAGTACCTTCATAACCTGGCCTTGTGCTGGCTGTGTGTGGTCCTGATGCCACCAGCAGTTGCCCACGGGGCAATCAGTGAAATGGTGCAGATTTTTTCCATAACCTTACATAGTTTTTCTCTTTGGATAGCCACGTGGTTTTTGTCCTCGAGGAGGGTCCAGGCTACTTCTCTTGCTTTGAACTTGTTGCCAAGTTTTTTTTCTTCTTGGTTTTTTTTTTAATAGTCTTTCAATATGAGTCACAGCTTCAGGATCACGATTTCCTCACCTGTGATTCAGAGAATGCATTAATTAGTGCAAGATGTTAAATATATCTCTAAAATCACATGAGGAGCTGTGGATGGTCTTCTCCATCCTTCATTTAACCAGCTGCATGTTTGAACATGTACAGTTTTCTATTTTCAAATGTTCATTGTTCTTTCAAGCCCAAATGAGACTTCTCTGTATAGATAGTGTATATATATAGTGTATGTATGCACACAAACACACACATATATATATTTTATATATATATATACACACCAGGTGTGTATATATATATATATATATATATATATATATATATATATAT
>JAWWES010000042.1:9571398-9649730 GCA_035583135.1 Lophotriccus pileatus
CAGTCTCCTCTTCTCCAGCTGAACACACCAAGTGCCCTCAGTGTCCTCACACAGCTTCAAATCAAGGCCCTTCCCCACCCTCTTTCCCTCCTTTGGACACTCTCCAATGGCTCAATCTCTCCCTTCCATTGTGTCCCCCCAAACTGCCCCAATACTGAGGTGAGGCCACCCCAGGGCAGAGCAGAGCAGGACAATCCCCTCTCTGGCCTGGCTGTGATGCTGGGTCTGATGCCCCCAGGACAGGCTGACTTGTGGCCAACTTTCCAGGGTCAGGAAAATTGCTGTGAATACAAGTTCCCGTGGCAGTCTCTGTGAGAACCTCTGTGATTTGGAAAGGCAGAAAATACTTCACAAATATTTCTGCCTCTAATTGTATTTTGTCCTGCTTGTTTCACAGTGTGTGATAGGGAAAGTGTTCTCTGGGTCCTGTTTGTCCCTCAGCAGGCAGCACCTGAACCTGTATCGTTTGCTGCTTGTTCTCCACTCAGAAGGGACATTTCTGGTTTTGTATGTCTGTGCCCGTGATATAACAGGTAATAGTGCAGAAACCACAAGTTGATTGCTGGGTATGGGACTTTGCTTGAGTTCATTGGCACCCACTCAATGAGATTAAATTGCCTTTTTAATCAAACAGGGACAAGGCTGAAAAAGTAGAAACCTCCTTTGCGTGGAATCAGGGAGGGTTTCAGTGTACTGTGCCCAGGACACCACTGGCTTTCTGGGCTGCAAATACATGTTATCAACTGATGTCCAATTTTCCATCCACCAATATCTCCCAGCCCTTCTCCTCAGGGCTGCTCTCAATCCCTTCATCATTTGTACTGCTGCTGGCAGTGCACACAGAGTGTCCCCATCAGCCAGCAGCAGTGCTCAGTGAAGAGGATCTGGCTGCTTGTGTCCATGTGTTTCCCTCAAGCCTGCACTTGCTTGGTGGGGGAAGAAAAAAAGATGGTTGCTGGAGGTTCTGCAGTCACTTCACTTGGGTCTCTTTTAGTGAGAAGAGATGAGCTTTGTGCTGAGCCTGTAGTGGTACACAGGGAACCCCGAGACTTTGGCTCTGAGTGTTGCTGTTTAGAGGGTTTTTAGGTCTGAGGGGAAAAAACAGTCTTCTTTTCTTGCATGTCTTCCAAAAGCTTTACAGCTACTCTGGTAAGCACCTGTAAGGGTGGCAATGTTTGGTTAGTTACTGTGACCACACTAGTGGCTTTTCTTCTCAAGAGGGGAAGAAGAAAGGAGCCTTGTCTGACTTGGAATCTCAGGAGTGACTCCTGTACAGTGCAAGTGGAGCCGAGCCAAGTTTAAACCAACAAGTTCAATACTTGATAAAGTTATTCAATGAAAAATTCATTGCAAGTTGCAAAAGTGCCTGAGAAGCCATAAATCAGCCTGTGGGGAACTTCTGCTGGCAGAAGAGAAGAGCTGGGATGGGTGTGTTGGTAGCAGAGTGCTGGTGCTGCTGTGAGTTGTGGTCATAGCCTTACTCAGTTGTTTGATCTCTTTGGTGTTGATGCACAACACCCTGTTTCTATGGACATCCTTGGCTGTGTTGCCATTACTCAATGCATCTGTCCTTGTGGCCAGCCCCTGGTCCATAGGAAAAGTGTCCTTTGTGACACATAAGGATGTCTGGTGGTGGTGACATACTTCTGTCTCTCCCACTAGTGCAGGTGGAACTTGCATGAAGAGTTGGCTGCTCTCTACAGTGTGTGGATGCCATAAACCTTCAGTGTTTGTATCATGGAGTGGTGGGTGGGGCACGTTGTGGCCTGATCCTGTTGCTGGGCACCACTGAGAAGAGCCTGGCTCCATCCTCTGTGCAACTTCCCCTCAGGTCCTACAGGGACCTGAGACATGGATGAGATTTCCCTAAAAACTTTCCCTCAACTCTGCACTGAGATGCTGAAGCATCCCCACTGCTGGTGAAGCAGCTTTTATGTCTGTCCTGGGCAGGGATATTTTGAATTAAATGCACAGGATGTTTCTGGACACTTTTTGGAGTGCTACAAGTTGTGCATTAGCATCTGGTGATTTAGTACCCAATAAGGGCTAAAACACATTCTTTGGTGGAATAGCTCTAGCAGAAAGAGAAAATTAAAACTAAAATGCTTCTTCTGTCATTTTATAATTGGAAATCACCCTGACCTAAGAGCAAAAATTAAAGAGAAACTTCTGTTAGGATGGTTTTGTTCTCACAGTTCACAGTGGAGCAGGACTTGCCCATGGAAATCAGCACTTCTTGGTATTTGGTCAGGAAGCCCTATCCCATTTTTTTATATAAAGCAGGCCAAAATGTGGCCTGTAGAGCCCATCTGTGTCTGCTCTCCCTGCAGAGGCTTTGTGAGACTCTGTTGGGCTTCCAGCCTTGCCTGATTTGTGCCCATCACTAGCACTGGAGTTGGTTGCTCTGAGCCACTTTCCATCATATGGAAGCACCTCAACTGCACTTCGCCTTTGCTGCTGGTGCTGAAAAGAAATTTTCTACGTGTGTTGCCCCATTTCACTTCTGAAGTTTAACTCTGAGTGGTTCCTTGTCTGAATTCATCCCTGGCTGATCTTTGGGTATCCAGCAGTCCACCTTTCTCCAGCTGTTCTGAAGTGCTGCTCCTGCCCTTTTCCTGCTGTGCTGCTCTTGCCTTTTTCACTGTGATGTACCTGCTTCCATGTCTGGCACAGCACCTGTTCCATGAGTCCCCTTTGCTTTCTTTTGGGTGAAATAAGTGTTTTCTGGGCTCAGGCTTGTAGCAGCCATTTCCCTTGGGTGGGTGGCACCAGCTCCTGCTGTGCCTTGAGCTAATGTGAAAGGCCTGATGCCAAAAGAGCTGTGTAAAATGGAGCTGCCCAGGGCTCTGTAACCACAGTCTTCTTCCCCAGCCAGCCCACCAGTGGCTCAGCCCTTCCTAAGAAAGCAGATGCCCTCTTCTCAGAAGGCAGGGGCTGTCCTTTGGAGTCAGCACCCCTCTGGCAGGAGACAGTGGGGGATTTGCTGTCACTGGGGCAGCAGCACCTGTAATGTTGGTGGCACGTGGACCTTCCTGGCAGTTTGCTGTTTGTGTGGCTGAGAAGAGCTTTGCTCATGTGTGAGCAGCCCAAGGCAAGCTGAGAGGCACCACTGCCTCTGCCCATACCAGCATGTGGTGTTTGGCAGCACCTTTGCTGGTCTTTTCTGTTCCCCTGACCCAGATCTGTGGGCTGGAGGCAACTTGGTGGATGCAGTTCCTTTCTTGTGTTTCACAGCAGGTCATTCCAAGTGGCAGAAAAGCCCTTTTTGACCTTAAAACGTCTACAGCTCTACAACCTTTTCCACAAGATAAATTTAATTGGAGAATTGCTCCTGGCACTCCTGAGGCTGAGAGACTGAGGAGAAGTGGTTTGGGTGTGTAGGATGGAGCAGGGGCCCTTGCCATTCCTCCAGCATGCCCATACCCTAGGGGTTTTTCCTAATTTTATTTCCATGTATTAACATAGAGTTGAGTTGGTTTGTATTTGCTTTGGTCAGGAAAAATCTGCCTTCTGTAGGATAATAACTTGGGGAATTTCTCCTCTGTTTGTTGCTTCTTGTATCACAGGAATGTGCAGCTTGTCCTAAGCAGGGCATTATCCCGTGCCTTGAGTTGCCTCTCAGCCCTGGGCAGCACTGCCTGCACAAGCCTTCTGTTCCTCCCAGAGGTCTTGGGGGTGGTGTTTGGCCAGGATGAGATACCCAGACTCTTCTGCACGTAGCTTTTGACATCTGATGCAGTTTGGACACTCACTCTGGTACAGTCTGTAGGAGATAGGAGTGAGGATGTGCATTTCTGGTGAAGGCAGGTCTGGGTCTAATGGTTTAGTATTTCTGCAATGAAGAGTTGCCTCAAGTACATGAGAGTCTACAGAAATAGCTCATGGAAAACCTCCTGTCCTCCTCAATGGGGCTAAAATGTTCCAAAAAATGGAAATAACTCAGATCAGTGCATGGGTAAGCTCTCTCACCATAGGGCAGACACACACTAAAGTATGCTGTGGGGACCTGTTTGTCATCCCCAGCAAATCCATTGTGAGCAGGTCAATTTACAGATCTCAGGAGAATTTGATGAAAAACACATTATTCTCCTATGCTAGTTCAGCTTGGTTTGGTTAAACACATATTCTGGTATATTCTACAATTTTCTGCATTTTGTTTAGCTGTAAGATGCAAATCAACAATCTCCCCTTGCTTAGGTTTGTTTTCATGTTCTCTTGCTTAGGTGGTATCTCTGAATGCTGTGTGAAATGTCTTCTGTCCTCTGCAGGACAGCCATAAACTGAAGGGATTTTGTTTTAATCTTACTGTGCCTGCTGGTGTTTCACTGTGCCTGCAGCCTTCTGGAGAGCCAAGCAGTGTGTGAGACTTGCATTCATTCAGGTTTAGGCATCTGAGCTGTAATGTCAGGTGTGAGCTGGGCCTCTGCTGTGGATGGAGCAAGTCTTTCACTGCTAAAATTAATCCAGCTGAATTCCATCCTTCCTGTCGAATGCAGTGTGTTTCATTGGATTCGAGGGATCTCTGTATGCTCTCTGGATCTCTATTTCTCATTTTTATCTCGGCAGTAACACAGATTCTTTTCTCTTTCCAGGGTGACTGTTGGATCTGTATGGAGCTCATGTCTACCTCGTTTGATAAGTTTTACAAATATGTATATAGTGTATTAGATGATGTTATTCCAGAAGAAATCCTAGGCAAAATCACTTTAGCTGTGAGTATTTTGTTAAACCTTCTTGTTGAAGCTAATGTGACAAGTTCAGATCTGTCACTCCATGTGAAGATCTGGTTGGTTTTTGCAGCAGAACTGCTGCTGCTTTTTGCACCATGCTGTGAATGGTCCTTGAGGGTGCTTGTGACTTTTCCACAGCATACTGCATGGTGGAAAAGCAGGTCCAGGGGTCAGTAACCAGTTCATAAAAGAGAGCCCAGGACCAGCTTCCTCCTCTTTCTGCTGAAATGTCAGCACCAGCAGCACAGACACCAGTCTCCCTGCAGGGATTGCTGCGTGTTCACAGGGGGAGGCATTGCTGGGACCTGTCTCATCCCAAGGAAGGTGCCTAAAAGAGATGAGCTGTCTCCCTTTTCCTTGTTTGTACAGGGAACAGAGAGTTGGGCATTTTTACCCAGAGCAGGTGAACCCCACCAGGCTCTGCTCTCAGTGAGTTTCCCACCCTCACACTTGAGGCACTGGGGAGAGGTTGGTGCCTCTGGGTGGGGGCTGAGGTGTGAAGGGAGAAGAATCCCATCCAGGGTATCTGGATGCAGCTGTGCTACACAGAGCCCCTTTCTCCCTTTAAGAATCCCTGTAAAATTCCCTTTGGCTGTGCCAAAATGAACTCTTGGTTGGCTGAACACAAGGGCAAGGTCTGGCCCTGCAAAATAAATGTGTAGTTTGAGTCTGTGGTTTTGAAGGGTATCCTGAAATCTCTGTCCTGCTGCTGCCTGTAAAAGTCTGTCAGGTCCACTGGATTTCTGCAGGGGATGCTGGGCCCCTCCAGTCCAGAGAAGCCTCTGACAGCCTCGTGCAAAGACACCCAAAAGCACAGGAGACTCTTCAGCAAGTGGGGAACCTGGCTGATGTTTTCAATCCTGGCCCAATAAAAAGTCAAGGAATGGGAACAGTTGTTACCTACTGAAAAAATACAGAATAGGGCTTGAAATAAGTTACTGCTCAGAATAATTAATATCAGAGATTGTTTTGACTTCACCCCTTGCTCCCCTCTCCCAGAGTGGGATCTTTCCAGGTCACAGGGGATGTGTGTTCACTTAAGCACATCCCCTCTCTTACATCACCGTCTCTTTGCAGGAGCGGTTCAGAGAAAAACACTTTTATTACATGGCATATTACAGGAGTGGTATCTCAACATACTGAATGTTTTTTTTCCCTTGTTCTTGGAGCTCCAAAAATTGAATAATCCCAAGACTCTTAGGACGTCTGCTAATTTTTCATCTGTGTTTCTTTCCTAGACTGTGAAAGCACTAAACCACTTAAAAGAAAACTTGAAAATCATTCACAGAGGTGAGTTTGTGTCTTTTCTTGTCTATGAAAATAATTGCAAGAATTGTAAACGGCTTTTGCTTCAGTCAGAGTGGGAATAGCACGTGCACTGCCGTGATCTGAGTGCAGCTTTTGCACAGGTGTCTCCAGTGCCTGTTCTGGTCCCCTGTCAGCCTTTGCTTTTTCCATGTAAGTGTGATTTCAGGGTGGTTGGGCATGGGCATCTGCCTCTGCCCCCAGGCACGAGGCATCTCTGGGACTGCCTCCATCTCCTCGTGCTCCAGCTCAGCATCCCCAGCGAGCACATCCAGCGCCAAGGGGTGCGGGCCTCGACCCTCTGCAGCTGCTGCTCCTGAAATCGAAACCTGCAGCTGTGACTTACTGCTTTAAATTTCTTTCTCCTGCAGACATCAAACCTTCCAATATTCTTCTGGACAGAAATGGGAATATTAAACTCTGTGACTTTGGCATTAGTGGACAGCTCGTGGATTCCATTGCCAAAACGCGGGATGCGGGGTGCCGGCCGTACATGGCGGTGAGTGGGATCAGCTGCTGTACCTGTGGCATCTGCAGGATCTCACCCCCCTCCTCAGGCCTGGCTCAGCGTGGCCCTGCCTGTCATCAGCCTGTTTCCCATGGGGTTAACCCCTTTCCCAGAGGGAACCGAGCTTTGGATGGGGCGCTGCTGCTGGCAGTGTCAGCAGAGGCATTCAGGCTGTGGCAAAGTGACCACATTCCCGTTTTTTAGTTGGCTTCCTCCGCTGCTGCCAGGGCTGTGGTGCTGGAATGGAGAATTGCTCTGTGTCTTCCAGTAGCTCCAGAAAAACCCAGCACTCCAGGAGAACAGTGCTGTTGCAGTGCAGGTTTGTCTTGGTCTGCAAGAAATCCATTTGCTCTGGTAAGATTATGTCGCAGGAATTATTGCAGAGCAGAATTATAGTGATTTTTGCAAACCTCCTTAATTCCAAAGTGTGCCAGAACTTAATTCCAGGGGAATGTGATTCCGGAGAGCAGCAGGAGCAGAGCAGCTGTGTGGAAATTGCTGGGGCTGAGTTGTGGCTCCTGGAAGTCTGTCCTGCTTGTTTGCTGCCCTCCCCTCCCAGGGAGAAAAGCTGTGGTGGTGAATTTGGAAGCTCTCTGAGGCTTTTAAACACTTCTGTGCTTCAGGCTGCTTTGAAAATGCATCTCTGCTCTCGTGGGAGCCAAGGATACCTTGTGCAGGGAGCGGTGCCTGCTGTTGTCCACGTAACTTTCATTTCAGTGCCCGTGTTTAACTTTTGTTACTTATTTATGGCTCTGCCTTATGGACTCTTTATCTACCACCAAGGAGAAAAAAAGGAAAATAACTCTCTTTTAAGGTACAGTGCCCATCTGGCCCAGTTCACAGCTCTCAGATGGCTTTTATCTGATTGTGGTGTCCAAGGCAAACCTGCCTGCCCTGACTGATCTGTGCAAGCACAGAGTCTGTATTTCGGAGCATTTGACCTTTTTCTCTCACTGCCCCTTTAGCAGAGGTAGAAACTCATTGAGCTGAACAGGATAGTACAGGTGAGATCTGTTCTTTCAGGCTAATGCTATCGTACAGCAAAGTCTGTGCAAGCACCAGACCCACAAAGAAAGAGAGCAGTTTGTTAAATGAAGACCTTGTGAGGCTGGAGAGGGGCCAGAGCCATGTCTCTGCTGGCAGCACTCTTGGTGAGTGTGTGGAGCTCCTTGCAGGGAAGAGGCTGGGTCAGAGGTGCCCAGTTTGGGGTGTTGGTGAGGTGTGGGATGCTGAGGGCAGCAGCAAAGAGGGGTGGCCAGGAGGGGTGGGAGGCAGAGCAGTGTGAATGGGTCTGACCCAAGGCTGCTTTTGCATCCCAGACTGCAGGCACCTGGACAGCATTGCTTTGTGGGGTTCAGGCTGTCACTGCCTTTCCCCTGCACTCTGAGGGGTGTGTCATATCTGCAGACAGAGCTCTTGAAAAATTGCTGTCACCTTTTCCCCTCCTGAGTTCAGTGGGTTATAGTTACAGGAATTAATGTTCCCCCCTTTCCTTAGAGCCAAGAGTAGGTGGTTGGCTCTGCTCAGGCAGTTGGTGTAGTTACATCATGACAGTTCCTGGTGTGTCTGTCTGCTTCCTTTCCCTTGGGCTGTGGGTGGGTGAGTGCTTCCATAGCCCCTTGGTTTTCCTTTCTGCTGTCTGTCTGTCCATATGCACTCTGCTCTTTGTGCAGCTCCATCACCAGCTCCAGACTTGAGTGGACTTTTAAATGAGCAAAAGTGTTCCAGTTCAGTGTTTTTCAGCCCTTGGCATGGCACAGAGTCTGTGGGACAGCCAGCAGCTGGCAAGCAGTGTGGGAGAAGACTGGCCTCTTCCCTGCTGCTCTCTGGCCTCAGTGACTCCTTTCCAAGTACATGAGCTTTCCATGTACTGGGAAGCCTGGGAAACAGGGAGATGTCCCCAGTGTGCAGGCAGATCTGCCAGCTCTTTCTCCAAGCCAGGAGAGGCTGTAGGGATGCTGTGATCAAAGCTGGATATACCTGGGAAGGAGTCAGGCCACCACACTTCTCTCAAAAGGAAAATAGTAATTTTTTTAATGTAAAATAGGCCAAGAGCAGTAGCTGTGTTCAGCCAGAGAGGCTCTGTTAAGGGCTGCTGGATGCTTCTTCCTAATGAGAGTGTCTTTGTTTGCAAGGCCCCCCAACCCCATAACACTTGCAGTAATTCCTGCGGCACGAGCCCTTGCCCCCTGAAGGAACCTGTAACACCCCGTTCGCTGGGGCTGGTCCCCAAAAGGTGTTGGCAACAATAGCCCTGGATTTTGGCCAGTCTGGCTGTGAGCAGCCTGAGGAGGCAGCAGGAGCCACATCCAGCTGCCAAACAAGTGCCGTGGGTTTGAACCAGAAGTGTTGGAGCTGTTCCCAGTGAGCAGCGTCTTGGCCGTGGAGCTGCAGTGCTGGGGAGGTTGTTTTGTTTTTGGCTTTCAGTTCCCCTGCAATTGTGATGGTGAGCGAAGGCCTGTTGGTACCTTATATTCTCTGAAAGAAAGGCAGGACTGAGTGCCTGGGCAGCCCCTGGGCCATTCTGAGCCCTCTTCACCCAAATTTGCCCCCTGCTGGTGCCAGTGGTGGGGTTTTGCTCCAGGTGAGGTTGGGGTGAGGTTGCTCCTGGCCAGCCCTGTATCCTCCCCATGTGCTGCTCCCTGTGATCCCTGCCTTGCCTCTGGCTGTGTGGGTGCTGCTGCTGAGAGTGGGCTTTGTGTGCCACTGGTGGGCTTTGTGTGCCACACTGACACTGGTGGCCTTTGTGACATTACTACATTTTGCCTTGTGAACACTCCAGTGAACCCACTGTCAGAGAGGAGAGGGGGGAGACTGGAAGTGTTTGGTTTAAGCAGAGGTGGACTCAGCCAGCACAAGGACCGATGTCCTGCCCTGCCCTGCTCCTTTGGGACCTCCAGGGGCAGAGTTTGATGGTGTCACCAGTGTCCTTGGTCACTCAGGTCCTTTTCCCAGATCACCTGGGAGCTGCTGACTGCAAACTGTGGCTGTACCTGGGTGCCATTGCCCTGTGCTTTCCCCCCTCCCAGGGGCTGCCCCGAGGGTGTGGGCAAGGGGATGTGCAGTGCACAGGTACAGAGCAGCCCTCTTGGTGCCAGAGCATTACCCGTGTCCCAGTGAACACAGCCTGTGCAGGAGCAGGGGCCAGTTCACAGCCCTGTCTGTGCTCAGAGTGTTTTCCTGCTCCTCACTCCCCCCTGGAGAAGGTGGGCAGTCACTGCTGGCATTGGTGTCAGGGCCGGCTGGAGGCTGTCCCTGTGTCCCTGTGTTTGGATGGCTTGGGCAGGGATCAGGCTGTGCACAGAAAAAAACAATTACCCAAGGCGGGTGACAGTGACAGCTCTGTCCCCTCTCTCCCTGTGCTCACGTCGGGGAAGGCTGTAGGGATGCAGGAGTTCCTTTTCCCAAGTGGAGCCACAGCAAGAGCCTGTTTCAGCTTTGCGTTCCAGTGACCAGTGCCCAGGTTTCACTGGGTTCAGTCATTTATCTGCACAGGCAGGCTGTGGGTTTGAATTCACACAACTAAAATCCTCTTGGATGTTCCTAAATATTACTGTATGTTGGACTTTTTTTTTTTCCTCTTTTCTCTGAAGCTTGGAACCCAGCCATAATTTTTTATGACTGAGAAAACAGATCTGGGAGGAGACTAGGAGACAAGTCCCTCTGTGAGCAGGGCGGGCTGGATCCAGGCTTTCCTGCCTGTGGCGTAGGGAATGCCGGGGAGATGCCTGAGCTGTGAGCACAGTGTCCCCACTGCTGTCACCCGTGTGCTGCCACTGTCACCCGCGTGCCTTCAGCTCAGAACGTCACCTCTGCTCACTCATCCTCTGGCAGAAATCGCCCCTGAGCTTTGCCCTCTGTGGGACTTCTCCTTTCCAGATGTGGCCCCTGACATCACGTGGTGCAGAGCCCATGCTGAGCAGCCCTGCTGCAGGGCTGAGCTTGGGTCTGTGCCTCGGCATTTCCACGCTCATCCCACTGGGACACAGCAGGAATGGGATTTCCCTCCTTGCCTGTTTGGATGCTCGGCTGCACAGGTGGTTTGTATTGACCTGGCAGTAGCCACCTATGTAAGCCAACTGCTTGCCCAGCAGTACTCTGGGTAGGACAAGAGGTTTGTGGAGGAGAGTGCTAAGAGTGGGGGGGGGGGGGGCGGGGGAGAAGACATTTTGGCCACTAGGATTTAAGTGGAAAGTGCCTAAAAGTCAGGTCTGGGAGAGAGTTGTAC
This sequence comes from Lophotriccus pileatus, assembly GCA_035583135.1. Classification (NCBI taxonomy): domain Eukaryota; kingdom Metazoa; phylum Chordata; class Aves; order Passeriformes; family Tyrannidae; genus Lophotriccus; species Lophotriccus pileatus. The sequence goes on from JAWWES010000042.1 coordinate 9,582,170, forward strand.
TCAGGAGACATTGACTGTTCCGCTGGAAGCAGGTCCTGGCTGCTGCAGGCTTGCTCTGCCCAGCTGGCTGTGCTGGGGTGGCCCAGGGTGTCCCCACTGCCCTCACCAGCTCCCAGAGGGCTGGTTGGAGGCCACAGGCAGCAGAACGGGACCATCAGGGCAGCAGAGATGCCAAGAGGAATGGGCAAGGCACCTCAGGGCAGGGCCAGGTCTGGGGAGAGGGAGTGAGGGGCTGTGCAGGTCCTCCCACCCTCCTGGACCCGTTTGGCCCTCAGCAGTGGAGCAGGCAGGACACAGGGCCATGGCAGGAGCAGGGCACAGCACCTGCTTTGGGACCAGGGACTCCAGCATCCATGGAGTGCAAAAGCTCCCATTTCCCGTAATGTGGGAAGGATTGGGGTCAGGACTAGATCTGGGGGTGAGGGCTGTGCTCTTCAGGAGCAGCCTTTCACAGGTGATGAGGCCAGAAAGAGAGGCAATGGAATGCAGCAGGGGAAGTCTCCTGATCCTGCACCCAGACCAACAGCTTCTGGTTGAAGAGATCTTTAAGAAACCCGATTATGAGGCTCACACTGTGGTGACTGCAGCCTGGCCTTGTCTGAGCTGTCACAGGGTGACTCACCTTTGCTGTTACATCTGCATGTTACATTTGAGTTCTGGTTAGGACGTGTGTGGCTTCATCTGTAGACACCTTCTTGGTTCCCTTTCTCTGCTGCATCACAGAGCCCTCTGGGCTGAGAAGTAGTTCCCTTTCTGTGCTTCCTTCTGGACTCCTTTCAGTGTGTGTTTGGAGCTGGCCTGCTGGTTAGGATTTATGGCTGTGGAAAAATAACTGGGCAGTTCAGTGTTTGATTCGGTAATGACTTCAAGGACCTGCAGAGCATCCCTACCAAAACTCTGGGCCCTTGGTGAGGTTCTGTGAGAGTTTCTTGGCGGGCCTGAAACACCCAACAGCCCTTTAACACAGCTCTTGGCAGCAGCAGTGGGGATGGCGTTGGTGTGTCAAGCCCTGGGGTGCTGGACATTGGCCTTCCAAAATAATGCCAGACAGTGAAGATCTCCAAAGTCTTGCAGTAAAGGTGCCTCTTCAACTGCTGGAGAATTTGCCACAGTGCCCACGAGGTTGTCCTGTCGTAAATTATGCTCCTAATACTATTTAGTATGAGTAAGTCCTGTGTTCGTGGCTGGCTGTGGGCTCTGGTTTCTGCTCTGTTTGCAGAGCTGAGGAGCCTGGTCTTTACCACAACCCCTTGCCCCAGCAGGTACTTTCTGACTCTAATGAAGTCACCTCTTGAGCTTTTCTTTGAGGAGATTAGGGACTGAGCAGCTTATTTCCCTTAAGGCAGATTGGCTTGTGTTTTATGGCTGGGCTGTAACCCCCCCCCCATTTTTTCAACATCCTTTTTACAAATGTAGACCCTGAAACTGTGCAAACTCCGTGTTTGTCTCACCTGTGGTGTCTGTAACAAGAGCAGCAGCTCCCAGAGCATCTCCCCAGCCACACACCTGAAGTCTTGGTGCTCTTTCAGGATTTCCTGCTCTCCTGTTCTGCCCTTGGGACCTCTGTCACCCCAGAGTGCTGCCTTTTCTGTCTGCTCCAGTGAGTCAGAGCCAGCCAGAGCCCAGCTTGCCAAACAGTCCAGTCACACATAAGGGCTCTCTCTCCAGGAGCCCTTGTGTACCACACTGCCAATAGTTTTTGTAATAGGCAGAATTTAGCAACACTGATTTTGTATTTTCATGGATACCATTAGCAGTAGGCTAAGGAAGGCCACCTTTGAGGTCCCACTATAAATCTTTCCCAGTTAACACATAACAGTTACACTCTGAACTCTTATCAGTGAAGCATTTACTGATGCAAATTATTGATACTTGAGTTAGTTGGGGTCCAGACCATGCCCTGCACTAGTCCAGCTTTATTACAACCACATTTACCTTTTCTAACAAGACAGATAAGGTCATTGCAGAGTTTCAGGGTCTGCATTTGTAAAAACCCAACAGGACCTGTTTGCCTTCGATAATGCTCCAACCTTTCTGTGCCTAGTAAGTGTCCCCTGTCCACCAGTCCATCACTTTGCTGCTGTTGAGATCAAGGAATTCAGGCAGGGTTAGGAAAGCCAGCTGGGAGGGGATGCTGATCCCATGTGAATGGAAACCATCATCTCCACCTGGAAAATGCTGCTGGAGGAGCTTTTCAATGAAACATTCCCTCACAGTAAATATGTAAAGGAAATAGGAGGGGAGGAAAGGCCATTCTCTAGAAATATGATCTCTGCTGATAATCTCTGGTCAGTCCCAGGCTTTGTGGCTGGCCTGGGTGAGTGGGAGGGGGAAATCAGAGAGCAGAGGGGATGTTGGAAGGAACATCTGAATTCAGCATCCAAGCAGGGATCATTCAGTGTCGTTTCACTCTTATCCACCACAAGGGATTTATTAACAAGAACCAAAGTCACCCTCCCGTTCTGGGGTGGGTCATAACATGAGGTCTCCACACAACCTTCTTTTTTCCAGGCTGAACAGCCCCAATTGGTGACACCAAAATCTTCTGCTGGCTGCTAGAAGTGAGGTAATTTCATGTGGAACCTAATAAGCTTTGGGATCTCCTCCTGGGCACGTAGGGCCTCACAGGTGACCTCAGTGCCTAAGAGCAGAGATGTGAGTCATTCCCAGGAGCAACTGAGGCATCACAGTCACACTGTGCTGGGTAAAAATCTCTTCCAAGGTCATACCCTCCTCTCCAGCACCAGGTCACCAAGGACAAAGCTGTGAACACTGTGTTCCCTCTGTATGGCAGTGCCAGTCACTCCAGGGGTCACGCAGGATCCTGGGCCACAGCCTGCCCTGGTCACAGGAGGAGACCCAGGGAGTGACACAGTAGAACAAAGGACACATGGTGTGATGAGGGAAGAGCTGCCAGGGCAGTGGAGAACACGATTCTTCTTCCTCTGCTGGCTGGATCTGCCACTGCCCCCAGCTCTTCAGTCCCCCTCACCAAGACAGCAGCAGTGACCCGAGCTCTGTGTGCATCACTTGTGCACCTACAGGACAGCAGAATAGTATTGTCAAAAAATACCTCAGCCAGCTCCTCCTGCAGAGCTGTAGAGAAGTTCTCATTGCATTTCTGTTCCCCACATTTAAATAAATGGATGCTCTATCGGCTCTTGATCCCTTTCCAGCTGTCTGGCATTCTGTTGTACCCCATACGGAAGTCTGGGCTCCCCAGGGAAGTCTAGAGTTGGCTGTGAGGAGGCAGCAGCACAGGGGTACCTGCAGTGCACGATAGGTTTTGACTGAGCTACAAGAGGAGCCTGATGGCTGGTTTAAGAGAACTGGATTTTAGTGATTTTATTATTTTGCCACCACCCCCCCCCCCGAAGTATTGGAACATCCGTCCAAGTCACGAGAGGAATAACTAATGTGTGAGCTTAAGCTGAATGGAAACCACAACCAAAGGAAACACCAGCAAAGGGCAGAGCTTGGAGGGTGGGATGGACAGGATGCTCTGGCTGTGGCCTTGGAAGCCAGCGTGGTTCAAAGCAGTTCCTGTAACTGAAAGTGAGTATGACAGAACATATCAGTGGCCCTGGGAAGGTGATATCCTATGTTCTGAGGAGCAGTGGACACAGGCAGGCTGTAGGAGAAGCCACAGGCAGAACCACTACAGCTTGGCAGAACCTTCTCTGGGGCTGTGGATGTGCATGGCCTGGGCAAGTACCCTTGGAGAAGGTGGTGGTAGCTGAGAGAAAGGGAGAGATCTGGAAGCAGTCACAGTGTGTGGTGGGCTGCAAAGAGGAGAGCTGGCAGCATGGCAGAGCAGTCAGGAATGCCATGAGGCATTCCCATGGGATCTGGGAGGTGTCTGCTCCTGTGGGGAGTTGACAGTGAGTTGCCTGCTCATTGGAGTGTGGAGGTTGCACTGAAGGACTTGGTTCATTGCATGGCACTCTTCAGCTGCATCTGCCATGACACTGTATTAAAATGTAGCTTACAAAGCAGCCAGGGCTTTCTGAGTGTTTCCTGTACCCCATAATTTAGAATTTATTGCAACTTGGGTATGTTTATTATTGTTGTAGCCAAAGCTGAGACCCTGTTTCTTTTGACATTTTACTTGTTATATTTTGACTAAAGAAGGCAGCCTGAGGTTTCTCATAAGTTGACATGCAAGGCATAAAGATTTTGTTCCTGTTATCCTCTCTGGATAACTTACTTTTAGGTGCTGCAGACCTCCCATGTCTGGCTAAATATTGTTTTCTATGAAAGATGTTTTGGATATCTGAAGACCTTGTAATATCATAGTTGCCTTCAAGGGATGACCAAACCTTGTAAAGAGGAGCTGTTCTTAAAATGCATTGTTTTTATTACCTGTTGAGATTTGGCAACCAGCAGCCAGCTGGGGACAAGAGTTCTGGTAGATGCTGCTAAGCTGCGGGATGGTGGCTGAGATGTTGATTCCAAGTCTTATGATCCCTTGGGAACACAGAGAAAGTGAGACTTTGTGTTAAAGAGATCCCAGAGTTGAACAAAACTAAATAAATTGACAGTCACCATTATTCAAGGTGCTTGTGCAAAAGGAAAAGAAAACCCAAAAGATTAGGCTGTGATAAATGGCCACCTCCCATCACTTCTTCCACTACACCTCCATAAAGTCAGTGTTTGAAGCGATTCCTTAAGACATTTCTCTGGGATTGAAGGTCTGCCCTGGCCAAAAGTTCGCCTCTGGAGCTGGGCCAGGCTCTGCCTTGGTGGGACAGACTCAGAGTTTTTAATAAGTTTGCAGATTGCTTCCTGCATGGCACAGTGCTTGACTGGACCTTCTTCCCGTTCCAGCCGGAGAGGATAGATCCCAGCGCCTCCAGGCAAGGCTACGATGTCCGCTCAGATGTCTGGAGCTTGGGGATTACCTTGGTAAGTGGGGGGGTTGACCCCTTTCCTGCTGGGGAGCCTTGGTGCTCTTTGCAGTGGGATGGTGTCACACATGGGAAGCCCAGCCCAGCTCCAAGCCCAGCCCAACACGTTTGCAATGTTGTGATTGAAATGGGCACTTCCTGGCTCAGGAACGCTCTAAATCCCATCCAGGAAGGTGGTTCTCCCAAACCCCTGCGGTTACCTTTGGCTGCAGCTGTGTTTTGCAGAGAGCAAGATGTGAGCAGGGGAGAGGTGTTGGATTGTAAATAAGTTTTGTGTTCTGAGCTGAGGAGGGATGATGGGTGTGCTGGTGCAGGGCAGAACACCCACCCTGTGGGAATAAGCCTCTGACAGCCCTGGCAGCTGCTGCGCTTTGGCTGCACAGAGACTTTGGTTAATCCTGGATTCTGGAATTCTGATTCTTACTGGCTTAACCACAGCACTGCAAGATGCACACACTGATGCAGTGAGAAACTTTTACCTTCTTCAGGTGGTGAAGCAGAAGAGAAAGCAGAAGCAATAACTTATGAACCAGTAGCTTCTGTCTTCCCCACTGGTGTTTTAAAATGCTCATTTCCATTGTTCTGTGGAGGAGCAGGCAGTTTGACTTGGTGATCCATGTGAGTCCTCTCCAGCTTAAGATACCCTATGATTGTATGATTCTCATTATCTGTTTTCTCTAATGGTTGTTAGGATGCTTGGAGGATTTTACTCTCCTGCACTGGTTTGTTGTCTAGTCAGTGGCAGACATGGAGGCACGGCCTGGCCAGGCTAAATCTGGCTGTGCTCTTCACACAGGCAGCACTTACTGTGGATAAAACCTTCCCCCCTCTTAGAACCATACAGGGAATAGGATGAAGAATCTCATCTCAGTCTTCCTTTGAGGGGTTCAGTGTCCTTGCAGTCACTTTGTTGCCCTGACTGAACTTACCTCGTGTAAACCTGGCTGGTGCTGTTGCTGTCTCCCTGCAGTACGAGCTGGCCACGGGGCGATTCCCTTACCCCAAGTGGAACAGTGTGTTTGACCAGTTGACACAAGTAGTGAAAGGAGACCCACCACAGCTGAGCAACTCAGAGGAAAGGGAGTTCTCCCCCAGTTTCATCAACTTCGTCAACTTGTGGTAAGTGAGTTCTGCTGAAAGCACTTGGAGTTGGCTTGTTTTGTCACTGCTGGGTATTTGACAAGGGTCATGTGCCCAGCCCCTTCTGGCTTATTTTCATGTTTCTCACCAGTGTGAGGGGGAGGACCTCTCACGTTTCGGTAGTTTGGAGATGATGGGGGACTTTTCCAGATGGCAGCTCTGAAGTCTCCAGTCTGTGCTTGGCCTCAGCAGTTATGGAGCCCTGAGCTCCTTGAGCAGCAGGATCCTGGGAACCAGAGTTCCTGTGCAGGATTGTGCAGCTCCTGGTGCTGCCAGTGCCCACCCCAGGCAAGCAGCTTCACACTGGGCTGGGAAAGGAATGAGGGACTTCTCAGAGTGCTTTAGGAAAGGGTGTGTGGACATTTCAGAGCAAAGCTCAGTCTGTGAGCTGAAGTCCTGCTTTGTTGCCTTAGAGGTGTTGGAGGAGCAGGTTGGAGCCCCCAGAGAGCCTTGGTGGGGTCAGCGGGGAGTTGCTCTGGGGTAGCAGAAGCCTGGAGAGGGGTGTGTGGGCATCCCCAGGGGGTTTGTGCCCCCTCTGCCCCACAGGATCTGTGGGCAGAGCAGTGCTGGTGACCCTCGCTGCTCCGTGGGGTGGAGGCCACGCAGATGAGGTGCTGAGGATGGAGAAAGGCCCAGCCAGAGCTCCTGGATATGGAAGTGTAGCTGTTGGGAATTAGAGTGACTCCCTTTGTTTGGGAAAGGTGCCATATCCACCCATTCCCAGTGGTGCAGCTCTGGCTCCCGGGGCAGGGCCTGTGGTGTCAATGTCACCCAACCCATCCCCTCTCCCCACCATGCCCCCTGGGACAGGACTTTGGTGCCACTCACTGTCCCCTGCCCACACAGCTAGGATGGCTGTGAGGGAGGGAGGCAGTTCCTGTGCTCACTCACAGTGCAAGGATGGATTTTCCAGGACACCACAGGCGGCGAGTCCCACTGCGACAGCATGGGCTCAACATCATGTCCTGAAAAAATCTGTTTGATATCTGTGACATTTTCCCCAATCCCACCTTCTCCTAATTCTCTTTCTGCTTTCTTTAGCCTTACAAAGGACGAGTCCAAAAGGCCAAAGTACAAAGAGCTTCTGGTGAGTGCACAGTGTGTCTGAGCTGGGGCAGCTCTGCCGCTCACCCAGCGGGGCTGGGACACGTCCCCTGCTCGGGCCATCAGGGCAGGGTGTTCAGCTCCAGGGCTGGAGCAGGAGCACCACCTCTGTGCCACTGCCATGGGTGTCTGTCCAGCGAGGCAGGAGATCAGCAGGGGGAGGTGCCCTGTGGCATCAGATCAGGGTCCCTGCAGGGGTGTGAAAGGGGTTTGCCTGGTGTCCTGGCCCAGGGCCACCCTGACATTACAAAACAGCTCCTGGGCAGAGCTGAGGGTCAGGTTCAGGAGACCAGGGCTTGGGTTTGACCTCCACAAGCCACTCCCTGTCTCTCTTGTCAGCTTCTGACACTCTGGAGTCCTGTCTTGCTTCCATTAACTTCCCACATTAAAGTCATGGATTCCCAATGTGGAAAAGACACAGACCAAGTTGTGTCCTGCTGTCGTGCGGCCACCACCAAGCCCTGTGTTCTTGCACCAGGCAAAATCACCTGCTCAGCTTTTGTCTGGGGAGCCAGCACATGGCAGGAGGGCAACTTGTAACCTTGTTGGTCTTTATCTGATTTCAGAAACATCCCTTCATCCTGATGTATGAGGAACGCACAGTGGATGTTGCATGCTATGTTTGTAAAATCCTGGATCAAATGCCAGCAACTCCCAGCTCTCCAATGTACGTGGATTGATATTGCTGCTACATCAAACTCTAGAAAAAGGGCTGAGGGAAAACAAGCTGTAAAGAATTTTCATCACATATTGCAGTGTTTTTAATGCTCGCCCAGACACCATGTGCAATAATATTGGTGTTATTTCCATCCTGTCTGTATACTGTTGTCACATATAAAGTGCATCCCTGTAATACCTGATCACACAGTGTTAGTGTTGGTCACAGAGAGACCTCATCTTGCTCTTCTGTGGACATATTCATGAAATGTGGAAATAAGTACATTTATTTGTTGACCGTGATTGGATAGCACCTAAAATTAATTTCTAGACTCAAAACTTGGAGACTTCTCAGCAGCTACTGGAAAGATTTTTCTCTCAAACTCTTCCAATTGTTGTTTCAAGTAATAATAAAAAGCAAACAAACAAAAGTTAGGTGTTGTCTGTCTGAACATTAAGAGACTTTGCCTGGCGGGAGAAGAACTTGCTTAACCAACGAGATGCTTTGCCTTCTGGAGCTGGAAAGGCAAAGGAGAATTTTATTCTTCACAAAGTGCAATAGATTTACTGCTATGAAATTCTGTTGCTTTACAGTCGCAGTGTACTTTCTGGGGACAGTGTGCTCAGCTGAACTTCCTGTTAAAGAGAGATCATGTTAAATATAGTGAATATGTCTTTACCAAAAATATGTTGCATTGAAAGAGGCTAACATTAAACTATTGAGATGGGACATAATGTATTCTTCCTCCTTTTACCAATCCAGCCACTCTTCACTCTTAACTAGGTGTCCTGTAAATTGTTACCTGGTAAGATAAGACCTTTGACCTGAAGAATTATTAAACTACTTGATTGAATTTAACCTGCTTGTGACCTGGTTTATAGTGCACAGTGCTCACCACCCTCTGGCTTTGCTTTGCCTTCGCCCAGTGCTGTCCACAGAGGCTGCAGCTGCTTTAATGTGCTGTGAGTTCTGGCCGGTGTTTGTCGTGTTCCTTCTGTCCCCAGCCCTGGTGTTCTTGCCTTGTCACTGCCCAGCCCTCCCAGCCCAGTGTCCCTCACGAGTCCAAACCTCAGCTCTTCTGTCCTGCCACTGCTGGCAGGATGGAGGGGTGTCCTGGGCTGCCACGGGCTCTGTGCCCATCACACTGTGCCGACCTTGCTGGAGACTGTTCGCCACCTTCTGGATACTGAACCTCCTTTGTGACCCCCATAACTCCTTGTACCCTGGAATGAACCTCCCTGAGAGTGGTGGGTGCAGAAGGAGACCAGGGAGTGTCTAACGCCTTGCGGATTCTTAGCTGGCCCAGCAAGGCCAGGCAAGCTGTCATCTTCTGCCCTATCTGCTGAGTGAAGCAGCACATCAGGCTTTATTTTGTTGGTTTTGGCATATTTTTCAAAGATTAATTTTTCCTGAAAACTTTTCTCCAAACATTGCAGTTTTCAGGTGTTGAGTAGCACACCAGGGATAAAATGGAAGCTGCAAGGGTTCTCTGCTTTCCATTTTGGGCTGTCTGGTTTAGGCACTTGGTAGGACTTCACCAGTGTTAGAGCAACCTCCTGTGAGAGCTCTGCAGCCAACCTGGACCCAGGCCGCCGTGGGAGTGAAGGCACTGTGGTGCTGGCAGGACACCAAGGAAGGGCTTCAGACCAAAGCTACCGAATGCAAACCAGGCTGGTGCAGGAGCACTGAAGACCAGCCCGTCCCAGCCGGGATGGGAGAGCCGAGGCCGTGCTGCTGGGACAGCTGGTGTTCCTGCGCCACGGAGGTGACATCTCGCAGCGCCGCACGTCTCCCACTGGCACCAAGGCTGCTGTGAGCCCTGGGGATCCCTTAGTCCTGCCCGTCCTGGATTGTGTTCCTCTGGGGCTGCTCCTCAGGCGAGGTAGTCACCAAAGTCTTCCCAAAACAGACAAGGCAAAGCTTTCTGGAGTAACTGGTCGTTCCTGACAGCTTTGATACATCCTGTGGAAGGATCACTTGAACACGTACATGGAGTGTTTAAAGATTCTGCCCTCAACCCAGAGCCTTTCTCAGGCAAATTCGTCTCTCCAGCCTCCAGCCCCCTGTAATGGGACCATGGACCCTCCATGTCCCGTGGGGCACTGGCTGGGGAGGCTGAAGAGCCGCAGACCCAGAGAGGGCAGCTGTGTGTGCACAGGCTCTGTCTGCCTCCACTGTGCACCTCCCCAGTGACAGGGAGCCCAGAAACCTTTCAGAGGGCCAGCACACCCAGAACACAAGCACCTGCCTTGCTCTGCCCTTTTTGGAGGGCTGGGCTTGTGCTCTGGTGCTGACCCATCTCAAGCAGCAGGACCAGTTTGCTGAGACTGGAAAGGCAAAACTTTGAGCTGCCAGTGACAGTCAGGGCTGAGGGGCTATGGCCTGGGTAACCATCAGGACAGGTTTAGCCTATTCAACATAGATTGTTATCAATTATTAAGGGTGCACAATTGATTGCAATGTATCTTTATTAAAAAAAAAAAAAAAGGTGTATAGTGTTCAGAAGCTGTGAAAATAGTGTAAGAACTGTACATTGTGAATTCTGGTTATTATTTTTTTTCTTGTACCATAGAAAAAAAAAAACTGTATAAAAAATATCAAAAAGCTGATGTGCAGGGATGTTGCCTTATTGTCTGTAAAATGAAGCTCAGGAACATAATTGCTTCAAAGAGCTTCCCAATATTTTCTCTGGTATCCTGGTTTGACTTTCTCCTCTATTTAAGCTATTATACATGGATCAGAGTGTTTATGTACTAGTTCTATCCTTTTTGCTTGCAGGTCAGTTGTAATAAAACTAAGATGCAACTGTGACCTTGTTATTTTCATTTTGTGAGGTCAGATGTGAATGGGAAGGTTCACTAAGAGCTGTGGAACACCTGCCTTCAGGGCCTGTCCTCCAGGTGGAGGAGGGAAGCAGCCTTCGAATCTGCTTGTGCTAAATTAAAGAAGTGTAGGGAGCTGTGGATATATTCTGTCTGGAAGGCTTCTGGGCCCTCTGTGTGATTCGGGTGCCTCTCAGGTGGGCACTGGGAGGTCCTAGAGGTTCTCAGGATCTGTGAGGAGGGCAGTTGGCTGTGCCCACGCCCCAGGAAAAGGGCAGCCAACTCTCCCAGCCTTGCAGGCTGCTTTCGTTTTGCAAGAGCAGCCAAGGTCTGCAAAGCTCAGATATCTCAGAACCCCAGGGAATTCCTACTGCCTGGTGCTGGGATAAGTGTCTCTCCTGCCTGGAAGCTGTGGAGGGCCTGGAGTCTGCCCTGTCAAGTGGAGCCCAGGAGCCCCACTGGGAAAGAAGAGTGTCAGGAGAGAGGGCCCAGCCACGAGTGCCTGTTCTGCTCCACCTGGATGGATGGGATGGTCCCAGGAGTGCCCAGATCAGAGAGGGGAGAGCCAGAGCATCCTGCAGGGATCACTGGTCATGCCACAGCTCAGAATCAGGAGTACTTGGGAATAAGTGGATCGCCTGGCATCAGCCCTTGTAGTATCTCATCACTTTGGAGGGTGACAGTTGTGTCAAGAGAAGGGAAGGCAGGTAATGGTGCTGAAGAAAGTCTTACTGTGTGGAGATACAAGGTGGGAAAGGTTCACGTGGCTGCAGTCTGTCAGTTTGCCTAAATTCTGTGTTTGCACCACACGAACTTCTGGTTGCCAGCACAATGCTTTGGAGATTTTTGGATCAGCTGCTATCCTCACTCTTCAGTCAGAATCCAAGATCGCTCATTTGGTGAAGGTAGAAGACAGTCCGAGCACACACCAGAGAGGGCCCTGCCCTGCTGGGCAGCCACTGGAGAAACCAGCTCCTCACCTTCCAGTTCCATGGATTGGGAGTGCTCTGGGATTCTGTTCCTTTGGCACTGCCACCTGCCTTTACATCCTGGGATTTGCCCTGAGGAAGCTGTCACAGCAGAAGCAGCTGACAGATGCTGGTGGCTGCACGTGAGTCCACCTGCCCATCCCTGCATGGGGTATTCCTGTCCTCTGCAGGAGGGAGAGGATCCCTCTCAGCTGTGTACCCCCGTTACTGACATACAGGAGGGAACATATTTGCAGACATTTCAGTTCCTCTCCACTGCTCCTTGTTGAACTGATGATCCATTTTTCCTTTGGACTCTTTCCCTGCCCATCTGTCCTTTGCTCCAAGCTGAGCCAGGGGAGGGGCAGGTTGGACATCAGGAGGAATTTCATCCTGGAAAGGGTGGTCAGGCCTTGGAAGGGGCTGCCCAGGGAGGTTTGGAGTCCCCAGCCCTGGAGGTGTCCAAGGAAGGCCCTCAGCGCTCTGGGCTGGGGACAAGGTGGGGATGGGGCACAGGGTGGAATTCATGGGCTGGGAGGGCTTTTCCAACCTCAGGGATTGTGGGATTCTGTTAATACCGTAGGTATTGGTTGTGCTTTTCAGCACGACTTCATTTTCCCTCTGACTCCTGACAGAATTCACACATGTGGCCATTGCTTTGAGCATAGTAATGGTCCAGGGAAATGAGGGGCTGCTCTGAGGAATAAGAAAACAGCTACTGAAATTTTTTCTTCATGTTTAAAGCTGTGCAAGTGCTTGGAGAAGAGGATGAAGCACAAACTCCCTCTCCTGGAGATACAGAGCACCGTTGCACTGGAAACAGAACAGCAGGGCTGCTCTGTGGGGCATCTGGCAGACATCCTTTGTCTTTGCATAAATCCCAGGTGGAAAGGCTGGACAGGCCCTGCCATCAGGAGAATGGGGCATGTCCAGACAGCAAATCCCTGCTCATCTGCAGCAGCAGAGCTGAGTGCAGGGCTGTCGCTCTGCAGGCGTAGCTGTGCCAACAATCCCAAATGCACAGGCTCGGGAGAGCTGGAAGGGGTTGGTGTGTGCAGGAAGGAGCTGCTCACACCTGAGCAGTGCTGGCTGGCAAGGCTGTGTGGTAAAGTCTGTGATATCCGTGGGGGTGTCTGTGCCTGTGGGTGCAGACACCAGAGCTACACTGAAACCCACTGGAGACGGTGCTTTGTGTGATCCCTGCACCTTGTTGGACACCAGACACCTGCTCTGGCTCCCTGGCAGTCACGCCCTGTTGTCCTGACCAAAGCACTTCTGTCTGTACCTGCTTTTCCTGGATTTGGCCCGTACTCAACAGAAGTCTGGACTCAGGTGCTCCAAACTTTGGCACCTGACAGGCATCTTTCCTGCACTTCAGAGCTGTGACTCCCTGGGCCACTTGCTCTGCTTTTTGCCTTTTCCAAGGGGACACTGGCAGCACAGGCTCCCAGCTGCTCTGCTGAGGGTGGAGCAGCACAGGCAGGCTCTCCTCAGCGGGGCAGGGGAGTGCTCCAGTGCATCACCATTCCTGGAACAGTCCTAGGCTGAGTCTTGTCTCCTCATTCTCTGAGTAGCCACGACCTGGCCCAGCCCAGGCACTTTATCACAGCACACCCAGCTGCAGGATGTGGGTTAAAGCTTAAAAGGTGTTCATAGGAGCTGGTTATTTGTTCATCTACATCTTTCCATATTCATTTGGTGAATGGTCTCAGGACCATTTCAGCTTCAGCCTACCTGTGCCCACCTGGGTAGTCCCTCCCTGCACACAGGTGGGCAAACACCTGGGTGTCACAGCTTTACTTGTTCTAAAAAAACAAGCAGGGAATTTTTCTTTCCCCTGCATCAGTGTAAAAGAAAGCTGTTGAACTGGGGGGTAGTTTGCCTTGGGTGACTGACCCACACTAAAGAACTAGCCAGCCGTGGTTGGGACTGCACGAAAGGGCAGAAAGCACTGAATTGTTTTCTTTTTTGTTGTTGTTGGGTTTTTTTGTTTGTTTGTTTTTGTAAGAAACTGGGTCCAGGATTACTGTTTGGTTGGGTTTGTATTCCTTCGTTGCACATACACCCTTTAATAAAGGGCTGTTATTTTTCCTTTCTCCACACTTCCTCAGTTGGAGCTTCTTATTTTCAGATTTTACAACTGCTTAGAGGGAGGAGCTTGGTCTTCCTCGTAACTCATCCTCCTTAGCAAAACACTTCAGTCTCATTAAACTGAGACACTGGGGAGCCTTCTCTAATCAAAGGAAAATGCAATGGATTTGGACAGACACAGGGGGAGCAGGGGGAAGGAGCCAAGGTTCTCCTGGGGAGAAGGAGCCAAGGTCCCAGCCTGCTCTGCCTGAGGGCAGTGGGAGTTTTGGCTGGGGGCAGGGCTCTGCCTGTGCCCTGTGGCCACCAGCCCAGGGCTGGCAGAAATGCCAAGGGGCTTGGGCAGGGTGCCAGCCACTGCCTTTGAAGGGGACCCTGACCAGGGAAGTGGGGTCTGCACGAGAATAGACCAAAACCAGAGCCAACAGAAGAAAGAGCCAGCAGAAACAGGAGACTCCAGCTGATGTGTTCAAGAACATTCCAGGAGAAACCACAGCTGTGAAAGAAATATTTCTCCCCTTGAAAGACTAGCTGTCCCAGGGCATGGAGCTGGCATCAGAGGGTGGCAGCTGGGATGGCTGTGGCTGTCCCAGTGGTGAAATCAAACAGCAAACTGCGAGTAGACAGAGTGGCAAGACAAGGGTTTTAATAATGAAGGTGTTGCTGGTAACATAGGTAAGGAAATGTGCTTGCTTACAGGTTTGAAGCTGACAGCATCCCTTTAAATAAGGAAATACATTTGCTGAGAGGAGAAAGTTACCTGGAAAGCCCTGTACAAGGCTGCAGTGGAGCAGCTAACACTGCTCTGGGTCAAGTGCTCTGAATATTCTCCCCAGACTGGCTTCTAAAAATCTCTCACTTAGAAAAAGAAATTCTTTTTTAAAAAAGGCAACCTGTGATTGTCTATCCTAGCAGTGCCCTGTGACATTTGTACAATAGAAAAGTGGTGCTTTAAATAGTGACTTGAAAGCTACTGCCACGTGCTTTATACAGCATGCAACAACACCATGGACTGGGGACCCCACTGGGGCTGCAGAGCTGCCTCTGACAGCTCCAGCATCCCTGGGGAAGTGCCACGGGAGCCAGGGCCAGACTGGACCTCCTCCCAGTGGCTGCATCTCCGTGTGCTGTCCTTCCAGTAACACAAATATTAAATACACTCAGTCTGTAAATAGTTTAACAATCTTTGTCAGCAACAATATTTACTTTGGCAAAACCAGAATTGAAAAAAAACAAAAAAAAACCAGACGTGTCCATCACACAGTCTGCAGCAAGTTCTTTGGTGGAAGCCAAGAAGTGAAGCAAAGGCTCCTTCTTGCTAGAGCCTGAGGAAGAATATTGCACAGAGACTCATAGGAGACATGCTGGTGATTCCAAACGGGAGCATCACTGCGGGAGAGCTTCCTTCTCTGCCGGCTTTGGGAGAACGGGCTCCTCCAGGCTCGGTGATTCACAGCTGTTCTCCGGTAGCCTTGCTCTGGGCTGGGGCAGCAGTGACACTGGAGTAGACTTGGGAAGAAGGATGACTGCTGAGGATTGAAGAATGGGCAGAAAGAGGGAGGGTGGATGGCAGAGGAGGGGAGGCAGCACAAGCAGAGGCTCACACAGACCCTGCTCCACGTGCCGGTCACTGAGCGTCCCTGTCTGGCTCCCCCTGCTCCTGGATGAGGCAGGGGATGGAGATCACCCTGACCTGGCTGTGCACAGACCAGCCCCTCCAAAGCCCAGCTGTCTCTTTCACACCATTTGCCCCTACCTTGGACCAAAACACATCCCCCATGTCTGTGTGTCCCACGGATGTGGCACACAGCTGCTCCACCGGGACGGCACATCCCTGTGGTACCTTCACCTGCCTCCTGAACACCTGCCTCCAACCTCCACGGCTCCAAGGTCACAGCCTGAGCCAGTTCAGACTGCAGCCAGGGTGGCTCCTGGGCTTTCTGCCCCTCAGGACATGCCAAGGTGCCACCATGAACGTGGTTGTCTCCATCTCTCACCCCCTGGAGCAGAGCTGCGCAGGGACTGGGCCCTGCAGCTTTGGGGCTGGAGGAGGGAAGCAAGACCCAAGGCGAGAGCCAAGGCTGGGCAGAGCCTCCTGCTCCACACCCATGGCCTGGGCACAGCCAAGACGAGGCCAGCAGGGTTGTCTGAAGAGCTTGGGGGGACAGGGAGAGGGAGAGGGCAACACTGGGTCCTTTGCTCTGTGATTTCCTGTTGCCACCCAGGTGAGGCCATCTCACCACACAGTCTTGTCATGAGCTGCTCCAGTTCTCATGAGAGTGACTACTAAAACAGGGAGGGGGGAAAGACTAAAGAAAGAAAACTGAAGTTCTTGTCAATCAAAGGAAGTGTTGTTTCAGGCACTGGTGTCCCCTGTGGGGACGTGTCAGTGGAGGAAAACCAAAGTACCAGAGTTGTGCTGTCAATTTGAAGTGACTGGAAATTCAAACAAGTTTATATGCTGGGAAAATGACTCCAGTTTCCCCTGGATGAGGCACGTTAGCCCTGCATCTTCTCCAGCATGACAGAAACACTGCACCGCCTGCTACAGGCTCACAGCATCTCCCAGCACCTCCCTTCACCACTGCTGCAGGTGCAGGTCCATGCTGGTGTTCAGGTTGAGGTCGGTAACATCCAGGAAATCGATGTTGAAGATGCTGGGACCCGCGGGGGTGAGTGAGCCAAAGCCGGTGGCAGAGCTGGGGGGGGTGAGGTCCAGCCACTCCATCGTTTCCCACGGAGACTCAGTGAAACTCATTTGTAAACCGGAGCCTTCAGCAGGGGAAGGGGAGAGCTGGGTTTCCATGGGCGAGAGGGGAGTCTGTAAAATCTCCTGGGAGTTGAGCAGTTCATCTGCGGCTTTGCCAGAGAACCCCTCCATCATCCCCTCAAAGTGGGGCTCCTCTGCCCCCATCTTCAGCAGGGCCATGTCGCTGACCCTGCCCAGGGGGCTGTTCAGCAGCACCTCGAGGTGGGCGTCACTGCTGCCCGGGCAGTGCTCGAAGGGCAGCGGCGCGGGGGGGACCTGCTCGAAGGGGGCCGGGGGCTTGGGGAGCGAGGCAGCGGTGCTCCCCGCAGACACCGTTATCTGAGGTACTTTCTGGAGGCAGGACCGATCTTCCTTGGCAGTGGCTGGCATTTCTGTCAACAGAGGAGAGGGATTTGAGGTGCTCTGGCAGTGCCCACCACTGCTGGGCACAGGGGCACCACCATAGCCCTCCACCCGGACTCTTGGGCTTCCCTCTGCAGACCTGCTCCCCACTCAATCCCCTTGGCACTGCTCACCATCCCCCCCCGCCACTCCCTGCGGGAAATCTCACACATTCCTGCTTTCTGACCTCAACCCCCTGGGTTTGGACACAGTCCCTAGGGCACGAGCACTGGCAGCTGTTCCCAAGGGGCTGGGATAGGGCACAGGCAGCACTTTGCACGGGCTGGGTGGGGGGCACCAGCAGTACTGTACGTGGGAGATAGCACTGGCAGCACTGGGAATGGTGGGGGACACTGGGGGCTCTGTGTGGGGAGGGGGCTGGCAGTGCTGAGCACAGGCTGTTGCCCTGCTGCCCCTTCTCTCTGCGCAGTCTGCACAGGTGACAGCCAAGCCCAGACCACCCCACCGGGATGGCACACACAGGAACAGCCTCCGGGAGGGCTAATAACCTTTGGATTCAATCTCAGTGGCTGCTGGCACAGGAGGGCTGATGAAAGCTGTATTCAACTCAGGCAGCTCTGCTGGGGTGCACACAATGCACTGAGCCTCAGGGACCTCAGTGCTGGCTGAGAGGGGAAGCCCTGGAGGGGAACAGGGAAGCAGCGCATACCTCCACTCTCAATCAGCACGTCCAGGAGCTCATCCATCTGCTGACTTCGTGTCATCTGCTGCAGCAAACGACAAAGAGGAGAGTAGAGGGCATTAGGAGGAGAGTCCCTCCAGCCACAAGCCAGGTAGATGGCTCTAGATCCCCAAAAAGTTGGCTCTAGACCCCACAAATGGCTTCCTCCCATGCAGGAAAGAGGCCACACCAACATGGGGCTGGCAGTGGCGTTCAGGTGGGCACTGCAGGGACCTGGAACAATCAGAGTGGATCCAGGGACCAAGGTGCCTTGCCCTGCCACCAACCCTCTGCTCAGTGGACACCATAGACACCACAGCCTGCCCTGTCCCAGGGCCGGCAAGACACACCGACATTCTGGCCCCAGCACCTCGCACTGGCATGTGCCTGCCTGCACTCCCTGCGCCGCCCAGGCATCTTCCTCTCCCTGCCTGAAAACTGGCAGGACTTCCTGCACTCCAGCATGAGCCAGTTCTCATCACTGCCAACAGCATCACTCTGCTTTCCGAAAGGCGCCATAATTCCTGGCACTGAGGCTGCTGCCAGATTCTCATGAAAGGGATTTGTGGGCGATGGACGGTCCTCCTGTGGGAACAGCACTCCAGGATAATGCTCTGTGCCATCTGCCTCCTGAGCCTTAACAACCCCTGCTGTTAATGGGCTAAAGAGTAAAGGTGAGCTTTCTGGTGACTGGGGAGTGCTCAGGGGTCTATTCCTCACACAGCACTGAGCACCCCAAAGAGGAATGCACCTGCACCCTGGATGTGTGGGGGGTGTCCAGGGGTGCACAGCAGACACTGTCCTGCCCAGCGTGGTCTCTGACTGCTTCATGGCAGCCACTAACAGCCACAAGAGCAGCTAACCCAACAGCAGCTAACCCTTAAAAAGAGCCCATGCCTCTGAAAACAGGCCTGTTCTACCCAGAGACCCCAGAACAGGTTGGAACTCCTGTAGCTGAGTCCCACTATCTGCAAAAGGACACCCTGGGCAGCCCCAGCCCTGTAGAAAACAAAAACCATGCAGTTACCTGCTTCACTGCATCCTCATAGGGTGGAGGCTGCTTTACCTCTGACAGGGCTGGGCTTGACTTACAAAAACTTGGGGATGGAATAGAAAACTTTTGACCTGCCTGCGCAGCCATCTGCTGGGGAAATACAGGGAAAGGGAGTCAGTGCATGGGGAGGCACAGAGGGAGGCCCAGCGCTCTCATCCCTGTTGAGGTCAGGCTGGGGCTGGGAAAATAACTGTTTTGTGGGCCAAACAAACAAAATATGTGGCCTTTGAGTAGGGCAGAGGCAGGTACACTAGCTCCCTCAGCCTGGCTCTGAGCCCCAGGGCCAGGCAGGCCTCTGGTCACTGCTGGAGCATGGGAATGGTGTCCCAGAGCATCCTGGTGCTTGGCACAGCCGGGGATGTGCAGGGAAAGGGGAAGACAGAGAGGGGCTGGTGGTGCTTGGCCGCACTTGGCCACTGATGTGGCACCTCCCGAGCTGTGTCCCAGCCCCTCTCCATCACTGTCTGTCTGGGGGCATCTCACAGAGCCCAGGCCAGGGAAGACCATAAAACAGAGGGAAACCTTGGCCTGTGCTAAAAACCTGCACATGACTGCCAGCTTTTTCCCAGGCTCCTGTTCCAGGAGAGACATCTTCTGAAGTTCCAGTGCCTGCCAGCTGCTGTCCCCATCACTTCTAGACCCTAGTGTGTCCTTCCCCGCTGCCTTGTCCCGTGAGAGCCAATAGCAGGGGAAGCAGCATCACTCCTGCAGGTGGGTTGGAGCCAGGGGTGGATCCAGGGCAGCAGTGAGGTCACTCAGCCTGGCCATGCACATCTTGGCCACCCTTCTGTGGAGAGCAGCTGGAAGGAACACTATCCCTGGCTCATGAGGAACAGCACTCCAGTGCTGGGCAGAGTAGTTCTTGCTGAAGAAGGACCCTCAGCCCTGGGAGTGTCTTGCAGGCAGCAAAGGAACGCCCAGGAAGGTGGTGTCTCAGCCGGGATGAGCTGCAGGACACCATGGGACCATCCCCTCCATATGCCCCCTGCTCTTGGGCTGGGAGGGAGAAGCTGGAGATGCCCCCATGGTATCACTGCTCCCTCCTCACACTCACTTACCATTGCCCAGCTCTCCAGAGCAGGCCCATTGCCTCTCTGGGATATCACCTCACAGCACTGTGCCCCACTGCCTACTGCCCCCACAGCTCTGCCCCAGTGCCCCGTTCACCTCTACAGCCCCACTGCTGGAGTCACCCCCTGCATTCCCTGCTCTTTGCCCCCCACTCAACTCATCCTCCCCATGGCCCAGCTCACCCAAACCAGTGTTCCCTCTTCACCCCTGAAGCAGACCTGTCACCTGCCTCACTCCAACCCACTGCCCTCCATGCCCAGCCCACTGTCAGCCCTGTCTCTGCCCCTCCTTGCCCTAAATTGCTGCTCATTCCCACCTTGCTGGCTGTTCCTACGGCACTGCCTCACCCAAGGGACACGGCTGGGATGGTCCTGCTCTAGGGGGGCTGCTCCTCAGCGGCTGTGTGTGCTCAGCCTGCCCCTGCCGTGCCCCTCCCTGAGCCCTGTGTGCATACCTGGCACCCTGGCGTGGGACAGGCTGGGGGAGAGGTGGTGCTGCTCCCTGGGGAGCCCCAGGAGGGCACTGGGATGAACTGGGGCTGCAATCAGCAGAACTTTGTGGTGCTTTTTGTGTTGGCAGTGCGTGCCCCTCCCCAAGCATTCCCACCTCTCCAGAGGCCCTGCTTCAGCTTTCTGACAAAAGGCTCCCCAGGACAACTGCTCTCCTCCAACTCAGTGGTGAAAATCCCTCACACACTGCTGGGAGCCACAATTGCTTGGCAAGATGCTGGAAAGCCCTGCAACCCTGCAGAGGGGTCTCCCAGGGGTGTAGGAACTGTGCCAAGGCTCTCCCAGGAGCGGAGGGGTCCATGCTGGTGCTTCCCTGCTGTGTATAGAGCTGTGCCAGGGCTCCATGGGGCACAGGCAGCTGTGCCAGGACTCCCCCTGAGGGGAGAGGCAGCTGGGTTTGGGCTCCTTTAGGGCAAAGGCAGCTTTGCCAATGCTTCCCCAGGGATGAGGGAGCTTTGCCAGGACCCCTCCAGGGGCAGAGGGAGCTGTGCCAGTGCTTAACCAGGGCAGAAGGAGCTGTGCCAGGGCTCCATGGGGCAGAGGATGATCTGCCAGGAGCCTCCCAGGACACAGAAAACTTTGCCAGTGCTCACCTATGGGCAGAGGGAGCTATGCTGGGGTTCCCCTGGGGAAGAGTGGAGCTGTTCCAGGGCTTCCCCAGGGCAGCAGGAGCTGTGCTAGGGCTCCATGGGGCATGGGAGCTGTGCTGCGGCCCCCCCAGGGCAACTGGGTGCCGAGGCAGCGGTCCCCTAGACTGCGAAGAACCCTGCAGTGCCATCAGCTTCCAACCCATCCAGGCAGTGCCACGTGCTGTGACGGTGCCCACCCCGAGTTCCCACAGTGCCGGGCTGACAGGCCAGGCCCGCGGGGGGCTGTGTGTGCCCCGGGGGGCCGGGCTCCCCCTCACACTCACCGGGGCCGTACGGAGGCAGGTGCTGCCCGTCGGGGACCCGCTGCGCCCGTCCGCGGGCACAGGGGACACGGGGAGCAGGTAGTGGCTGTTGGGGGACGGCGGGAGGCTGATGTGCTGGGGGCTCTTGGCAGCCCCCAGGGGAGAGTGCTGGGGGGAGCACTGTGGGCTCAGGAATGTGGAGGAGGTGATGGTGCTTTGCCCCGCGGGCTCCAAGCAGCGGCTATTTACAATGTGGGGCACCTGCGGCAACGCACAGTTACTGAGCTTGTCCGAGCTGCCCGCCTGGCCTTTCAAGGCCGTTTGTTTGGACGCAAATGGACAGCTGGACACGGCGTTTTCTTGCTTGATGGGGACACCAAAGAAATGCTGAGCAGGCTGCTGCTTCTCCTCAAGGCCATTGCTTCTCTTTCGCTTCTGGAGCTGCATCCGCAGCTCCTCCACCTGCCTCTGCTCTTGCTGCAGCTTCCATGTCAGCTCATTGATGACCTTCTGCTTCTCCACCAGCATCTTGTCTTTCTCTGTGTCAATTCCTTCCAGTTCCAGCTGGATGCTCCCTCCATTCATGCTGCTCATGAGGCTTTCTTCGGCACTGCCATGAACTGGAGATGGCTGGAGACCGAACTGTGGGGAAGACATGGGCCCGTCATTGAAAGTGTCTGGCAAAGAGCCGCTCACGGAGAGATCGGAGGAGGCAGGTGAGATGGGTGGGGTGGAGCTGGTGCTGCCGAAGTGGTAGAAGCCATTTGATAACATGCTGGTGGAGGACTGCGACTGGTAGCTCGACAGCGTGCTCGTCGGAGTGACTGGGAAGGTGACGGTGGTGATCTCACTGAAGTTCGGCACCGCGGGGCCGCCACACTCCTGGAAGGGCCGCAGACGCTCCATCAGCGCTGTCTTGGTACCCGACACAGGCAGGCCTCGTATTCGGAGCTGCTGCCTCAGCTCTGACACCTAGAAGGGAAGCCACTCCTGATCAGTCTCAATGGCAGATGAGCCCTTCAGAAACCCAACACTTCCAACAGGCAGGCTCAGATCACAGGCTTGCAGCTCCCAGCTTTAAAGCTCTGCCCTCCCGGGTGCTTCACTGTCTCACCAGAGTCACCCTGTGCAGGCCTGACCACTGCATGCCCTGCAGAATCTCCACCTCTCCTAACAAGAAAGCCTTCCTTCTTCCTCCAGGAACTGTGACTACTCTTCAGGAACCAGCAGTGGCCCTTGGGCCATGGAGGCAACTCAAGATTCCCTTCCTAGCAGGAGGTTTCTCCATGAGCAGAGGACTTTCACATAGACCAGGAGCCAGCTGACAGCTCAGAGAATCTGATCATATACCTTGGAGCCACATGCTCCATGTTCAGGCATCTGCACAGGATACAGTCACCTGAGCTGGGGCATTGCTGTGGCCAAACTCATATTATTTCTGCCTCTAATAATGAACGTTGCCCTCAGATCTCTGCTCCTAGAAGGATTTGGCCTTCCTCATGGCTGAGGGTCCATTAGCAAAGTATAAAAGAACTGCTGATGTGAGTGTTTCTCCCTTACGCCCTGCCTTGCCTACATGAGAGGTGTTCAAAGCAGTGTATGTAGCAGGAGATACCTGCTTGTGCAGAGCTCAGCTGGCCTGGCTGCAGGGACCACTGAGTCACCAAGGCCATCATGCTGACCTTCCAGCTGCTCTGTTAGAGTATCCTGATGTCCACCATAAAACCACAGAAGGGATGCAGACAGGAGCTGCAGGAGCAGCATCCCAGATCATCCTTTAGTCCTTGCCCTTGGCCTGGCCTGCAGCCTCCCCAAGCTAGACCTAAAGTTTGCTGATACACACAGTGGAGCAATGCACCCCTTCACCACCTGCAGAGCAGAAAGCCCTCACGTTCAGGTACCACCACAGTGCCCAAGCCCTGCCCCAGTGTGGTGTGCTGTACTCCTGAGCTGCTGAGGGCACGGTGGGTGAGGAGTGCTGATCTGTAACTCGCTCACTCCCAGCCCGTGGCACTCCCCCGCGCACTCAGGCTGTGAGATTCTGCTCCTGCTGGGACAAAGTTTGCACTCACTTTGAGGTCATCCAGGTTGGATGGTAGAGGGCCTGGCTTGATAGACGAGACACAAGTCTGGCCTGAAAAGGTGGTTTTCACTGGAGAAAGAGGGGTGTTGTTGACAGAAGTTGATGAAGAATTTGAACTTTTGACCATTTGTTCATTTGATTGCCTGAAATAACAAAGGAGATTTGGAGTAACTTGTCAGTCTCCTCAGGGTCCCTGTGACCAGCATCCCATCCCTCTGCTCCCTTAGGATCTGTCTCCTGTATGAGGCCTCTGGATGGCCACCCCAAGGAAAAGCAGGCTGGGCTGTAGAAGGTTGCTGGTCTCCCACCAGCAGGTCACAGACGCCTCGGCCAGTCCACAAAGCCAGAATGGACAGTCTGCGTTGTTCCCCAGATTTTATGTTTTACTGCCTCTACCCCCTTGCCCTGGCACAAATGGGTACTAGGCAGGGGAATGTTTGGAGAGAGACACCCTGCTGCTGTCACAGTGCCACTCACTTTAGCTGCCCTTGGTGCATCCCAGAGTAGCTGAAGTGCTGTTGCTGCTGCTGCTGCTGCTGACTGAGGATCTGGAGCTGCAGGAAGAGCTGCTGTTGTTGGAGCAGTCTGGCATATGCAGAATCCATGGGTGGAGGGGATTTCTCTGCCTTCTGATCTGGAGGGATGTACTGGTGGTACTTGAGCTTCTTCACTTTGGGTTTTGTGTCCTTGGGCTTTTTGTGACGGTTCTTGCTGTCAGTGGATGATTTGGACTGTTGGTCCAAAAAGGAAAGGAATTAGCTATGAAAAGAGCTCCTGCCACCCTCCGTGGGACCTCAGAACCCTGGGACAGAACAAGAGCAGCTCCTGCTGGCACTCTGACACTCCAAGAGCTGCTGAACCTGGATGTGGGAAACTCCCTCAGGACTTTGTCCCTCCTTATTTGTGCTGGAAAGCACATGAGATGGAGAATGACCCTCCCTGCCTGGAAGGTATTCCAGTGCTCCTCATATTTCCTCCCACTTCCAGCCCAGGGGACATTTCCAGTGCAGGACTCAAGGAATCGCCTGTGGCAAGAGGTGTGTTGCTGTACCTCGTACCCTTACCCAATGAATCAAATTACAGTTTTGGCACAAGGTTTGTCCCCCAGACCTCCCACACAGGTGGAGTGCAGCACAGGGACACTCCATGCTGGGATGCAGCCAGAGGCATAGGCATTAATTACCTTCACTGCAGAGGGCACGGGGGGCGTGGGGCTGTCCTGCCCCCCCGTCTGCTTGGGGCTGTCACACTGGCTGCCTTGCTCCGGGGCTGTGTCCGGAGCGTGGCCATCGGCACTGGGGGGACGATCCTGCAAGGGACAGGTGAGAGGGGCTGTGGGGCTGGTGCCAGGGGCTGCCCAGCCTGGACAGGGGGCACCTGCTACCCTGTTTCTTCACCCCATGCTGTCCTCAGCCCCCCCAGGTCTATCCCAGCCAACTATCCCCACACCCCCAGGCTATCCCAGTCCTTTCCTAGTTCTTTGTCCCCCCAGTCCTTCTTGGTTTCCAAGCCCTCTCCATTTCACCTGAGCCTGCCCAATTCTGGCCCCCCAGTGTGCCCCACATTAGCCCAGTCCTCCCAGTTGACCTGGACTGCCACAGTCCCTCTGGTCCCACCCCCCAGCCCCAGTCTGCTCCAGTTCGTCCCAGCCCCCCCAGTCCATCCCAGCCCCAGAGTGTGCACTTGTCCACCCCGGCGCCCCCATTCCCCCAGTGATCCCCAATCCCCCCATTCCCCCATTCCCCCAATCCCCCCATTCCCCCATTCCCCCCAGTCCCCCGCCCCATCTCGGCCCCGGTGCCTGCAGTGCCCGCTCCGGCCGGCGGAGGGCGCGCCGACCCCGCGCAGCCCGTGAGCGCCCGGTCGGGCCCGTCCCTGGGCCCGTCCCTGTCCCTGTCCCTGTCGCGTCCCCCCTTGTGCCCCCGGCTCCGGCTCCGGCTCCGGCTCCGGCTCCGGCTCCGGCTCCGGCTCCGGCTCCGGCTCCGGCTCCGGCCCCGCCCGCCCTACCTGCGGTGTCCCGGCAGGGGCGGGGGGCGGCTCTGGGTCCCTGGAGGCGGCGGGCGCCTCTGCCGGCCCCGGGGAGCCGCGGCTGCGGGGCCGCTCCGGGGACAGCCCGTCCGTGCTGCTGTCCTCCTCCTCGAAGGCGAAGGCGTCGGCCGGGCGGGGGAAGCTGCCCTGGGTGCCTGGGAAGGGCGGAGGGGCGGCGGTCAGGGCCCCGCGGGGACTGGGGGCACTGGGGAGGGCTGGGGGCTAGCCTGGGTGAGCCTGGCGGTGCCCGCAGCCCCGGCCGTGCTGCCCGGGGGCTCGGCTGCTCACCCTCCACCCCCCGGGCACCCCCGGCTGCACACCCACACGTGCGTGGGACCCCGTCCTCAGCAGAAGGACCGGGGCTGAAATCAACCCGCAGCGTGACCCATCCCCTCGCGGCACACGAGCCAGCACGGGTGGACCTGGCTGCAGGTGCACAGAGGCTCCCTGTGCACAGATCCTGCCTCTGTCCACAGGCTGCTCCCACGGGACACCGTTCAAACCGCTGCCTTTGCCTCTGACAGCCCCCGGCGCTGCTGCTCCCGCCGCACAGCTGCTGCACGCTATCTGCTAGTCAGATGGGCAAGGGCTCTTGACCCCCAGGTTTTGCTGATAAATAAAGTGCTGGGAAAAAAAAGAGGTCTCATGTGAGCCTCTGAAGGGCTGCAGGTGGGGGCAGAGGAAGGAGCAGCGTGGCCGTGCTCGTAATCTCCACGTGCTCACGTCTGGCATTTGTCAGGCAGCTTGGCACGCTGATAGCGAGGTGACAAATGGGGAAATAGGAAGGGCATGGGGACAAGCTTCCACCTGTCCCTGCTGCTGGTCTAGCAGTGTGCACCTTCTCACCGACAGGGGCCTCCTGCTCTGACCCCTGCCCCTATCTGAGAGATAAGGGTTATCTCAGCTCCCTGTGGCTGCTGGTGCCAGGGTAGGCGAGAATGGAGCCCGGGCTCCCTGCCTGAGCTGCTGCCCAGCCACCACATGGGCTAGGGGTATGAGATCAGCCATGTCCACCCTGCTCTCTTCATATGTCCCTGGAAATAAGGCCTGTGCCCTCTCCATCAGAGGCAGCACCCAAATGGGGTATTCCCTGAGGAACTGCAGCACTGCATGGTCCACCTGGGCCAGGTGGGAGCTGCTTCCCACCCCTGCAGGCAGCACGGGTATCCCCTCGGGAAAAATCACTCCAAGCAAGGAGTAGTGGACTTGTGGATCTGCAAAGCTCCTGCTGGGCTGGCATTTAGTGAGTGTGTGTTGAGAAGTGGTGCCAAAACTGGGAGCCCAAGGGACCTTCAGGACACAGCGACAGCCCAGAGCATGACAAGAATGTGCTGCATCCTGCTGCTTGATACCACAGGCCTGAGCAGATGGAGAATGCTTCCCTTATCTGTCCTGCTCTCACACAGCCCAGCCAGAGGGTATTATTTCCCCATCCTGTGTCCCCGCTGTAATCTCAGGCAGGATGGTGTTTGCTCCAGGCTGTTTCTAATGCACTGGGTATTGTCCTCTCCAGCGAATTGGACAAAGTGATGACAAGGACCTGGTAAAAAAGGGTTCTTGTATCACTGCTCAGCTATGCAGGGCACTGGCAGCCTCCTGTCACTGGGACGGTTGGGCTTTCGGTTGGGGTCTGGCACTTTCTGCTCACCCTGCCGGAGGTGATTAGAGGGACACGTCAGCTGAACTTTCCACTGTGTAAACAGTCGAGATTCCAAGGTTAAAGTAAAATGATTTTAAACCCTGTCATCTTTCTGGTATTGCAAAAACAAAAGGCTTAACGTTCAGAAGTGCCAGTGCTCATCTCCGCTCTGTGTTCAGCCTTTCGCCCCAAGCTGTGAGCACCACAAGGCGCCCCTGACTCTGAAAACCAGCTTGAGGATCCTTCAGCCTGGGGCTTTCTTCTGCAGAAACCTGAGGGCTCAGATGGTGCTCCTGGTGCTGCTGCATTACCTTCTTCTCAGGGCACCCAATGGTACCAAGAACCTTCCTGTCTGACCCTAATGTGCTGCACGTTTCACCGTAAATGGGATGTAACTGGCTTGCAGGGCACATTTTTCCCAGCAGTGTGATAGAAGGGCATTGCAAAAGGGAGAAATTTAAAACTGAACAAGTCATTTTTAAGCCAAACTTTTTGTTTTTAACAGTTTGGTCCCATAAATCTCTGTTTACCACCAGCTCCTGACAAGGCAGCTGGGTAGAAGCCCTGTTCAAGCTTCAAGCTCGCTTGCCCAGCCTCCAAACCTCAACTTCAGGGGATAAAGTCATGCTCAAACTGCCTCAAATGTTTATAAAGGGGGGGATTTTTTTTAAACTTTTTTTTTCCACTGTTCTCTCCTCTGATAAGTGGCTGGGGAGATTTTACTTCAGCTCTCCTTAAAAATTCCTCTTCAGGCAGAGTCCTGGAACATTTCAGCTTCAAAGAGGAGAGCTGTGACATGCTATAAGGAGAGCAGCTCCAGGGCCAGGCTGGAAGAGCCGCTGTATGGACAGAGCCTGCTCTTCACAGCCCCAAACCCAAGAGCTGGAACAGTTGTAGGGCAGGACAGAGTGATATCTGGGCCTGGAATATTTCATGTAATTTATGATGGTTTCTGAGATGAAATGAAAGTCAAAGTGCTTCCTGCTTCAACTCTCATTTTTGGCATCACTCCTGTCACTCAAAGACCCCTCCTGTTCCAGAGTCCTGCCACTGTCCCCAGCTTGCTCTCAGCTCCAGAATAGAATAGACACTTCACATGGGATTATGCCAATGAAAATGATCCCATGAATTGAGGAACCGGGAGCAACAGAACAAGCAGTTTCCAGGGGCAGAGCACCTCTCAGTGCCTCACTGGAGACCCGAGCACCAATTTGGACACTTGGAGATGGCCCCAGGCTTCAAAAATACAGGCTGGTGTCCTGTCACTGCAGGACCCTGCTGATTTTCCTGCTCCTTTTCTCTAGTTTCAGACCTCCTTGTCCTGGCACTGGGCCCTGTGAAATTTGAGCCACCTTTTTTTGCTGTTTCACCCTCCACACCAGCTTCCCTGTGGGGAAGTAATTGTGGAGGATTCTGTCTCCCTCCTGGGGGGGGAGGTGATGGAGGAAAACCAGGCTTGGGCTTCAGGTGAGAGCTGGGAACTGGTTGATAGGGCACAAGTGGGAGAATCCAGACTGGCCTCATAACCACCCCCCTGTCCTCTCCCACACCAGAGAAAGGAATGTCCTAGCTCCAACAGTAACATTTCCACGCTCAAAGCCTTGTGGAGAGAAGGGATGTAAGAAGGAAGGCTCTTTGGAGGGGACGTGGCTGAGCAGTTGTGCATGTTTCAGTGTCACTGCTCTAAGGTGAGAGCTCTCTGCTCACAGGCAGGATAAGACAGAGCAGGCTGTGCTGGACTGGGCTGCTTACTGTGAAAATAATGAAATTTGAGCAATAAATGCAGCTCCTCAGTCCAGGTCAGCCACTTCCTACAGTCGTTGTGGTACCTCCTCATGCCCTCACCAGCCCCTGCCCTGCTCCGCTCACACACAACACACACGTTTCCTTGCACTACCTTTTATGGCCTCTTTCACTGCGGAGTCAACGGAAATAATATTCTTCTCCACCAGCTCCAGAGGACCCGGCCTGAGAGCGATCTTTTCATTGAGGTCATCCGCCAGTCGGGCTCTTTTCAGCTTCATTTGAGTGGACTGAATGGACCCCTCTGCAGCCGAGTCTGAAAGGCCAAAGAAGGCATCAGGACCAGGGGAAACCTCAGCGAGTGCTTCCCTTCATCACAGCCCTGGGGGGCTGTGGGTAAAACCTGAGTGGTGGCTCAGGGCATAGCAGGAGCTGCTCTGCTGGACTGGATGGGGCTGGTGGGATTTGGGACATGGTTCCTCCTCTGAGCCTTAGGCCCAGCTTCTCCCTTCCCAAACAAGAGCCTCTGTCCACCAGCCTGAATTTGCAAACACAGCCTACAGCATCCTCTGCAAGGACCTGGAGTGACCTGTGATTAACAAGCTGAGACTAATGAGGGCCAAAGGGGTCTCCAGCCTGCCAGGAGCACCTTGGCCCTTGTGGGCTAGTGCAGATGGATCCCTACTTTTGGGGAACAGCTGGAGAAAAAAACCATTAGCAGTGCTTGACAACTGGAGTAAATGGCTTACGTTGGAATTAAAAATAGTGAGTGCTGGGAGGTGACATGACTACAGTGCTCCAGGCCTTCAGGGAAGAACAAGCTGGAGAGGAGCACAGCAAAGCCAGGTAGATCTGGAAGCTACAGCTGAGAAGACCCCAGTTACAGAGCGGTGACAAAAGAGTAGCAACTTAAACAGAAAATTTCCTTAACAAAGCTGATCTGGCTCCTATGGTGGCACAGGCATGAGTAGGGAGGGAGTGGGATTCTAAACTAGACCATTTCTATACCCGTGGGGGTCTGAAGTAGGACTGGCTGATTCTAGGTTGTGCTGTCTTCAAAGACTGGGCACTACTCTGGAGGAGACATTGCCAGCAAAACAAGCTAAATGAGCTCCTCGAGGTGAACAGCAACAGAAGGTGTGTCTGTAAGGCACTTTGATGATGCAAAGTGTCTCACCTGGCCGATTTCAATCCCCTGTAGGTCCAGTTGTGAACAAAATGTACATGTAAGTTCCTGATACACCAAGGCACCTCCACAGAATGCAGAGCACGAATGACAGAGGCTCCAGGTCAGGGGGTGTGGGGCAGCATGTGCAGCTTGCTCAGTACACAGCCAGGCTCTGCTCCCCCATACCTCTGCCTGCCCTGCCTGGCCCTGTCCATGCCCAGGGCTGCAGCTGCCTCCACATCTGCCTTACAGCGCTCGGCCACAACTCCTGGCCATATTACTTCTGTTATTTAACCCAAGGGAAAGACACTTTCACCTCTTAAGCAATTGTGCTAGCCCATTTTAGGGATGGAAACCCAAGGGGAAAGCAAGGCAGTGACTCTGATCCAGCATGGGACCCTGGCTCTGTCCTCCTGCCTGTCAGAGGAAAATAGACTGCACCCATGCTGAGAGCAGAGGGCAGCATTTACAGCTGCCAGAGAGTGATCTGCTTCTTCCAGGCAACTGCCAGGGCTCAAGGAGGGAGGGAGGGAGGCTGCACATCCTCTCTGTCTCTAAGGATCTTTTTATCTCTGGAGATAAGGAGGGACACCGTGGGGTTCTGCTGTCTGTGATGGGATGCAGCCTTGCCAGGTCTCTGGCTGGGAGGGAACACCACGATGGGAGACGGGAGAGCTGCTGCGGCTCACAGACTGATAGCAGGGCTTTCCATACGGCTGTGCTTGGGTCACTGACTGCATGAGTTGTCCCACAGAGTATCCAGAATTATGGCAGCACAAAAGATTCACTTCAGGAGGGTGTTAAAACAACCTGCTGTAGGAGTTTCAGTGCCCTGGACAACAAATGCCCTGGGTTTGCTTTTCATGATCAGACATCAGCTCCTGTGGCTAACAGAGTTCTCTCTCACAGCTGTTCTATACCCACTGTTCTTTAGAGCACCTCATGCTGGCCCCTGGCAGGGATGGGGGAAAGATTAGATGGCCTTGGGACTGTTTGTCAGGGAATAAAAAAAGTGCATCTTGCTCCCTGAGGACCAGGTCTGCAGAGAATTCCATAAAAAAAACTGTGTCCCATTTAAATCTGTCTCTCATGAGCAGCTGGGACAAAGTTAATCATGATGAGAGCCCTGAAGGAACACAAGTGGGGCAGGAAGGACACAAGTCCCAGGGCAGGAGACATGAGCAGTGTGTGAGAGAAGCTCAGGCAGTCTTACCTTGCAGAATGTGCATGTTGACCAGATCTGAGCGCTCAGGCCTGCTTCTGATCTTGTGCTTGAGATAATCTTCAGTCTGCAGAACACAAATGCAGAGGGTTACCTGGCTGGAGCAGCAATAAGGTACTGAGAGCACCTACCCCTGTGCCATCCCATGGTTCTTTTGAATTTATTACAAGCTGGGTTGAGTGAGGTCCTAAATGGCATTTTTTGTCGCTCAGACACTGACTTGTTCTCAAGCAGGAGTTCTTCAGAAAGAGAACACTGTGCATGGAGCTGCTGACTAATCACTGTACCCACTCCTGTGTCCTTTCCAATCATCATTGGGCTTCTGAGGCCTGAAGTATTGTGAGAGCTCGTAGGAAGGGTGGGACCTATTCCCTGGGAGTGGTGCAGGTCCAGCACCTTTGAGAGCTGCACAGCTCCGGAGTCTCCTGTTAGCAGTGGCTTCTGTGGGAAGCCTGGCACTCTGAGGTGGGATATCAGGAGCAAGTAATGAAGATACTCAGACTTTCTACCCAGGTCAGCCATGAGGTTTAGCCTTCCTGCAGTTCCTGTGCTCTGTGGTTCCTCACCCCAGATACGATACAAGGCTGGGAAAATCCATTTTGCAGATCGCTGCAGCTGAGCTTGTGATGAACATGGCCCTGGGACCTTGTGCCACCTCCCTCATGGCTTTAGGAACACAGAGGCACACAGAGGTACAATAACACCATCCATTAGGGCCAAGGAAGTCAGCCTTCATGGGCAGCTGACCTCAACAATACAAATATAAGCTTATCCCCTGGTGAAGAAAAGCTAGAGCACAACTTAGAGAAGATTAGCTCTTTGCTAAGCTGAGCTGCAAGAAGAAATAGTCCAAAATATGTTCATAGTTCAAAGAGGTTAAAATCTTAAGAATAAATATAAAAGAACAGTACAAGCAGCTGGAGCATAATTGGAAACCCACAGTATAAAATGTACAGGTTCATGAGAAAAAGATCTTATAAGCACTTCTGCAGCCAGGATCAGACAATGGAAAGTGCTGTCTGTGTTCCATAAACAGGAGAAATAATTGTGCATGCTGCTGAGATGACCACAGGATTTAATGCCTTTTAAAACAATCCTCACTAAACAGATAAATGGCTGTTTATCAACCAGGTGGCTAAGCCAAGAGCCTTCAGCAGCAGAGAAGAAGCTCCAGTTATTAGGTTGGAGAACAGGTTAGAGAACACTCAGAGGAGTTAAATGTCCCCAAGCAGTTTGGGATACACAGGGTTAGAGTAATAGCAACTATCTATGGTTCTCCAGGAAACTGGGCAAAGGAGAGAATAATTTCTTGCTTTAAAAGAGATGGAGAGAAGAAACTAGGAAATTATAAAGCAGACAGCAAGATATTGGACCAAATAATCAAACAATCTATATAAGTGGATTTTGAAGATAGCAAGGAGGTGAACAACAGCCAGGATGGATTTATCAAGAACAAACCACATCACACCAACCTAAATTACTTCTATGGCGAGATGACAGTTTTCTGTTACAGGAATAAACAGTGAATGTCATGTAGCTTGACTTTAAACATGTTTTGACATTATCTTACATGACTTTCTGCTACGCAAGCCAGAGAAATTTGGTCTGGATAAGACTAACATAAAAAAGGAGCCTAGCTGTGGATCACCAGAGGAACTGGGAATGGCTCACAGTCTAAACAGAAGAATATATCAAATCCTGTTATGCAGCAATTTTTCCTGCTAGTCAATATATTAATTAATGCTTTGGATGATAGAAGACATACATCTTAACTCTGAATCATTCAAGGCCAACAGATTACAGTGCACCATGATTTAGAGCAATAGATGATCTGAAATACATGTGATACAATTTCAGGGACACTTGGGAAGGACTGTGTTCAGGTCACAGTTAGCCACAGCTAAGCCAGTTAATTAATCACTGTGGGGGCTGAAGACTTAATGCACCAGAGATACTTCTGAGGTGGTCACTACCCTGGCAGAAATTAGTTACTCAATGCATAGAAAAACTATAAAAGGCTCTGGATAATCTAGTGATCAGCAGCTGACCCAACCCCCAAACCAGCAGGGGAGACACAGCACAGGGTGTCACCTGCCCAGTGCAGACACAGCAGCAGCAAGACCCCGTTCTGTGCCCTAGATCTGAAAGGGTTCATGGACAAGGAGTGGACAACAGCTACAGACATCACTATTGAGTCAGAGATGGGATCAGTGGGGAGGGGCTGAAGGGAGAGGAGGCTGGTCAGGCCAGGGCTGAGATGGCTATAGGGACACAGGATGCAAAATAGCTTTTTAAAATGCTGCAAGAAAAAAGAGACACAGTTCTACACATGCATGCATTTAGGAAACTTCAGCTGAACAGCTTGAGCTCACAGCACAGGTCAGAGAACACCAGGGCAGCTGCTGGGGAGTGGGATGTCTGGGGGTGCTCCCACATCACTCAGGACTGACTCAGGTGGGGCTGTTCTGCTCTGGGGCAGAGGCACAACAGCCCCTGCAGTGCCCCTCTGCCACCCTTTCTGGGGTGCTGGGTGAGTGCTCAAGCACTACTTAGCCAGGGCTCAGGAAAGCCAGCCTGCCTCAGCAAAGGCAGCCTGCTCTCAGTCCTCCAACCCAGCAATCTATTCCAGGACACCAACTTCAAAGTCCGCTGTGCTGGCCTGATGCCAGCCTCTAACATAGCCAGTGACATGTTTAAACAAATAATATTTTATTTACTGGAGTCTTTCTAACACCTTACCCTTCCCCCTTTATTTTTTCCCAGCTTACTTCCACCAATACAATCCCTTGCTTGGACCATGTGCAGGTTTGCCTGGTTCCTGTGCCAGGTCAGAGCCAGCTGGTATCTGCACCTGAGTGCAATTAAAATCACTTAATGCATTTCCAGCTAATCCTGAGAACAGGTCCTGACTTGGGCTCAGCTCCAGCTGCTGGCCTACAGCTGTGGCTTTGCTTGTGTTTCTGCTCTGCCTTCAGTTCCTTTGGACCTTATCTGTTTATAAGCTGCCCTTGTGCCTCTGGAGTGCAAATGGTGGAGGAAGGCTTAAAATGTGGGCTTTTTTAGCATCAGCTGAAGCAGAAGAGCTTTCAGAACACAGGAGCAGTTTGTGTCATCTCCTTTCTGTTTGCACGACATCAGCAGGGAGGAATATCAGCTAAACAACAAATGGTTTGAGTAATTATGTGGAAGCAGCCATGGGTCTTCCCTGTTCCCAGGTCTAAGCAGGGCAACCTTGCAAGAGAACAATGTTTATTATGGGCTGTGCTCAGTGTCTTCCTTAGGATGCTCTAAAAACGCCCAAGGTTTGGGATAGACTGGACCATCCTTTCCCGTTCCCCAGGCAACTAGCCAGTGAAAGCTTTTGAAGAGACAGACGAAGAGACACAAATGTATACTTAAACTATAAAATATATGACACTTCAAGGATACTTTGGATTGCTTGAAATTTTGTAAGCATACCAATTTTTCACAGTCATATCGTGTCTCTTGTGCTTGCCATTTATTACCACGGGAGACTCGGGGCAAGTGATTTGGAGTGTGTTTAAGTTCAGAAGAGCCCTACTCTGTATTTCACAATCATTCTTCCTTGCAAAGGCCCTTTCCCATGTGACTGCAAGCACGTTTTGTGGATTAATGGAACAAACTGTTGTGTTCAAGCAAAACCTGCCTGACTGTGTGATTTCTGTGGTCATCCCTCCACCTTAGTCATGGCACTCGGGAAACCAGTGTGATTTCCCAAAAGGTGATCAACAGAGTTTCAGTGTGTTATGGAAATGGCTACTTCTCTTACCTCTGCCTTCAGCAGTATTTAGGGAAGCCTGATAATGGGGTGGGCAGGAGCCTGGACCACTTCCCCCTTGGGTGTTGTGTCCTATGACCAAGCTGCCCTGCGGAGCTCAGAGCCAGGCTCCCGCCTGGGGACAAGTGTCAGCTCCCCGGGGACTTGCTCCAGGAGGCAGCTGCATTCCCCCTTTACAGAACTAGTTAGGATCCTTCAGGCCTGTTTGCTGCAGGCCCTGCTCTAACCTGGCTGACACAGGAGTGCAGAGCAGCCAGCACAGGCTGTGGATGTGCCCGGAGGGGCAGCAGCACTTCCACTGGTTGGACACTCGCTGGAAGGTCTGCCAATGCCATGCTGAACTGTGCCCTGCCCCTGGCCCCTTGCAAAACCCTGAGGCTGCTGTAAACCCCCACAGCTCAGAGCACAGATGACCCCTCTGCCCTTTTAACCCTTCCTTGCTCGGAGAAGGGTGCTCCAGAACATTTGTGAGCACACCCATGTCTGGAAGCAGGGGAGATGCTCTGCCCCTCATCCTTGGCCACAGGGTCTGCATGGAGGATGCCAGAGGAGGGGATGGTGGTGGAAGGTGCTTTCAAACCCTGTGACTCATGCAAAGCAAGCCCATGTGTTCTCTCACGGGATGGCTGCAGGAGTTACCTTGGCTCGCTCCAGACTTTTTCGCTGTTCATGGAATGCAGATGGGCTTTTCAGTGCTGCAACAGGAAAGAAAGAGGAGCAGTCAGCACAGGAGCGGAAGCAAGCAGCTACCAGGATATTCAGCAACAGCATTTTAATGAGTGCTATAAAAATAGCAACACAAACTAGCTGTTGTCTTTATTACACTGCCTAAAAATAACTTAGGAAAGCTCTGGGAAATCCCATGCTCTCAGCCAGTCCATGGCAGGAGAGCAGGGGGGATGGAGAGCAGGGGGAGAGCAGAAGGCACGTGGGCAGGGAGGGGGTGCAGGCATTGAAACACAGTGCTCTGTGGGACATGTCAGAGAGCAGATGTGACTTTTCCCTGGAATGTTCCCTGTGGGTAATAGAAGGCACCACAGCTCCAGAAGACAGATCTGGGAAAAGGAAACACCTGAGAGGGACCTCACCTGAAAGTAAACCATGCAGGTGACTGAGGCTTGAGGACAGCAGGTGAACTTAGACTGCCTCAGCTGTTGGGGTCTGTGGGCACAGCCTCCAGTGACTGTACTGCAGGGGAAGGCTCTGGAACTGTGGTCCTTTGTCCCTCTTCCATCACTGACTGTCCTTCCCCTTCTCACTGTTCTGTTCCCTGCCCAGAGGCAGCTGTGTGATGTGGGACCTCCCTGGCCCAGCCAGGTACCAGGCAGCAGACCATGCCCTCAGCATCTCTGACACCAAGGGCCATTAACTCAGAGAGGCTCCCAAAACAAGGCCAGTCATCCCTGGCTCTTGGACCACTGAACACCAGTCCCACCAGTCTGTGCTGGAGTCATGAGAATCTTGCACATTTCCTTGTTAATTGAGGTTCAGTAGAAATAGAGGCAGAACTTACATGGTGAGGGGGTTAATAGTTTTCACATTCTACAAAAATTCTTTTGTGGCTGTGTAAGCAGGCAAAACTCACTGTTCCCACTGGGACAAGGAAGGGGAAGGTGTCCTGACCCACAAAAAACAATCTGCTGCAACTCTTTGTTTGGCACAGAAATTCTCTTTCCATCTTCTGAATGGGATGCAATAAAGACAAACTATTTTCACACAGGACATGTTATCCTCCATCAGTCTAGGGGTGGATGAAGAGAAGACTGAGGAGAGACAGGAAAGGTTGGAGGGCTCCCTGAACTGGCTTTTGGTAGGCAACACCCAGGCAACCTCTGGAACCTCCAGTGAATCACAGAAAAACACAGAAGGCACATTCCTACTCCTGACATTTGGAAAGCAGGTGGACAGACAAGCATTGCTGTGTCATGCTCTGGTGAGCAGCCACAAGCACTGGTGACAACTGGTTTGATCAGAAGCAAGATCAAATAGTGCACAGGAGAAATGAAGTTAGCAAGAGAGATGACTTTCCCAAGCCTGCTCTTTGTGCAGTACTGATGCTACAGGCACTGACCAAGCACCGTGCTATTCCAGAGGAAAATGGTGCAGAGCTCAGTAATTTATCAAGATTTTTGGAGGAATTTTGTGGATGCTGCAGCTTGTATTAGTCTGCAAAACAAATAAAGACATGGCAGTGGTTGTTCAGGGATGACATGTCAACATGAAATGGTCTGGAGGCCCCAGGGCAGAGCTGCTGCATGTGGGGTCCATAACCCTGGGACTGTGGCTCTGAGGTTTCAGTGAGAGGATGAGGTGGTGGCTGTGTACAGCAGGAGGGTCTTCAAGAGCAGCTAGTTTTGCATTCCATCACAGTCAGGGGAACCTTGTCTTGAGGAATCCCTGATCCTGCAATCTGCCTCCTCCTTTCAGGCAGGTGAGCAGGATCTGGCCCAGGGCAGGTGTCTGGGCAGGTGTAGGGAGAGGGTTTATCCCTGCTCAGCCCTAGGGCTGCCTTTCTGCAAGAGACCCTGCATGCTCTTGATTTAAACTGCTTTTGCTGGCTCTGCAGCAGTTTCACTAGGGCAATGAATCTGCATGTGCTGGGGCATGAACTGGAAACTTCCTTCTCAGTGAGGTTGAGGAATGAGGTGGGCTCTGCTCTCATCGGTACTGGTATCCAGCAGGAGCATCTTGTGCAGAATCTGCTGTGCCAAGTGCATGCTCCAAGCGTGGGCCCAAACCTGCCTCTCACCACGGAGACCTGCCATGCCCACCTTTACTTCTTCCAGAAAAGATTCTCTTTTCTCTTTCCAGAAGATTCTCAACCCCTGTGGGTTACAGCCATATGGGCTCATTTCTTGACCTCCTGCAATACCTGTGATCCTGTCCTAGTGCACCTCCTGGAGCCAACCTCAGCTGATGGTCCTCAGAGCCAACAGGGCATGGGAAGATAAGGTTAACAAAGACTTGTTTTTCATGAGGAATGACTGCACATGCCCAAGCCATGGGGAAGCTGGCTGGAGCTCCCATGTGTTAAATGCTAACATCTGACACTTCCTCCTGAGGTCAAATGCAGCAGTTAAATTCTGCATGTTTGTTTTTATAATGGAAAAAGTGCCTTTTCTTCTGTTACTTTCAGTGAGTGAACTAAGCTCAAGTTTCCCCCAAATGGTCTCCTTGGATAGAAACCAGACTGCAAAATCTCAGCCTAGAAGTTGGGAGTGCAAAGAAGCTGTAACAGCAAAATAAATTTGGCTTAATACGTGGTCTGCAACGTGTAAGGTTTGGGTGTTGGGTGCCACGTGTGCCAGCTCAGCCCTGCAGAGCAGTGCCAGGAGTGCAAACCTCTCAGCAGGCACTGCTGCTCTGTGAATGTGCAAGGAGGAGTCCTGCACCTTGTCCACGTGTCCCCACCTTTACAGAGTGGGCTTTGCAATTTGGGAGATGTTAGACATATTTTTGGCCATGGACTGTATTCTTAGTTCTTGCAGCTCTCTAACAAATGTCACAGTATTTTGTTTAAAGCTTCAGCTCCTGGAGGCTTGTGATTCAAGTGCTTGCCCTTTTGTGGCAGGTAGCATAAGATCCGAATGTTTAAAGAAATAAACAGGTGAAAAATGGAAAGAACATGCATTTATCAGTCTGAAAGCAATTTATCATTTTGGGAGTCATGATTTTTGTCACCTTGGTCAAGTTTTCTTAGCGCTTGATGCTGACAATAATGTCCTGAGCAGTTGGCTGTCGCTGGCTACCTTGGCACAGTCGTTCAGGAGGGCAGAGGGGTGGGCAGGGTGCAGCAAGCAGTGCCAGAGCCATGCTCTTAGGGAAGTGTTGTTCTGCCATTGAGGGAAGAGCTGCACCACAGTCTTCAAGGTCAACCAGAAGAGACAGAAGTGACACAGCCTTTGGAAAATTGTGATCTTAGCAGTGAACGCAAGGGGTCCTTGATGAGACAGAAAGGATCCTCTACCTGGGTGCCAGGTAACCACAGGTATGCACGTGGAGCCTGAGCTAGGTCAGGATAGAGTATTCCACCGAGCAGGGCTGAGCTCCCAGCATCCTTTCTCCAGTGGTGCTACAGGTTTCATGATGCACCTGCAGGTGCAGAAGGGATCGTTTTCATTCATTGACTTTTTGGGCCCTAGCGAGTGAATTTCTGATGCTGCCTGATTGCATGATAATGCTGTCCTGGAGCTTGGCCCTCAGGCTCGAGTGCCATGTGAGCAGGGATGAGTGAGGTCAGAGAGGGAACACATATGTCACTGTGCCACAAGCAGCCCAGGTGGGGTTTCACTGGCCTCAGGTGTACCCTGATAGCCCTGCCCTGTGGGGTCCTGACTGGGCACAGACACAGATCTGGATACATCTCAAGCCTCCAGGGATTGCCTTTCTGTTCTGGGGCTGAGGCAGTTGCCCATGGAAATTGCCCATGGCTGCCTCCCTCCACAGCCTCTGGAATGGGCCCTCTACCACTTCTCTGTCTTGCCACAGAGGTTCCCAGAAGTTCCTGGCTTTTACAGGGGGACAGGAGTTTCTCTGCCCTTGCCTATGTGAGGAGCTTTGTGAATCTTCTGCTTGAGCTGGATATGCTTGTCCTGCTGCAGTGACCCCTGGGACAGGGAACTCTGCAGCTGAACTTTTGGATGGTGGAAGGTAAACATCTCTCCTGACTTCAGTTTGTGCAGGGGCATTACAGTCTGTGTGATAAATGCTGAGCACCTCTGTACAGCACCAGGGACCATCATATTTCTGCAGGGCAGGGAGCAAAGTGTCCCAGCAGTGCCCAGGATGAGCACAGCCCCTGTGAGCCAGGAGTGGGTGGAAAAGGCAGAAGATACTCACGTGGCATGATGCCTTGGTCTGCCAGCTGCTCACGGGTCCTTCTCTGCTGGAGCCGCAGCTGTAAAACTGTGAGAGAGAGAGTGTCAGGGAAAGGTGCAGGATTGCGCTGGAATGCCAATACAGAGTGAGGGGGTGGGGTGTCTGTGTGTGGCACTGAAGCCTGGCACTAATCCCTGCTGCTGCTGGACCAGCCTTGTGAACAGAGTGCTCCAAGCCAAGGGGGCTGCCACGGAGGAGCTGAGAGCCTGCACCCACCCAGTCCTCCCTCCTGCACTGGTGGGCAGGGCCAGGCTGCTCTGGCACAGGCACTACCTGGTGCCTGGGACAGGCTGAGCCCTGCCTGGCACCTGGAATAGTGGCCTCAGGTGACCCTGGCTTCAGCTCAAATGGTTGCTGAGCTCTGAACCCTGAAGCTGGGAGGTTCTCCCTCGTCCCAGCACTGTGGGTTGAATAGAGCTTTCCAACTCCACCACCCTTCTGAGGGCCTGGCAGCACATCTGCAGCCCTGCAAGGAGGCTGCAGATATGCTTACTGTACCAAGGGGGTGCAGGTAATGTGGTGAGGAGCAAATAGTGCCACCTCTGGGAACCCATTGCTCCAAGGACCTCAAATCTCCCACATAACTTCTGTTTAGGAGCAACACGCTGACAGATGGGAATGACCCAGTGAGTGCCATGTCCTGAGCTACAGAGCATCAGTGAGGCACCCAACAGAGAAGCACCTCTCAATATTTACATTTTGTAATCACACCTGCTGCCTGCCTCGTGCAAGGCTGCAAAGCTCTGCATGGCCCAGGGCTGCACAGGTTAGTTCATCCCATCTCTCAGGCAGCCATGCCTGGACTTTGACTTGGTATCATATTCTACACCTTTGGTTTTG
Organism: Lophotriccus pileatus; assembly: GCA_035583135.1. NCBI lineage: Eukaryota > Metazoa > Chordata > Aves > Passeriformes > Tyrannidae > Lophotriccus > Lophotriccus pileatus. The sequence continues at coordinate 9,622,616 of JAWWES010000042.1, forward strand.
CAAATTTGTCTTCAAGAAGACACCTGTATCACAAGGCAGAACATAAAACTCACGTCCATTCTTTCCTGCTGGAAGCTCAGTACAGCTGGCCATGAGGACATACACCTTCCAGCAGTCACAAAACAACTGCACACACATTCCCTGCCCACCAGCACTGCCTCCCCTCAGCTGCGTGGAATGAGCCAGCGTTGGAAGGAGAAGAAAGTCAAGAACAGCCTTTTTGTCTTTGGGAGCAACCTGCTGAGCTCTGCCAACAGCTCATGTCACCAACACAGCTTCCCTGGGACATGGGATGGAGCTCGATAAAGCAGAGCCCAGAGCACGAGGCTCCCTGAGATGCCATTGCTTGTGACTTTTCCATGTCTTCTGTGCAAACCATATCTCACATTCAAAGCAAATGGTTAGTGTGGGACACTGTGCCTTGTGTGGGACAATGATCTCCTGTCAAATTCCAGCACGTCTTAGGACACCAAAGATAGATTCTTGCTGTGAGGGAAAAATGTAGCCTTCAGTATTTCATCTGTGTGTGTGCTGCTTTCCTTAGGCCAGGATGAAGCTAGTGGCTCTAAGTCACTGGCAAACCTTGCTGCCAGGGGAGCCTCTAGCCCTCCACTGCTCATGGAACCACCCCCAGTCGATGCTGGTTCTGCCCATGGACACAGATGTAGACCCTCACACTCTGGTACCCACACTGGACCCAGTTATCTGCACCCCTTTGCAGAAGTCAAACACCTCAAGGGCCCTCAAAACCAAGCAACACAGTCCACGCCTTGGGAATGCCCATCTTTCCTTCTGGGCTGTAGAGGCAGTTAAAAGGTAATCAGCTTGTGGCAGGTATCTTACACAGGGTGAGCTGTAGCCCAGTTTCTGTGTGCCCAGTCACTTCTCTGTGACTGCTTACAAAGCTAAAGAACTGTGCAAGAACTTGGCTCTTGCCCAGAGGAAGAGGTGGATCTTTATGGAATAGCTGAGCTAAGGGAGGTCAGAGACTGTCCAAGAATAAAAACAGATTTGTGGCTTACCCAAGAATGGTTCTCTACTCTCCTACTATCCTGGACATTAGAGCCCCTTGCCTTCAACTGAGGCAATTTACACACAACATCACATCACCAACTGGGATCAGAGGCAGCAAAGCCTTCTGGAATCACATACACACCTTGCCAAGGCCACAGCAGCCTCCCCATCTAGCTGTAAAATATCCCAAGTGAGGATGCTCCATCACTTCCCTTCACAGCTCCCACGTGTGCCAAATTATTTGAACCATTTCACTGCGACTTCCGACACAGCCAGAAGTCCAACAGACCAAGGGTTGTTCCACATCCACACTGGCAGGGGGATTCTAACAGTCAGATGACTGTGTATGCCAGGGCCACACTCCCTGCTGCTTCTGCTTCTTTCATAGCCCTTCCTAGCAAACAAATGATTTGCCAGTCTCAGGGAGCAGTCAGCTGTCAGCCAGGCCAGTGAGGATAAAAAGGAGATGGTACAAATTCCCTTGGAGCGTATCTTGGAAGGTGATGACGATTTCCAGTGTGGTGGGTACAAGATTCATCATCTGCCGGGATGCAAGAAGAGCACTGCAGATAGACCATCACAGAGGGGATCAGGGACAATTTGATGATAATTCTGTGCAAGGCAAAAAGGTCTCCAGTTTGGTTTTCATGCTGACAGGCAAAAAGGCTGTGACCCAGCAATGCCACTCGCTGCTCTGAGTGTGGAAGCTGAGCTCTTCCCTGGCACGTCACGCAACCTCCCCGAGACACAGAGTTCATCGTGGACCATGCTGAGCTTACAAACTTCCTTAAGTTTGGCCCATTCTTAAACCACAGAGCAAGGAGGAAAAGTTTATCCAGTCTTGTTTGTTCAGGGCATGCTGTCAAAAAACGTGAGGACAGGCGAGTGCGAGTGCTGGCCATGTCCAGGAGCAGCACAAGCTCAACTGTTGTTATTTCAGCCACCAAATATTCACCCAAATCTGTATGTCCTTATGCAGGGATGCACGACTTGACTCCCATAAATATCTCTGTGAACATCCAAAGCCTGTTGCAAACCATCTGAAGAAACGTAGTGGACAATGTCAGACAATAACGCTGAACATCCTTGCAGCAAGAGGGGAAGCAGCCTCCGAGGCAGTGCTGCAGATGCCAGCTCAGGGTTTGCACCTTTCCCTTCCAACCAACAGTGCTTAAAAACAGGGCCAGAGGAGTCCCTGGCACCGTACAAACCACCAAGCTGCTTCTTTCCTTGGAATCTGTTGAGGCTGTGTCTCAGCCCAGCTGCATTTCTGTCCTCTTCCTTTGCTGGAGTCCAGAGCTCTGAGTGCCACCACCCCCCTCGATATACAAGAATTAATTTTTCATGAATATTATTAGTTTTCAAGGGAATTGCTTTGCTAGCACTTTAGAGGAACATTTATGATACAAAGAGTGGTGGCTGGAGCACTGAAGAGACAATCTTAGTGCCTGCCTGCACCAGCTTGAATGGCTGTACCAGGCAGGGGGCAGCCAAACACACTGGTCCTGTGGTACCAAGCTGTGCTGACACCACCAGCTCCCACCAGCTGAGAGACAGCCTTTCTTTCAGCAACCCTGCTCCCTCCTGTGCTACCCCACGATGAGAAATCCCCCCTGGATGATGTGAGATGTGTCGGACATATTCCAGGCTGCTCCAGCACCTTTGCTGTGATTTGGAACCACGTTCACAAACAATGCAATTGCTGTTCTCTCATCTGAAATGAGTCACTGCTGCTGCCAGAACTCGTGGTGGGGCAGCTACCCACTGCTCCCTCCCTGCACTTTGTGCTGCACCAGCCAGTGCCTCTGGGGACTGGCAGAGGCAGCACCTTATGCCAGCTGGACCGTGATGGGGGTCAGCAGTTTGACAAGCTGCTGAAGCTGACACTGCCACTAAAAAAAGCAGCAGCAAGTCACTGTCCCCTCTGCCAGCCACCCCAGCAGCTCATTCCTGCCCTCTGTGGCTCAGAGCTGGGGTTTGGGGAGGGCAAGGGCAGATCAGTGGTGCACAGGATGGGGACATCTCTGCTGGGGCCAGTGGGGAGCTGGCAACAAATTGGGAATGGGGAGGAGGGACTCCTGTTTGCAACAGAAGCGGTTTTGTTGCCTGTCAAACAGCAGCTGAGCAATTGTGAAACAGGGGTTTGTCCATGGCCATGATGTGTTCCAGAGGACCACACTGGCTAGCAGAAAACAGCCCTGGAATCACAGAATATCTGGAGTTGCTTGTGGCCTTCTCAGGGCTGTGCGTGTGTCCCTGCAGCTGTGTCAGGAGCAGGAGCAGCACCCACAGCAGGGTGCCCCACGGGCAGGACTGGGAGCAGGAGGTTCTGTTCCAGCTGGGCAGCAGGCTGGCATCAAATCCCTGCTGTGGGGGCTGGATGTGGGTGAACGTGGAGTCAGTCTGAGCTGGGTGACAGGCCAGCCAACCTCCTGGGTGCTGATGCCAGCAGAGCACCGTAGGACTTGTTTGTCGGGAGCTGCTGTTTTGCAGAACACCTTGGCCAGAATCTGTGCTGAACCCCTCCAAGGCTCTCTGCTGAGCCCCTCCAAGGCTCTGTGCTCTGCTGACAGCCATGAGCCACAAAGGGATTTCTCTGTAGCATCTCGTCGCCAGGCCCATGTTACTCTCTGACGACACGGCCCCTGTGGGAACCGTGTGAGCAGAGATGGAGCTCAGGCAGCTGGACATGGCACTGCTTAGCCATGGAAAGCCCCAGTCCATCCTTTCCCAGGTGGGTGCTACTTTATCTCTTCCTGTGATGTCACTTCAGAGGTGGGAGCATTTTACCTTCTCCCAAGCAGATGTGCTACAAATGCGTGTGTTACCTGGGGGACTGCCCGGAAAATCTTGTCTGCATTGGTCAGAACTACATTTCTAACCCCAAGTCTGGGTCTTCGGGAGCCTTGGAAGAGACACAGGGCCACAGCTGGCTAGCAAAGTGTCCAAATGTGCACTACCAGCTGTGAAATCCCTCTGAGGGCTTCCTCCATCATAATGTGCAACCCTGACCTCACCATGGTCCTGAAAATAGGCTCTCACCTTGGAGTCTTCCCTCCAGCACCCCCTGAGCAGCCCAGACAAATGTCCCCTGAAGCACAGTGTGATAGTTTCAATCTGTGCTACAACACACGCTTGATTTGACAGAGAAACATGTGACTGTCTACTGAAACACTGGGTATAAGATGCCAGAAAAACAAAAATCAAGTACAAATCCATCTACACCAAGTCAGTGTTTTACAAAAACTTCATAAAACAGTCTCATCAGTTACAAGGAGGTTTGAACACACACGCTGATGGTGACCTGCATGAGTTCACAATCTGAGAGGAAACACAGGCTCATGTTTTATCTTTGGACACCAGGAAAACAAAAATAAAGGTTCTGCCAGAATGCCTGGCCTAACACCCTACCAAGACCTACTCTCTTCTGCCTCTACTGACCTGCTGATTTTGTTCCAAATCACTCTAGCCACCAGAGGCAGACAGAATGAATTCCTCTCCCATCTCAGCTTCATTCAAGCCCTATGAGTAAGAACGAATCCTTTCCCTCAGAGCCAGGCAAGGCTTCTCTGCAAACCCACCCCTACGTGTCCACAATTAGGCCTCGGTACCCCATGCCAAGCCATACAGAGCCTCATTTATAGTGTCAAACTTTCACTTCTCACCAATTATCTAAACTACCACTGAGGTTAGGCAGATATTGGGCCTTGCAAGCCCTTTCCATACCACTGTAAGAAAAGGTCAGGGTTAAGGTTAGATCCGCATTTGTCAGTTTTGCTGCTGCTGGAGAAGAATTGGTTTTGTATTCAAAGCAAATCACATAAATTATTGTCTCTGGAAAGAGTTAAATGTGTTTCTGGAACAGCACTTGGATGTCACAATTGATTTAGTGCAATCCCATTGATAGTTGGAGCACATGGGATAGCATGGCAGACTTGAAGAATCATCATTCCTGCAAAATTTGTCAGGATGACCTCAGATCAGAATATTTATCTTTGGCAAAACAGACAAAATAAACAGGCACACAAATCCTCAAGGAAGGGGAAGGGGACCCTGCAGGACTGCAGCATGGAAGTGTTTTTCCCTCTCTCCTCTGGAGTTGTTCCTGGTACCCAGCACTGGAGTAGCTGCTGTTTCTCCACATGGCAGAGCTTTGCTGGTCCTTCACTTGGACTACTGGCGAGACAAGAAGAGGAGAAACCACCATGGGACTCCAGGGAGGATTGCTGGGCATGCTGTGAAAAGCCACTGCTTTTCCACAACCATATCAGCCTTTCCTGGACCAGCTTTCTTTTCCTTGCTACTGATGCTGCCAGATGGAAGCAAGAGACCAGCTGGAGCCACACCTATGCCTCAACACCTTCTAGTTGACATCTCCTCACTCCACTTTCTCCCTGATGCATGACACAGAGATTAAAGGGGTTCTGGGATGAGGAAACAAGTAATCTATCTCCAGAACCATTTAACACACTCACACAGCTCAGCATGTGCAGACTATGGAGAGAGAGCAAAAGTTTAGTTACTAAGATTTATTTCAGCCCTCATTAATATTGTCCTGGAATCCTTCAAAAGGGATTCAGACTCATCATGAGTCATGGAGCACAGCTAATCCTTCCCAAACCTGGGGAGCAAACAAAGCCTGACACCTGCCTGCACGAGACCACTTCCAAAGCGATGGTGCATTGTCAAGTGTGGCTCCCTGGGGCTTGGAATTTTGGGGGCTGATCCCTCCCAGCTCTGTGCAAGCTACAGAGCTCCCTGAAACTGCTGCTGTCCGTGTGACAGGCCCTGAGCCAGGGAGGATGGTGTGGGGCAGGATGATGGGTTGTTAGAGACTTTCATCCCTCTTCCAAGGAAACGGAGGATGGTAAATCAGAGCTCTGCACCTCCTGCCATCCTTGGGGCTTTACAGCTGGCACAGCCTGCACACAGAGCAGGGACACCAGAGGAAACTCTGTCCCACAGAGACTTTGCACAGAAAAGAGATTTCATTAAATGTTAGCTTTTTCATCTCTATTCCCCATGTTATTAAAAATGCAGCACAAACTGAAAGCAGCCTTATTCATTTATTTGTGTTCCTCAGCATCCTGCTCTCCTCCCCTGTCTCACACACTGGGACAGCCAGAGTTGTGCTGTGGCCATGTCCCATATCACCTGTAGTGGTCCCAGATGTGGGCACAGCGAGGTGCAGACATGCATTTGGGATTCTGGCAAGCCCAACTACAACAAAATAAATAGGCAGTTGTGGGAATAAGTAATGAACAAGAATGCCCCACAAATTGACTGTCCTAGAAATGCTGAAAGGCACGAGAATTTATGGATGCAAAGACCCACAAAGTTTACTTTTCCTGGAGAATCATTTGAAAAATATGTTTAGAGAGCCCACTGTTGGTTCCATAATAAAGCCAGCTTACAAATAAACCAGAAATGAGCTTTAAAAACAACCCTGGTTCATTTGAAAAGAATGCAGGGACAATGCACAGCCCATCCTCCGCTCCTCAGGGAGGTGGCAGTGTTGCTTTGTACATGCTGGAGGAATTGTTACAGACAGAGATTTTTTTTCAAATGAACAGCAGTGTACCATAATATACCAACAAAATTTAAGGAATGACTTAATCTAATGAAATGTAAGATCAGAGCGATACAGAAACCACACCAAAGACCTGGACCCAAGCTTTGTATAATTGAACCAGACTAGGACACTTGTGTTTGCACACACACTCTGGGGTTTTCAACCAACTGCCAACTTTGTATTTGCTGAGAAAACAAAGTTTAAGTTGACCACCCAGCTATCTAAGAGATCCTGATAACACCACTCATGTCTCCCGTCAGTATCATAAATCTCCAATTTCATTATCTACAATGCAGAAGGAGGCAAAAACACACACGGCGTGGGTGACACGCCAGAGCGGGTGCACGTTCCAATGTGACTGCCCTGTCCGGTTTTAAAGCATCCCATACATGCAGCTGATTTGCCTGAACATCCTCACAGATAATATTCCCAGGGAGATCTTCACTTCTGCGAAGGTCAGAGAAAGCCCCTCGAGAACGTTTTTTTTTTGACATTTCTGTTCAAACCGCAGTGTGTTATTAAAAAAAAACCCCAGCAAGTCAAGATACCCCCTCCCGAACAGAGCATACTTACTGTAGACACAGCCAGCGACTAAAGGCATGAACATCCAGCAGAGGGGCTGATCTAGAAGCGACTGTCCCATAGTTCACCTTCACTCACCTTCACTCACGCGGAGCGTCCTCGGAGGAGCCCCTGAGCGGTGCTTCCCCGGGCTTACGAGCCGGAGGCATGTTTTGCTGCAAAACCCTCCATGAGTGGCAATCAATTGTGTGCCTCTGGTTTTATTTCTCTGATGATGTCACTTTAAATACTTTTCATGTTCCATTTGTTATTTTTACTTCTAAAAATGACGCATTTCTTCAAATTCATTTTTCTCCAGTTAGTCACAACCTAATGGAACCGGCTGGGCTGCCTGCCTGTCAGAGACAGTGCCGGGCCCGTCCGCACCGCCACTGTCACAGGCACAGCCGCTAGAGCACCTGGAATACACGGACGGCAGCAGCCACCCTGTTTATCCCAGATGCCCTTTTGGCTTCCTGCCCGAATCTTTTGCAGCAGGGCCAGAGCAGGAACACCGGGAAGTGCAATTTTACCAGAAAAAAAAAACCCACAGACATAAATCAAAGACAATGAAAAACCAGTAGGAAGAAAGCAATAGAGGGGAAGGAAGATGCGTCTCTCCACTGGAACAGTCTTGTAAGAGCAAAGCCGTGACAGCTCTACAACCCCTTGAATCTTTGCTCGCATGCTGATTCCGAACATTTAATGCAAAACAGTCTGTGGCTACGGCTTGCCAGAGAGAGAAGGTTTAAGAGAAATCTCAAGGTTTTCCCTACCTGATCTGAACTTGCTCCGAATCAGCAAAGAGTGCTCAGACCCCAGGAGTGTCATGGTGACTCAGGGACCAGGTCCAGACGCCCCTCACTTAAACCATTAACTTCCTCCACAGGGAAAAGCCGACCAGACCGTGGCTGGTGCTCAGGATTCATCCAGCTCTCCTGGACTCTTTGGGTGCTTTTACAGCCGGCTGGCAAGAAGCAGCAAGTGGCTTTGTAAGATTTGGTCCCATCCAGCACTGACCCTCCACAGACACCAACTGCTCCCCCTGTGCTGTGTTGAACTAATCAACGTGGAGACAGCCTCCTCCTGCCCGGAGTTTACTACCAGCAGCTGGGTGTCCTGGCTGATGTCATCGTCTAGCGGGGAGCAGCGACTATCGGAAAGGGTCTTAGCAAAGACAGAAGTTTGATATCTGATACTAATTACTACCGGCCGTACGCAGCCAATCCGGGCGCTCCCCGTCCCAGCCGACTTTGGGAGCCGCTGGAAGTATCAACAGAGCGGGGTTTAACTCTTTGCAACGTGGTGCGAGACGGGCCGGCCCGTGCGGCTCGGGGGCTGCGTGTGCCGAAGGGCTGGGCTGGGCTCAGGCCGAGTGTCCTGGGCGAAGGGACTTCCCTGTGAGTGCCACTTTGGACACCCTTCCCGGCAGGGAGCCGGAGGACCATGTGGCTGCTCGACAAACGGAGCTCTGGCTCCGGCTGCTGCTACCCCTCTCCCGCACAGAGGGCTGTGCTGGGGCTCACGGGGAGCGTGCACAGGGGGCTCGGGTGTTTCACGGAATCACAGGATATGCTGAGTTGGAGGGGACACACCAGGATCATCCACTCCATCTCCTGGTCCTGCACAGGCCCATCCCCAAGAGTCACCTCCCATGCCCTAGAGGATCATCCAAACCCTCCTGGAGCTCTGGCAGCCTTGGGGCTGTGCCCACTGCCCTGGGGAGCCTGGTCAGTGCCCAACCAGCCTCTGGGGGAAGAACTTTTTCCTGAGATCCAACAGAAACCCTCCTGCAGCACAGGTGTGCTCAGAGCTGTGCTTCTCAGTGCACCCTCTCTCAGCGTGGAGCCCTGTCTGTGGAATTATCCACGTGAGAAGCTCACATGTGCTGTGGCTCAGGTGGCAGATGCTGCAGGATCCATAACATGTCCTCTTGTGCTGTGGCACACAGACACTCGGGATGTATGAGGCAGGGCTAAACCTTGGCTCAAAGTTTCCTGTGCTACAGCTGAGCACAGCAATCCTGAGGAGGGTGGGAGCAGTGGGGTCACAAACACAGCTGCAATAGAGGATCCTTCCCCACCTACCAGACATGCTCTCAGAGAAGAAAAGCTTCTTGCAAACATACAAAATAAACAGATCCTTTGGGGCTTCCCTTCCATGTCTGGTTCACTTTAGGCAGAAGAAGAAAATGAACTGGGGTCACCTTTTACTGACTAGCACAAGTGGTACAAGCCAAGCTAAGTCAAGGACAAGTCTCAGCTTCCCTGACACATGGGGCTCATCTGGGAAGCTGCCTAAATTCCCTCTAGATCATAAATACCCACCTGAAAACTCCCTCAGAACTGGTTTGAGATTTTGGTGTGTGGGGGATTTTTTTTTTTTTAAGTTTAATTTATTTTAATCCTGTGGTTTCTGTGAAGTACTCTTATACAGTTTGGGGGAGTGATGGGCATTTCAGGGCTTCTAGATGTGTGACCCCAGAAGCTCTGATTCCATCAGTGCTCTCCACACAATGGAGAACTCTCTTAGGTTGGAAAAGCCCTCTAAGATCATCAGGTCCAACCCTCATCCCAGCACTGCCAGCCCCACCACTAACCATGTCTTTAAGCGCCAAATCTGCACATTTATTAAACATTTCCAGGAATAGTGATTCCACCACTCCCCTGGGTGGCTTGTTCCAGTGCCTGACTACTCTTTCAGTGAAGAAACTTTTCCTAAACCCTGGGACAATGTCAGACCATTTCATCCAGTCCTATTGCTTGTTACCTGACAGCTGAGGTTGATGAGGCTCTCCTGAGCTGAGCCCCCTCCCTGCCATGGGCTGGACATGTGATTTCCTGGTCATGCTACATCTGATGAAATGGATATTCCTTAGTGATTGATGGGGGAGAGGTGATTTAAATAAATTTATCTCCAAGCATTGAGCTGAATTAGTAACAGAGTTTACAGCAGGGTGGCCAGGAGCCCTGTTCCTTACTAATTTTTCCTAATGTCTAGTCCACTGTATTTGAAATGCCTTGTCTAATGGACTTATCCTTCCAATCAGTGCTGTCCTGAAACAAAAACCATCATTTAGCAGAACCACGCCATGAGCAGCTCAAGGACAAGAGAGAACTCACTGACACCCACGGTCTCAAACTGCAGTTTCTTGTACTTTTTTGCTTTGCAAACTCCTGTTTGATCTACTGCTCCTGCTGGCCAAAGCCCCACTCAGGTACCCTGCTCCCTTTGGATTTTTTTTGTAACATGGACTGCTAGCATGAGTAGTAGGTGGGATGGATACAGGCTGCAGTTTCCTAATTTTCAGAGCAGTCTGGAGGTGCCTCTAAAGCAGTAAAGAAAACAGAAAAAAATGTAAAAATCAGGTTTTGACTTTCAGAATCTTGTTCACTTGGTCCCACACAAGTGCACTTGTTCCAAGGCAGGAAGCAAAGTATTGTAATGAGCCAAAATCAGGAATACACAATAAAAGGAAGTAGAAAGGTTAGACAATGATCGACAGGGGAAAATGCCAAACACTATATTTTAATTTTTTTTTGGTGGGATAGGAGCTGCAAAACCTGCAGCTGAAAAAGTGAGCAGGTTAGTAAAATCCCAGAATGATCAAGAAAGTGGTGTGTGGCCTGCCTCAACTGGGTGGATGGCAGATGGAAGTGGTTTGGAGTGGATAAATGCTGACTGTCATGGCAGAAGGGAGGATTAACCCTGAAGTCCCTGAGCAGAGCAGCCTGGGAAATGGAGCCATGTGGACATCATTGACTCCTTGGGCTTGTGTCACTGTGAGCATGTAGAGATGAAGAGTAAACAGAAGCTTTCTGCTTACTGGTTTGGTGACTCTTCACCCAGGCCAGTGGAAACTGGGGTGTGATTCAGCAGGCACATCCTGGCTGGTGATTTTCTAGGGATGTGTGTGGTATCATCCCATCTGTCTGACCCGGCCTCCACTTTGATGAGAAGCCTTTGTTCCTCCTTATTCTTTTCTCAGGGCTTTTTATGACCCTGCAGGCGGTTCCTGAGCAGTTGCCTTGGAGGGCACAGATCAGACCAGTGCATATGGGAGGTTGTACTGGCCCTGTCCTGGGGTAGTTCTCTGCCAGCTGAAAGAGTTAAGTCTGCTTCTCTCTGAGCACTTTTACATCAGACATTAAGATGTGTGAGGCACCCAAGCATCCCCTTACACAGTGTGAGTTTCTCAATGCCAGGGTTTGCTCAGAGCCTGTCCTGGACACCAGTGCCTGTACAGGACTGATGGTGTTATGACTTCGCTCCCTCTTCCCTGACATTGCAAGTCCATGAGGGGATGGATGAGACTGTTGGAGATTTCTTTATTTCCTTTGTCTTTTCAGCTACAACCTGTTGGCCACTGATAGTCCTTCCCCTGAACACCCAGATCCCAACAATCAGCCTTGGCACTCTGCTGAATGTCACCAAAAATGAATGGAAGAGTTGACATGTCAACCAAAGGGCTCGAGCTGCTGAGTGATCTCATCTGAAAACTTAAACCAGAACTTTCTTTGGGTGGCTGGGGAGAAACTCAAAATAGTCTTGCTCACATGGTGCTTCTCTCCATGCAGGTCCCTGGCCAGGTGATGTCAGGAGAGCACTGAGTGCTCTTCTGAGGGGACTGTAGAAACTGCACTGATGACCTGGGAAGCCACTAGACATGGGGCTGTGACTTCTCAAGTCTGAAGTGGCCCCTGCTCTTAAAAATCCTTTCTCCCCTCTCCAAAACTTAACAGCCACAAACTACACCCTGCCAGTAAAACCATGCCAGTGACACAGGATGAGAGGTCAGAAGAGCTGGAAGACATTTTATTCTTCTCCTCTACCTTCCTTCTCTCCTTTTTCTCTTTCTCTCCTTCTCTCTTTCCTCCTCCAGGGAATACCAGTGTCATCTTAGGGGGTGGCACAATCTCTAACAGCCTCTAATTTGTTGACTCATCTCAACAAATTACTGCACTGCTAAATTCACAGTCCAGAGCTGGTGTTCCCCTGTGATGGTCATTATGTGAGAGTTAGCCCTGACCACATGTATTCTTATTGTCCTCCGGAAACAGAGGTAGGTTGTCTCCCATAAACCTCAGATGAAGTCAAGGAGGACAGGCTCTGAGAAACACCACAGACACCAAGCCATTTTCCTGGCTGCTGCCTGCCTTGGATAGACCAGAAACCCCCCAACAAGGTCCTCATGTGTTTTCAGAGTTCTCACTGCCCAGCCCTCACATGTTTTGGCTGTGTCTGCACCACAGTCACTGTTCAGCCCTTAAGAGAGCATCACCACCAGCTGCAGCACTGCCTTCCTCTGGAAAGTGAAACAGGCACGTAGGTACCAAAGACTGCAAAGTCCAATATTGCTTCCCATTCCTGTTTCCAGTTCTGCTATAAGCACCTCTGTAGTAAACAGGGTCATATTGACTGCAGAGAGTGAAGGAGTGAGCCTTAAATACCAGAATAAATTAGTCATGGTAGGGAATTCCTTTGAACTGAGAAGTCACACTCCAGAGCCACCAGGATATCAGCTCTGTGTTACTCACCAGATCCCAGGAAGCAGTCCCTTCTAGTCTCCCAACACACCCTATTGTTTATGGTACTGATTTATTTTAAAGCAGATTGTTTGTTTCTATGTAGATTTGCAACTGTGGGAAAAAGACCCAAATGAGCTGAAGTTTCAGTGAAACCCCTCTGGGGACTCGGAGGGGTCAGTGTGTGACACAGTGTCTGTGCCCAGGAGGCCAGGCTGCAGCAGGTCTCAGGGCTGGGGATCTGCAGCTCGAGGGAGGGACATCTCACACAGCCCCAGGGCTGTCCTGCCAGGCTGGGCTCTGCCTCCTGCCCTCTCAGCCTCCGGCCCACAGCTCTGCCAGTGGCTTTGTTTTTGCACAGGAGATCCAGCTCTGCTCCAGAGAAGACCTGCCATGTTACCCATCCACTCTGTGTGATCAACAACTGCTGGTGTTGATGCCAGCATGGAATGGATGTACTGGCATTGTCAACAGCAAACCCCTGAGTTGAGCAAACTGAATTCCCTGCAAGACTTGAGGTTGGCTGTAATGCCAGTTTGCCACCCTCCAAGATAACAGGTTTTCCCCAAATCTGGTATCCTGACAGTCATGTCTGCTCACATTGTCCTTTCCTGTAGGAATGGGACTGTTTGCATTTGGCTTCTTTTCTCTAGCACCTGGCAGCTGCATTTGGAGAAGACTCCTCATGCCATGGCCTTATTTCTCAAATCTTCACAGCACGCTCTGGAAAGACAGATCTGGTGGTATGAACTCACAACCCTGATGCCCTCATCCCAGTGATAATTTGCTGAGTGCTTGTGCAGCTGTGGTGTCCCAGGTCCCATGGGGAGGGACAGCTGTACTGGCACAGAGCTCTGTGTTGAATGTCCCCAGGCTGGCCTAACTCTGAATCCTGAAGGAGCAGGAAGGCTGGAAGAAGAGTTGCCTTAACAAATATGTTGCTCAGGAGGGGAGCATTCTTGCATTCCTACTCAATACAGCTGTGATAAACTGAGTGTAGGGCAGTAGCCAAGGGCAGGTATCACAGGGAAACCAGTAGTCAAGGCTGCCAAGAAGCTCTGGACATTCTTTGAAGATGCCAGGATGTCATCATTGTGATAGAGACTGGAAGAAGAAATCTTTCCCTCGGGGAGACTTTTCCAATGGGCCAAGGGAACTTCCTATTATTGGGTCCCAGTAATGGAGGCAGGGATCACTGCAGTTTGAATTCAGAGCAGATGTGAACCTTCTGCTCTGAGACTGCCCCAGTAGAGTTCCAGCAATGCTGCTGATCATGGCCTTTAGGGACCTGCTAAGAAATGAGCTCCTCTTTGCATGCCTGAGACTTAGCCCCGGGTGAGTTGCAGAGAAAAGAGCTCCTGTGGCTCTCCCGTGGCAAACAGGATATTCCTCTCCACGACCTGGGACAGACAGAGCCTTTCTGAGCTGGAGCTAGCAAGGCAGCTGTGTCTCTGCCTCTGAGAGGCAGAAGTGGTCCTTAGGGATTAGCTCAGAGTGATCCTTGCTTGGTCCTAGCTCAGGATGTGCAGCGTGTGGTGTTTGCTTTGGTCAGGAAGCTGTGAACAGGGATGGGCCAAGACAAGCCAGTCTTCTGATCACGTCTGGTAAGCACCATCACAGCAGCATTTTGCTACCTTGAATTTGCCACTGTCTGCCAGGCTTTTAAATGGTCTGTCCCCTCCCTATCTCCTCACAGAGCTTGAAGGCAGCAATCTATGCTGGAGGTGTCATAAGCGCTTCCCATTCTGACAGCAGCCAGCCTTGCTTGAATTGGAGCTGTGAACTATTTATCACAGGGCTGCAAGCATCCAAGCAAGGTCCCTTAATTTATGAAGGTCCAGAAGATATTATGCAATTGACAACATGAACACAAAAATAGTTCTGCACTTTGCTAAAGCTACTATTAAGCTGCCTGATGTTTTCATCATAATATTTACTTCTTTGTAAATACGCTAAATTCTCCAATCCCAACTCAAAACAGAGAGATCAGAGAATGAAAATAGGGAGATGACATAGCTGTTTAAAGATTATGTAAAATGTTTTTTACTGGCATAAATATTTGATTGTAAAGCTCTGGCTGTCGTGTTTACGGAGCGGGGATGCACCGTGAGTGTGGGGGGCTGCCACAGCCAGGCACTGTGCTGGAGGCTGCCCCATGTCCCTGCCTCTCCCTGCCTGTTCCTGCCTCTCCCTGCCTGTCCCTTCCCATGTACTCCAGGCTGCAGGGATGGGGAATGCACTGACACTCATCCCTGACTCCCTGGCTCCAGGCAGGGGCAGAGTGAGAGGCTCACTCCTGACACACAGACCGGTCCTTCAGCAGCCGTGGCTGCAGCTGCTCCATCAACTCCAGGAGCCTCAGGATGGAGGGCAGGGAGGAATCAAGGGGGTGAAAGAAGAGTTAAAGGCTCAAAGGCTGAGCCTGGTTTGAGGCTGGGGAGGTCAGTGGGAGGGGTGACGCTCTCAATGGGGTCGCTGGCTGGAGCACAGCTCTCAGGTCAAGTGGGTTGTGCTGGCAGGAGCTCAAGGCACTCAGGGACCTCTTATCTCCATGCAGAGCAGGGGGAAAGGCCAGGCCAGACATGGCCCATGCTGTCCAGAGGCATGGGATGTGGGATGGGAGACACCAGGAGCTGCCTCCTGGCTCATGACAGTGGTAGGACACCAAGGTCAGAACCCTGGCCTCGGTGGGAGGTGCAGCACAGCAGCACTGTGTGCCCCGAGCATGGCCCTGTGTGCACTCACAGGCAGAGAGAGGCCTTGTCCCCCTGTCCCTGTGGGAAGGAGGACAGGAGATGCTGGGGAGGAGGACAGGAGACAGGCTTCATGGATTCCCTGCAGGCACAGCTGAGGGAGGCAGACAGTGAGTGCAACTGTGAATTTCTGTTTCACAGCCGGGGAAGGCAATTTCTGTTTCAGTACACTGGAGATGACATTTTGGGGATGGTTTCCCAATGGAGCTGATTGTTTGCTCCCTCAAGGGACTCCTCTAGCACCCGTGGCTGCTCTGGTGCCTCGGGCCACAAGCAGGATGCTCGCAGGTGCTAAGCTGCCCTTGCAGTGGTGCCTAGGGTAAGCCTCAAATGCTGCAGCCCAGGAAAGCAGGGACTGATCCCCTCCATCCCTCCAGTGCCTCGTGCATGGTGCAAACCAAGCCTTGAGCTGGCTGTCTGTGTCCTTCCTCGCATAGCCACCCATGCAGGTCACCCCAGGCAAGGGTCCACGGACACCTTCACATCCCCAGGCTGTGCTGCCAGATACACTCTGTGTGTCCACGCTGCAGGTTGACTCTTGGGATGTCATGGTGAACAGGAAAGTTGTTGCAAGGCAGGAACTTCTTGGCTCTGCTCTCTTTACCACCAGCTAATCGTGCACCCCCTCCAGGCAGGCCTCACCCCCCAGCCTCAGGGCACGAGGAGGGTGAGGCTGGGGCTGGGGTGACACCCCTACGAGCAGGGCAGGACTCCCCAGCCAGCTGGACTTGTGCAAGCAGCTGTGGGACCAGTACTGAGGGCAATGAGGAGCATGTGAGGCTCTCGCCGAGCTGGTGTGTCTTGGAGTGGTGGCAAGTCCTTGGCTGCTCTCTGGGTGGCCAGTGCAGGCAGGAAGGATTCTGTGCCTGGTCTGGCTGCTCCAAGCACTGGTGACTCGGTGGCTGGCTGGAAATGAGGGAGAGAAGCAATGGCAGTGCTTCCAGCATCACCCCCAGACCCCTGTTTTGCTGGCCTGTGTCTCCCCTCACCCTTCACTTGATGGGTGTTTGCAGAGACACTCAGCAGGTGCCAGAGGGGGGGACAAGTCCCTTTGCTCCATGAAGCTGATGGGGACCAGGCAGTGCTGACACTGCTAGGCTGTGGAGCAGAGGGGGCTGTGCCAGAGCCTGCAGCGAGCTCTAAAAGGTGTGGAGGTCCCACACGGCCTGGCTGGTGGGGTGACCTGGCTTCTGTTCCTTCTGCAGCAGGACTTTGGGCAAGTCACGTCTCCTTTTGGTTTCCTTATCTCTAACTGGCTGTAATGAGGCGAACTCCTCAGTAAAGCCCCTGGAAATCTCCCACTGAGCAGGGCCAGATAAGAGCTGTGTTGCTCTAAGCCCTGCAGAGCAGCCTGCACGGCCCTACCGTTCAGGACACAGCAACACGCTGATGTTTCCATCTGCCCTCAGAACCACCTCGGCACAACCACTGGTTTGGTGGCTCAGCCCTAAGCAAGGAGCACGTTTTGGGAGGGGTGTGACGAGCAATAGCAAGGGATATGGAACAAAGCTGGGCCCGGGTTAGTGGCGAGCAGAGCTAAAGCCCCAGATATACATCGGATGGGCTGGGAGCATTATGTATTCCTGGAATGCCTTCTGGTCTTTATTAAAATGAAACCACAGCCAGCCCAAGAGAGCTCATCGCCCAGGCACGGGGCCAAGTATAAGTTACTTCTACAAATATTTATTTAACCATATCAATGACAAACTCTTTTGTATAAATGTTTTTATTTAATCATAATTTACCAATTATTTTAAATCAATTGTTTGCCTGATTTCTAAACACTAATCAAGAGGCTTGCATTAGCATTACTCAGGCGGATTAGATGCATTATTTCACTGAAGCTTATGCCATCATTTGCCTGCCTTGGCCATGGAAGAGGGTGCAGATGGATCCCAAATTTCACTTAAACTGTCACATTCCTGGAGGACTGTGCACACGGCATTGCCAGCCCTCCCCACCCTGGTGACCTCTGGACTCAGCTGAGTTCCCCAGGCACAGGGATGAACAGACACTGATCCCACCTGGTGCTCTCAGGACAGGACTTTCCTCTGGTCTCCCTGGGCTAATGGCCCCTGCTCTCATGGAGGTGGTGGCCCCATCACAGATGCTTTTAGTGCCCTGCCCCTGTATAGCCCTTATACTTTTCACTGGTGTTCCTCAGTGTCCCCTCAGCCCAACTCTGGCAGGAATACACGAGCATGGCCATGGTGCTTTGGGGCAGAACAGGAGCCCATGGATGACAGCATTTGTCTCCGGTGCCCAGCACTCTGCTCTCAGTCCTCTGAGCTCCCCCACTTCCTCAGGAACATCCTGGAAAACCCCAGCTCGCAGGCATCATTTTGCCCAGCTCTCTCACACATGGACCTTCTCCAGCCTGATTCTCCCACCTCTATTCTTGAGATTAGACAGTGCTTAAAACCAGAGAATCTGCTCTTACTCAAGGCTCTGCCTCCTCCAGAGGACTGGGAGCTGTGGTGAGGACACCCAGCAGAGCTGCTGGGGCAATGGGTGCTGTTGGAGCCCCTCAGTGACCCCGGGGACATCGTGCTCTGCGGCCTCTCGCTCACACACAGCAGCCTTGGGGAGCAGCTCCTCTTGCACAGCCACACAGACCCGGGGAGGAGCAGGAGTCTGCTTGTTGCCATCTGCAGGCTTTGTTTATTTATAGGATTTCAGGCTGCTACTGTGCTGCACCTTGGCTCGCTGCTCTGAGCACCGGCACGGCTCTGCTCGCTCTGGGTCTGTTCATCATCCATCCTCCCAGCCTGAGAGCTGCCAGCTTCCCCACAATCTGATTCCCACCACTGCCCTGCTGCTGCCAAAATCCCCCTCACAAGCCTGTCTCCTGGGATATCCAACTGTCTTCCTCTACCAGGCACTGTTTGATCAGAAATGGGAGCTGTGCTGCTTTGAAGCCAGGAGAGTTGGTTCTTCATCCCACTTCCAGCAGCCTCCCTCTTCCATCACCTTACAGTACTCAAGCAGGAGAGAAAGCAGAGACTTTGAAATTCTCCCAGATGGGGAGGTATGCAGAGGTGCCAAGCTTTGCAAAACACAGGCTTGGAGACGACTAACTCAGGCACAGACGTTGTCACAATGCAGCAGCAGAGACCCAAAATCACCAGCAAATTTCTTCCGAGATAGTTAAAACCCAAACAATCAAAAAGAGGAACTGGGGCAAGTTGCATATAGCCATGGGACTTACCTACCATTTTAAAGGTTATAAAAATAGTAATCAATGCTCGATATAACCTTGTAATGTTTGAGTCTGTGTTTTTTCTGACTGATGAGATGTAGAGGTGCCGCTGGAGCCCGGGCAGCGCTGCAGCACGAGCACGGGCTGTGTGTGCCTGTGGTCAGAGCTCAGCAACCAGAAAACATCACAGCACTGGGAAGGGGGAAGTTCCCTGGACAGGTCTCTGAAATGCTATGTAAACACTGACCATTGAAATACAGATGAATAGGAAACTCCTGGAAATAAAAACATTCCACACCTACCCAAACTGGTTGAGGGACCCAGTTCCTGCCTGTGCGGGTGGGAGGCGACAGTCCTGGGACAAGCAGGGGCTCTGCTGTAAGCAGCTAGACTGTTGCTCTGTGAGAGCTGCATTCATCCTTCCCAACAGGCCTGTCTAAAATCTAGATGCCAAGTTCAGCTTTTGGATCTCCTGGACACGCAAAGGACAAAAGCAGGTGGTGGCAGAGGGCCACCTGCTCTGCCCATCTCCCACACTGAGCTCAGACTGGGAGGAGCTGCTCCTTGGAGCAAACGCTCCCTTTCCATCAAGCAGAGAGGAAGCCTAGATGATGGCTAAGACTCGATTCTAGCTTCCAGATAACTGCTGTGAGAGGACATGAATCCCACCAGACATGGCCAAGACCAAGGAACAGAGAGGACAGCTGATCACTGGACAGCACAGAGAGGCAAGAGTAGAGGAATGGACTTGTGGGGGCCAAAGAGATTCCTGATGGCATGAGAGCTGTGCAGTGGCATAGTAGGGAAAGAGCAGATCTGGATTTGTGGGAGACAGAGACTCAGGCTGTACTGAACACTGACATTAGAAAGCATCAAAATGGGCCAGGAAAAGCTGGTGGGACAAAGCAGGGCTGAACACTGAAGCAAACCCTGTGCTGCCTGTCCCCATTCCTCTTCTCCCCCTTCTCCCCATTCCTCTTCTAAACCCCTCCCCAGCTGGCCAGCCAGAGCTCTGTAGATATATGAAGGAGTAGTGGTGTTTATGATAAGGGCATGGAATCTGTCAGCCTTAGGATATGGCTTTCCAAGACCTCCAGATGAGGAGCTATTGCCAAGGCGTACCTGTTACCTGGGACAGCAAGGCAAACATCAGCTCTCTCTGGCTGTGTGAGGAATGGATTCCTGCTTGGTTCAGCCTGGCCTCATCGCTGGCAGAATTGTTTACTCTGATTACAGACTACATGGTGTCGTCTAATGCCAGTGTCCCTCTGTGAGTGTGACATAAAATGGACATTAATGGACTTTATGTGGCAATGGGATGGCTTAGAATTGGACGTGAGCTTGGTGACAGCTGGTCACTGAAAACAGGCCAGAGTGGCTTCCCCCAAATACTTCACTCTATTTCACATGCCCCCCTTGCCTGGTGTGTGGTGTGGGCCCAGCACCCTCCGGCTCGTGTGGGATGGTGAGGTACTGCTGCAGCCTCTCTGCAATGACTGAGGATCCCATCCCAGGTGATGTGTTGTCAGTCTGTCTAACGAATCTGAATCTCCTTGGAAAAGGCCTCAGAAAGCCCTCCCTGGGGCTCTTTGCCTGGGATGATACCAGCAACACACTGGGGCAGTTCACATCCAAGGTTCCACAAGCCTTTGTGGAACTCATGAAGGTACAGCCAGAGTCCTACGGGGAAATGTCACAGACTGCGAGAAGTGACATTTTTTTCTTGACCAAGATCACACACAAAATAACGTGAAGATCACGGAGGACACTGAGACACTGGTCCACTGCAATGTCTGAGTCTGTTCAGTGCTGAAGACCACAGGATCAGGTGGTCCAAAGGGACAAAAGAGTTTGAAGCCACAGTAAGAAAGACAAACTGCCTGATGATGATCTGCAGGACAGACAAAATCCAGCAGAAACTGCACCTTTCATGAAATAGCAAATACTTGTTCAGGACAGGGGCAACTGTAGAAAAGTACATGTGCAGTAGGACATCCCTTCCAACTTATTCTCTCTGAAGAGTGGGCCTGAGGCCATGCAGCTACAGACCCCTAATCCCAAACTGGTCATCCAGGCACATCTGGAAATGTTAAATATACTGGAGAGCAAGGAAGGATTCCTGGATTCTGAATCCATTTTAGGCTGAGTATTTACGTAAGATACTTTTCTTATCTTCCTGAACTATTTATAGTCTTGTTTGTATGTTTGGGACCCAGACATATCCCACTATGCTTCAATAAATCTGAAATATCTTTGCTGACAAAAGAAATGTCGTCTGCTGTTAATGAAAAGAGGGAATTCATTGTATTCAGCTACTTGCACAGTTAATATTTTAGGAAATCTTCTCTGGGCAGATGTTGACTCATAATAAATTCTTAATTTTTATTTCTTTTAATGAGAAAAAAAAGAAGTTAAAAATTAAATATTTAAGTTGAAGGGTATCCATACTATGAGAACTAAGAATAAACTAGACAAATAAATCTTCCTTCCGAAAGATCTACTATTGTCTCTGTCACTCCCCACCACACAGATTAAGACAGTATAAAATGATTTTCAAACACCTGCCATCACCAGGATGCTGCTGGTGATGGGGTACAACAGCAGGGCTGATTCCCACCCAAAATTTCAAGTGTTAAACCCCAAACAAGCCACCTGCCACCGAGCTGGGGACCAGCACCCCAGCCCTGACACTGGGTAACCTGGGCAAAGGGATGAGAGAGGGGCAGTGCTGAGTGAGGGGCTGGTAATACGAAAATACATCTTTTTTTTGTTCACGTGAGGAAAGCTTTTAAATTTTTCTATAAGGGAGGGGATTCTGCAAGGGGCACAGTGTTTGGGCTGAGCACAGGTAATTCTGTTGGGTTGCCAAGCAGGGTGAATTAAATAACTCCTTCCAAGCCTCTTTTAATAAAACCATCTCTAAACACGTCCAGTTTCTCCAGACAAAAGCTACAGAGGGAGCTTTGCAGAGCCCCTGGATTAGTGTAAAATGAGATTTCCTCGAAGTGGCAGCCGGGCTGCCTTGATATCGCAGTGGGGGTGGCAGGGACAGCCCCAACACTTCAGTCCTGGAGTGGTTTCAGGACTACTGGTGCAGAGCACGGTGGTGTGGGATGGGAGAAAGCAAAGGTGTGCTCAGCCCTGTCCCATGGGCTCAGAGGGGTGAGCTCCTGAGCTCCGCTACCTGGCACTGCTGGAAATGAAAATACACAGGCTCTGCTCCTTTAATATGCCCTAAATAGTCTGGAAATGAAAGGAGACAGGTTAGCTTGATTTCATTTACTCTGAGATTTTATTTTAATGTAGGTTTGATAACTAAATGGAAAACAAATGTGGGATATTAAAGGGAGGCGGCCCGGCCCAGCAGCGGGAACGGGACCGGTGCAGGAACATTCTTCTAAAGATCCCTTCTGGAATGTTATTTTGAACTCCTTGAAACTGCAAAGGTTTTTAGACATTGTGTGTTTTATTAAATGTCCCTTGGGGATGCTGGGTTTAAAATTAGTCAAACTCTTCACTTTTTTAAACCCTTCCCTAGAATAGTTGATATAAAATTTGGTGGGAATTCTGCTGAGAGCTTAAATTGGCTGAAAGAGACGACCTAATGGAAATGACATTTGGGGAAAAAATGTGAAAAACCTGGTTTTCTTTCTGGCTTCCAGTGACATAATCAGGACATGGCAGGACTGCCTGCTCCTCTGAGTGTGGCCCTGACCCTGGGGCTCTGGTCACCAGTTTCCCTCGTATGGAGAAAGAGGGAAGCAGCTGGGAGAGAGCTAAAAGAGGAAGATGACTGATCTGGTAAGGTACTGCCTGTCCTCTGCGGTTAGATTCCTCCATGAGCTGTTGTTCACCATCCCCAGACTGCAGAGCCTGGTGAGCAGGGCAGCAACATCCACATCTCTGTCCATCTCTGTGGTAGAGCCATTAGCCTGGACGGTTTTCATGCTCAGGAGAGGAGGGGTAGACAGGTTGTGACCAAAATGGAGAGTTCTCTTGGTGACAACCCAGAGCAGGGAGGTTTCCAGCCCAGGGGGATGTGGCTCATCTTCCAGGTGGTCACATCACTGCAGGTGACCAACATCTTTGTGACAACTTCTGGATGAGACTGTGTCACCTTCACCCTCCAACGGGTTGCTCTGGGCTCTGTGCCCTGGTCCTGTTGTTCTCTGTGGGGTGTGAGGAAGGTTTGCACTCACTCCTCCATGAGCTCCTCCCTGTTCAGTGCTGAGCTGTGATGGTTCAACACATGGCCCAGGAACTCATCTGGGATCTTCCCCAGTCCAGTAGCTTATTTACTTGAGTCATTTTGTCACCTGGGGAGATAAAGCTGCCGTCACACACCTCAGGTTCCTCTCAGCACAGCTGGGAGATAAGGACTAAGGGGCACTGGCTCCTACTTGCCGCGAGCCGCAGAGGAGTTGGAGCAGAGGCCTCTTGGGGAAGCCACCTCTGCTATCACTGACAGGTGTCAGCTGTGTTTTGAGCAGCCAGCTCAGCCAGAGATTAGCCAAACGTGTCTCCTGCCCCAAGTGCTCAGGCTCTCCAGACATGGCTTTAAAACCCAGAATGGGAAAGGATTTTGAGTTGAGATAGGGGGCTTTATTCAGAAATGGTCTGACCTGAGGACCCCGCTATCAGCAGCCCCAGCAGCCATCACAAATGGGGTCCTTCCCAAGAGATGATAAGAGGGAGGAGAGGCTGTTCTGCCATTACAGACCTCAGTTTTTAGTGTCTGGTGTGTAGGCGGTGAAAGTGTCCTTTGCAGTCTGCTTTCTGACCCCTGAAGTGTACCAGAGACACACTGGCATGAGAGCAGCCCCCTTGGGATGTGGTCATTCCTTTGGAGAAGTAAAGGTGGGTGAACTCCTGCTGTGTTACTGAGAAGGCACTGGATTTGGGGGGTATCCACATGCCTGTGGAAGTTATACCAGCCAATCAAACAGGCACTTCCACTACACAAACAGAGCCACAAAAGTCAGCGGTGCCCTGAAGCCTCCAGCATGGGAGCACAGCCAGCAAGCAATGGAGCTCTGGGGATGTGGGATATGGTTGTGGGAAGAGATGAATCAGTGTGTGGAGAGCAGGTTCTTCCAGCAATGGTGCAAGGTCCTGCGGAGAAAGCAAGGACTGCTGAAGGGGAGATCAAAAAGCAGGCAAGAACACCACGTGCTCATCGAGGATGTGTAGGGCCAGCGGGTCCTGGGGGCAGTGGGTGCACATCACATTGGAGAAACTGCTTTAGGAGAAAGGGCAGTGGCTGGCACAGATGCTCAGGGAACCTGCCTTTGTCACCCTCCAGCTCAGGGCAGTCCCCCTCCAACAAGTCTCTTCCTGGCCTGCTTCCTCTCCCACACAGGGTTTACTGAGCTGTTAAATTCCTCTGCATGGGGCTGTCCCTTGTCATGGGCTGACTCCTATTCTTGTTACCTCATTGTAGAAGATATTTTCCTGGAATTTGTGCACTGATGCCCATCCAGTCAGATTGCCTGGAGCACCCTGCAGCTTTCTGCAGGCTTTTGCTTCCCAAGGGTGTCCAATCCATAGGTCGCAGTGCACGGCCAGGCACAGGAAAGGCACGTATTCTGGGCAGGACATGTGTCTCCGTGGCATGCAGCTATTGTGGGGCCCTTTCTGGTAGCACTGAAAAATGGCATTCCTCATGGTACCCACATTTTCATGCCAAGCTAAACTTTCTTGTCCTTTTCAGAGGTATTTATAGATGGGAATCTTTACAAGAATGAGTTTCTGTTTTGGAAGGAATAGTTTTGTTTGTTACTGACTCTGATTTGAGTGCGTGTGCTCAAAGATGCAAACAAGTGACAAAAATGCCACCTAAAGAATGTGATAAGTGAACCCCTGGGGAGGTTGATGAGGAAAAATGAGAGAGTCTTTAAACTGAATGCTGAAAAATTTGACACATATGGAAAGGAAATATGCTCCTCCTGTTCTGGATGGTGTGTGGGGCCAAGGAGCAGGGGCAGGCAGTGGGACTGGCAGGGTCTTTGTGCTGTGAGTTCACAGGGAACCTTTGCTTCCACACAGCAGACTGCTCACACCTCACTGCAGCACCACGGGCTTGGTTCCAGTGCCTTGCAGAAAGGAATGGTTTTTGCCCAGAAGAAAAACACTGGCTAAGAGGATTGTGTAAAGTCGCCCTCAGTTAGGCTTATAAATGTCTCTGACTGACATCTGAGCTGTGGTGGGAGGACAGGCTGGCCTGGGGGACAGGACATTCCAGCTTGGAAAGAGTGGTGTCTGTCAGCAGATGTACTGGAGGATGCTCACCATTGCCATAGTGACTGAGGGGACAACCAGTAGACACGATGGGAGTGGCTGCATGTGCATTCCTGGCAGCAGGAATCTCTGGGAACACAAGATGGCCGGCATGTCCCACGACTCCTCCCCTCACTGGCTGTCTGCTCCAGTCCCACCTCCATGTCCTGGATGGCCAATCCCTTTGACTTTCCTTTCTCCAGATCCTGAACACATCCACACGATTCTACCTCCTGGTACCTACAGCCCCCCATCCTGCATGCCAGGGCTGGAATATACTGCTGAGTCTATGCAGACAGACCTTGTCCTGCAGCAGGCTGGCATTGGAGGGCAGATGAAAAGCAATACAGAACTCTTGAAACCAACTGAACAACACCCAGAGCTCTGCTTGATTCTCAGATTGTTGGCGAATACAGTCGCTGCCTTCAGCAAGAAGAGAATTGCATTACCACTCTGAGTTGCTGTGGTGGACAGTTCCCATCCCTTCTTGGCTGCACACCAAATGACCAAGAAAATAATCTGTGCTATAGCCTGGGAGAAAAGAAAGGGTTTTGGTTTTGTCTGACTGTGACAGTGTCTGCATCTTGACACGAGCTGGGGTGGAATTCAAGGAACTTGCCCCTCCCAAACCAATAGATTCAAAGTATTCTGACTGCAGATTGTACATGGAGCAATTAGATAAAGAATAATGTAATGCAGATAGTGCAGAAATGAGAGGAACAATGTTTAGAAGCCCAGCAGAAGGAAAGGAAGCTTCCAGCACCCGTGTTTTGCCCCTTAGGTATCAAGTACACTCTGGCATTCTACAGAGGTCAAAGCTTTCTCCTCATGAGGTGCAATGCAGGGCTGCACCTATGAGGCAGAGCTTGGGTAAGAGACTGCTTTTGGGGAGTCTTACCCAGAACAGGGCACTTCTCATACCCCTCAGGAATTAGTGAGAAGCTGCTGTAGTCCAAGCATGGCAAGCAGGGTTTTCTCACCTTCCTTTAGGTAGATGAGCCAACGTAGTTTTGCCACTGCCTGATTAACACTGAGAAGATAACGCAGCTTCTCACCCCCAACCACTTCCATACATTCTTATTTCCTTGATCTTTGCCTCTGACCTACCATAAAACTTTGTGACTTCATTAAAAGGACCATGGAAAGTTTTGTTAGAACCATTAACACTATTCCTGGTTTGAGCTAAAATTCCTTGGCTGTGGTTTTGCTTAGCAACTTACAGCTTTTAGCACAAGAGGACCACGATCCACAGCAGGTGCCACCTCATATTATTTAGGGGTGCAGCAGTGGCTTCTCCAAGGCTGCTGACACAGTTTGGGAACAGTCAGCTCCTGGCAGCAGGGACTGCACCTGCTCAGACCCCCCCAAGAACGACTGTGCTTCTTAGTGACAAGGTCACATTTGGCCCAGGGTGACCTTGCCCTGCAGTCACAAACAATTGTCACCTCCTACACAGCTGCTGCTGGTGGTGACAGGTCCGTGCAGCTATTGCACTACTTACTTTTGCCCCAGCATTAACCAGACATGCAGGAAAGAGGAACCACCTGTTCAGGAAATGCCAGTGTTTTGGGAAACCTCCCCAAGAGAAGGAGTGGACTGGGCTGTCCAACACCTGCTCTGGCAGGACAGCAAGTGGCTCCCAGTGGAATCTGGGCAGGCCCATCGAGAGATGTGTCGTGTTGTGTTCGTGCCACACCAACAGCAGTGCACTGTGCCCGCTGTGTGTGCTGCTGTGAAAAGGTTGGTGATGTGTTTTCAGAGCATCTGGACACTGCAGTTCAGCTTCCCACGAGTGCCACTATCAACTGCCAGTGCCACCATAGGAACACAGTGACAGTTCATTCAGAACTCTGGAGCACAAAGTTGCCCAGGCCACATGTACAGGCACATGATGGTAGCCTGAGGTGATGAATTTTATAGAACCATGGAATGGTTTGAGTTAGAAGGGACCTTAGAGATTATCTAGTTCCAACCCATTGTCAGGGGCACGGACACTTTCCACTAGCCCAAGCTCCATCCAACCTGGCCTTGGACACTTGCAGGGATGGGGCAGCCACAGCTTCTCTGGGCAACCTGTGCCAGGGCCTGCCCACTCCCACAGGGAAGAATTTCTTCCTAATACCTAATCCAAACAATTGCAGCTCTCCCAGCCTTTCCTCCCAGCAGAGCTGCTCCATCCCTCTGATCCTCTTGGTGCCTCCTCTGGACTCTCTCC